>VZSE01005655.1:412347-803419 GCA_013398275.1 Promerops cafer
CCGCCATTGGCCGGCGGGAAGCGCGCGGCCCCGCGATTGGCCGGAGCGCGCTGTCAATCTGGGCGGCCCCGCCCCCGGAGCGCGGGCTGGAGGGGCTGGGGTGGGAGAGGGTCGGCTGTGCTGCCGCCATTTTGGGCGTGGGTGGGAATAGCTGTTGTGCTGCGCTGTCCTGAGGTCGCGGTTGGTGTTCCGTGTCACCGTACCGAGACCCCTCGACTGCCAGGGCTGCTTTTCCGTGCTCGGAGACGTACGACCCTCACCAGGCAGCCAATTTGGAGGGAAACAAACGCCTCACCAAGGTCTCCTCGGTGGGGGCGTGTTCGAGGCCTGGCCTGGGCACACTAGCGCGGCCGAACTGGCCGAAGCCTGTGATGCCTCCATGGGAAGATAGCTCATGGTTTTCCTTTGTGAACACGACTGTTCACGTGCTGCTGCCCCGTGCAGTGTGGTTGTGTGTGTGTGTGAAACTCCGGCTTGTGTGAGGTTTTAGGGTATCTGGAGCTGGACAATCCGCTGCTCTGTGTGTGCTGACCCTCCACGTGCAGTGAGACCGGGCCGTGTAGTGCTGCTGGATGTGTTCAGCTGGCTGTGGGTGTGCAGTAAATCTGATCGAACCCGGAGTGTTGAGCTGGCTGTGTTTGCCTTACAGGCGTGATGTGTTCCGGGTACATTGGACTCCTTTGTGTTCTCTGCAGAGTGCTCTGGTCATGCCTGTGCTCAGAAAATCCTGGACAGAAATATGTGAGAATATGTGAGCTGCAAAAACTTCTAAATGTGAAGTGTTGGCAGGGGATTCTCTGCCACGCTGTTCATGCGGCTCTCAAGCTGCTCCACTTTCCATGAGGCCACACAGTTACAAGGACAGATCATAGTAGTATCAGAAATCCCCTCTGAAAGAGCTTATGGTGTAATTGGGCTGTATATACAGCACACACCTTCACACTCAGTAATTCAACTGCATGTCATAGGTTTTGAGTTCCTTCCTGTTGGGGCCCAGGCTCATTCCTAAAGAGCTAATCAAAATGGAAGGGTACCTGCTATTAAAGATGTATTTCTATAGTGGAAAACTGTATAAAGTGATGTTTAAGAGATACACTAAATTCTACAAATCTGGGGAAAATTGAATTGCTTCTTAAATACTGCTGTTTGGCGTGTCATCCTTGGCTGAATCACTTTACTCTTTGGTACAAATTGGGCTAAGGACAAACCATTGTACCACAATGTTCTACAACTGACTTCTTATTGTGCTTAAAATAGTACTTTGTATCTGCAAAAACAATATAGAAAATACTTTCCCAACGCAAATGTGGGAGCTCTTTAAGCATCTAAGTTTTGAAAGATTACTTCAAATCAGATTACTAAAGCAGAGATGCTTGTTAACAGTGTTAAAATTTAGCTTTAAGTCTTATATTGAGTTTCGTACGAAGACATATGTGTGGCTTTTATAGAGCCATATAAACAGGACTACGCCTTCCATTTCAGATACAAGCAGCTGAGTTCCGGAGTTTATTACTGCATCACATTGAATGACCAGGATTTTTCCATACGTCTCTCCTTAAGAACATACTTTAGCAAAAGGTAATATGCAATGAGACACATACTTTCTTCATAAAATCAGGAGTAAAGGCAGTGCCTTTATTACTGGTGTTTGGTTGGTTGGTTGTGGTTTTTTCCCATGGATTTGGACTATGAAGAGTAAGTTTGTATGCATTGAAAGATGCTACACTCACTTCTGCTGGTTCTGGATTTCATAGTTCTTGCTGTTAGACTCTTCAGCCTCTTCAGGTTAGGAAGCCAGTTTGAAAATCTTCTGCCTCACTATTGGTCAAAAATATAGACTGAAGTCTAGTCATGTAAGCTATTGGTCAGAAATACAGAATGAAGTCTAGTCACATAAGCTAATATAGTAATCTCTGGTACCATTCAGGGTATTTTTAGGATTTACTTAATTCAAATATTTCAGCCAAATTCCTGCAGCCCAGTCTAAAGGGCATCTGAAGCTCAGTGTACTTTATGGCAGTAGCTCCAGAAAACATCCAGTTTTAGTAGACCCTACGTAGAAAACGAGACAAAGGTTATTTTCTTTGGATTATATTTTTGCAGCACAGTGAAGATATTGTCCTTGAATTTTCCTGTGAAATTTGTTTCTCCAGGCCATGAATTAGTGTTGGTTAGATAATTTTTAATACTTCTCAAAATGAATTGATACCATCAAGACTAGTTACTGTTAATCACAGTTAGAATTTTAGCATTTCTGTGAGATTTTTGTCATAACTAGGAAGTTGTTGGGTTTTTTCCTTTGGGATATTTCCATATTAATCTAAATTTTACATTAAGCAAGGCAAGCTGTGAATTACAGGAGAGGATAGGAATTGGGCTAATGTTACAAAATCGGGTTGCCTGTTAAAAAACCTAAACTGGTTTAATATCATTGTGGGGAGCCAAGTCACTCCGCTAAGTACTTGTGAAGAATAATTGAATTATTATGTGTACACGTTATGAGATACGTGAAGAGAATGCAACATAGATGATTGTAAGATGTAGACGGAGAAGCCAGTGATTTCCATTTGCAGTAGAAGTTTCCCCCAATCCTCCAGCTCTCATACAGTGCTACTGTTGTAATGCAGCTACTCCTGGGAAACAAGAGTGTGAAAGTCAATGTTTTCTGACCCAAACTCTGCCTTAGATTTTTCTGCTCTTGTGGATTTTTTCATTTGCTTGCAGGTTTACTTTGCTTGAGGAAAAAATGTGAAGAGATTTACAGAATAAATACTAGCTGATCATTTTTCAAAATAAAAAATGAAGTGCTTTTCAGTGAATGGCTATCCTCATTCCAAGTGAAGTCTGCAATGATTAAATATTAAAATGATCCATGGTTTAAATGAATATAAAAATTTTTCAGATTATTACAAAGATTAACATTTTTAATGTTTTAATAGTCCCATAGTTTATCAATCATAGGCACAGTGAAACTGCTTTTAGTTAACAAACCTGATGATCCCATATATCACTGCAGTATTATGTACAACATAAACCTCGTGGCATGGTTGGTAGAGGAGATGAAGAAGCAGTGTCTCTTCTAGCTCTCTAACAATCAGGTTTATTCTTGAAATGTTTTTTGACACACAAGCAGGTAACATTTTTTCTTTCCCTTTTGAAAAGAAAATAGGAAGGAAAGATAGTTCCAGAAAAACTGTGGTGTCTGCTGTAGAGGAAGGGGTTGTTGTTTCATGTAATGACAAACATAGATGGTCACTGGTATGGCTGTGGAAGAATGACAAGTTCTTATGTGTGTGTTTTCAAATAGAGCTCGCATTAATGCAGCTTTAATATCGCAGAATTATCTGCAACAGCCTATGATTCTTGATACATTTTTTATTCTTCAGAATTATGTTTGAAGGTCATGGGAAAATGTCATGGAATCCCAGGTGCTTTTATATCACTAACAGTGCACAGATAACCCTGTAATCAGTGAGTTGAGTAAATACTTGAGGCATTCCTGACATGGACAGTGCTAATTCCTTTGTTTCTTATTTGTTTTGTGTTTTTTTAGCCACAGGGCTAAAAATCAGCATTAGTGATTTTTTTTAAAGTTTGTTTCTGCCTTTTTAAACACACACTGCAGTGATACAGTGGAGCTTTGCACAATACAGTTTGTGTCCCAAGATTTTTTGCAGTTCTAAATAGAATTCATACATCATCAAAATATTGTTCATTCTTTTTTTGTGATTATTCTCGTCATCATCCTTCACTCAGTATGTTTTACAATCAAAAAAGATGCAGAATTGGGAAGAAAGGCTGATGAATTAGCCAATGTAAACCCAGAAGTGTTTGTAAAGAAGAATTGGGATAGGAAATGAAAGCATAAAGTAGAAATCCAGGGCTAGTCGTTGAGCTGGTAAAATGAATAAATAGCGAAAGACTGTTCTGACAGCAGAAACTTATGGTGGAGAAGTCACAGCAGAAAGGACAAATGAGAGGGGGGAAAAGAGCAAATGTTGGTAGTAGGTTAGTGTTGGGAATGATAGTTGGAAAGTTAAAATCCAGAGGACAAGCTGAAGCACACCATTTTCTACACAAGTTTGTTGTCACTTATTAATGCTGTTATTTCTAGTCTTAGGGAAGACAACAAATGAAAAATGGGGTTGCATTGTCTGTAGTTGTTCACCTCTAGCCAGAAAGCTAAATTAATCCTCATGTATTTCTATTGAAATAAAATAAATAGTGGAACAAAAGAATAATCTTTTATGTCATGAACTGTTTTTTATATTGGGGAAACAGATTGGGTTGAAAATACAGTAGATTTCGAAGTCTCAATTGTTTTCTCCCTGGCTGTGCTGTGTGGTGTAAATGAAGAAAAGGTTAAGTTTACCCATGATAATTCCGTCTCACATTTACATTATCAATCAGCCTTTGTAGCTTTTTGTGCTTTTATCTATTGTGTTTTCATTGTAATCTTTACATATGAAGTTCTCAATTCTACAAACTCTTATGCTGAAATTTATTCACAAATGGCTCTGACAGATGTACTCTAGAAGCCTTAAGTACTGTCGTTTAAGATGGTGCCAGGTGGTTGCTTCTCCCCACCCCTCAGATTGCAGTCTGCATGGAGGAGCTGGCAATACCTGCATCTCAGTTCACTTCGCTCACCTGAGCTCACATTGTTTTTTAGGGTGCCGTATGCTGATGTGGAGGCTGAGAATCAGGTCCTGAGCACAGAACATATCCCCTTTTGTTGTCCTTTCCTGCAGCCTCCTAAACTGTGGCAGGAGATCAAGCACCTGGGTCAGGAACATCTTAAAGCCTCTCAGACATCCAGAGCTTGTTGATGAGACTCCTCTGTAGTTTTGAGTTGAACATGTTTAAAACTTCTTTTTAAAATTACCTGTATTTTCAATTTGTCACTGTGCCAAGTCAGTGTGGAGGACATTTCCAAGCTTGGCTTTACCATATCACCATCTCTGCTTAAACTCCGACTTTTGTCTGCTTTTAAAGTGATCATGCCTAAAAGCTTATATTAAAAACCATGGATCTTTCTTTCATGTAATATGTATGCTATAGAAGTTGTTTAGTAGGCGGTGTGTTGCTCTCATTATGTGAGGAGCTGGTTACACTGCCTCCAATTAAGATTGCATCACTTACTTTACTGCTAGACCAGTTTTACATTACTTACACTCTTGCCAAAAGGAAATCGTTGACCTGAAGCGGTGGATTACTTGTTTTGTTTTTGTGTCTTGGCTGTCAAACTGAAAGCATACTATTTATATAGCTAACATTTAAATTTGGTTAGGTCCTTGATTTACTGTTACTCAACTAAAGTTAATTTTAAAATTAGAACTGTACAGTAACAATAAAATGGATAAAGAGCTGGTGAGCTGCCAGCACTCAGAAGTAATGGCTGGGAGGCCACTGGCAATGGTTGAGAGCTTGTGGGGACTTCTCTCAGCATTTGCATCAGGTGTGATGTGCTTGTCGTTTTTGCCAGTTGTCTGTGTGTAACCATACAAGCATAGTGGCAAAGGATGAGTAGTTCAGTGATTGCTGGATTGTTGAAGAAAGGATGAAGAAGAGATGTGGCTGAGGGAAGACTTCGAGGTTTGTGAGGAAGGTCCTGTACACAAAGGGGATTCAAGTGCAGGACAATGTCAAGAAAGACTGGTGCTGCCTAGGAGAGGTAGAAGCATAGTTTGAATAATAAGATCAGTACAGGAATATTGCATGTATTTTTATTTCTATGGAAAACATGTCCTGAAAAATTTTGAAAGCATGATGAAGGTCCTGAAAGACACAGTTCTGTTAGTAGAACTGCCCTTGGGAAGTGGGTTTGAGACTGGGTTCATGCTTGCTGTGGTGTTTCTGACCACACATCTGCCTTACCTCAGCCAGCTCTGTTAGCTCTCCCTCCCACCTGGTTGCTGCAGAGGCCCTCCTGCATACGTACTGTTTAGTGTCCTAGCAAGGCTATGCTGAATCTGTCTGAATTTGTCATGTCTTCCCTTTGCAGAGGTCATGAAAAGTATTGTTTCTATTTTGTTGTATATATATGAGGCATGAAAAGCTTTCAAGAATACGTTTTTTCAACAAATTTGAGTATTATTTTAATGGAATTGCTAAGAATTGCAGCAACTAATAGTTTACTGTGGGGTTTTTTTGGTTTTTTTTTTTTGTTTGTTTGTTTTTTTTAAGTCATGTAATGGTAAAAACAAGGGTTGGGTGTTGCTTTCCTTGGAATTTTTTGACATGCTGTTTAATTTATGAATGAATCTTCCTGTAATTTGGAGTGAAAAGGTTAATAAAGTGTTCTTAGACTGATGCTTACTTTTTATTCTGAAATGTAGGATAATTTGAAAGCCTAGGTTATTTTGGTATCGTTTTGTGTACACAAAGCTAGAGACCAACAGGTTAAGCAGGAAGGGTATTCTGGAAAAAATACAGAGACAAAACCCATTGAAAAAAACTTGAAACTATTTTCATTTTAAGTACACCAGTGGGATTAAATAATACTAATAACTTCTGTTAGAGTAACAGATCATAATAATTTAAAACTAAAGTTCCCAGCACACTTGCTAATATCTTTTATGGCTTTATTAAAATACATCTGAAATAATTTACAGAGCAAAGCTTCTGGGTGAATTCTTCCAGTTCTGCACGGGAAGAGTGCCCGTTTATCTTCATGCATGTTTATATAGACCCGTGGAAATTATGATGTAAATGTGGATGCTGTACTAAAACATAGCCATATATGCAGAGTAAGGAATTTAAAGCATTTGTATTCTGTCATTTATTGCACACAAGTAGTGTGTATTGTATAGGCTTGGTTCAATTCTGTATCCTGACCATAGAAGGGCACTATAGAATATGTACTCTACCTTGAGGGGTCCTTGAAGGGAAGGAAATAATGTGGGTAGGAAAAAGCTCAGGGCGATGACTCTCTGACCAAACTTGTCTCTTTTCTGATTTTGAGCCTTCATATTTACGCACTGTTATTGCTGGAAATAGTGAACAGTTGGAAGGGTGTTTCCCTTGTATTATACTGTTACACATTTTTATTTACTCACTTCATTAAAATAAATATATAGATCAGTGTGGAAACAACTGGGACAGCTGTAAAGCTGAGTGCGTGGGATGAAGTCTTCTGAAAGGTAGAAGAGGAGGCAACTTAGCTTCATTTTCATAGTTGACCCAGCTCTCCTTAAACTTTTAAACTTAGTTACAGACCTGTATAGCTGTTGGTACAGTAGGGGCCAGACTGGGCAATTGTAGCAGGAAGAGAACAGACCTGCAGTTTCTTGTGATGTTGGTGTGTTCTTAAGAAAATGGATCTGAACTCATTTTACTGTATGCTCTAGAAGGTTTTTTGTTGTTGTATGCCATCTACAAGGCAGTGCAATCACCTTCTCCTAACAAAACTTTATGGCAGAAGCACACATTCTGCTTTGACTCTAGCCAAGGGCATGTACAAAGCCCTTGTCCTGGTTTGTCACCCCAGGACACCCCTAGTGTGAGAGATGCCCTCAGGAAATTAGAGCAAATGGAGTGGATTGTCATCTATCGTTTTATCTCAGGCTAGGTTCCATAAGAAATGCTCACAAACTGCTTTTCAAATGTTGTCTTTTAGCAGTCTTAGTACTATTCTGTTTGTAACTGGTTTGTGGTATAGGAATCTCTCATCAGAGGTATCTTTTAGGCCAGAAAAGGCCAACCTTTAACACATCAGAATTCAGGATCTTTAAAAAATGTGGCATCTCCTAAAGCAGCCACACATCAAAACGTGTTCAATTTTGTATTTCGCTAGTATTTTTATGGTAAATAAAATTTCATTCGTACTGAATGACTCAAAACAAAAGGAATACTTTTTTTTTAATGTGTTCATCTCAGTGTCATCCTTTCTCTTGGCATTCTTCTGGACAATGAACCCTGAAGCAAAATCTTTTCCTTATAACACACACCTGCATGGTGTTCAGGAGTGGAGGGAAGAGATGGGGATGCAGTCTCCTCCCACCCTATTCCCATTAGTGCAAAGAGCCATGAAAAGAGCCCAAACAGGCATTTAAACAAATGGTTTCATCCAAAATCTTCAGCTGTTCACGTGATGTTTTATTTCAACTGATAATTTTCTGCTGGTTGATGATTTTTCATTTTGCTGCCTTTCTTTGCAGCTGCCCTCCACAATTTTTTCTGCCTTAAAATGAGGCAAGGAAACAGTTTACCAGATTTTCTGATGGTTATCAAAGCTTATTTTTTTATTTGGTGCATATAAAGGTTTTAGCCTGATTTTGATCCATTCATTTAATTCAATCTTTGTTCAAGGTTCAGATTGTAGATAGATATCAATGATCTTATACTCCCCTTTTTGCCCAAATACAACAGAAAGCTCCCAAAGAGATGGTATCATGTAAGCTGTTACTTTATTCTTTATCTTAAAAATCATTGCCTTTAATGGGATCTCTAGGTAATTTTCAGGAGAGCCAAGTCTTGAGCAATTTAGATAAAATCTGCAGAGAGTGTGCTTGGCCTATTGTTTTGAACTACTTTGGAAACTACTGAGCTGATGTTATTTACGCCATATTAAACTTTTCACCCAGTTATGGCCTAATCCTTCAAAACCAAGTAGGACTTGGTTTTGAAAATGCTGCTGTTAACATCTACAGGTCTCTGTTCACTAAGCCTGACTATTAAGCTCATTGTTAAGTGTTGTACGGCTGAACTTTAAATTTTTTCTGTTAACGCTAAATTAGCTACTGGTTATCTACTGGTTTTCATCTCAATTTTGATGAAAGAAAGTACAAAAAAAGGTAGATTGTGTTAAGGATGATGAAATGCATGCCAGTTTATGTTCTGATCTTTATGGGGAAGATCTGTATCTGGATGCAGTCCTGTGCCATGTGTTCTAGGAAGACCCTGCTTGATCAGGGGTGTTGGATCAGATCACCCATTGAGATCTCTTCCAACATGACTGTTTATGTGATTACTGTGTCTTTAATCTGCTGTTGAATAATAGAGGAAAACAGAAATACAAAACCCACCAAATTAAAACTCCTTATACTTCAGGTTTCTTTTGCCCGGTGACTAGACTAGATGTTTGTTTTTCTTTTTAAAGCTGAGTTGCTTTCCTGAATGCTTAATACAGCATGTGAATAAAAAAAAAAAGTTATAAAACTGTTTCTCTTCATTCATAGATCAGCCTATTTAATACTTATGGAGCTGCAGTAGCTTCAGAGAAGGGAAAAAAATGTATATTTGTTCTGAATGCTGGATGGAGAGATTACCCTATAAGTCCTTTTGAACACCAGGTTTAGGAATGGAACTAATAATTCAGTTTTGCTGAAGTGTTATGATGAGGTTTATGTGGACTGAAGTATTATTTGCTGCTGTCATTTGTAGAGTGCTTTCAGCTTTTGCAAGCTTGCTCAGGGTAAGAAGGGAAGCAATCATTAGGCTGTAAACATGGTGACCAGTTTTGGCAATTACTATGACTTGAAGTTGTGTGATGGGACATTGTGTTATACTGCAGGGAAATATGTTACAGAAGGGCACATTTGTTTGCTTCCCAGCTTTGTGCCTGCATGATGTATTTGTGGCTGTTTTCTTTTCTGGTTTTCAGTTATTAAGATAATTTTATTTGCCGAGAGTTGGGTTTCTGCTTGAATGATGGGCATATTCAAAGAAAGTGGATATCAATATTAGACTGAATGGAAAAAAATTAAGCTGAGACTTTTTTATAAACAGTGTGAGAGCATGAAAAGAAAGAAAAAATTACAGCAGTTTCAAAACTGTCTTATTTTGATACATTACTTTTAGAAAAACTATTTCAATTTTTAAATAATTTACTCTGAAATCTTGTGGTTTTAGTAGTCTTAAGGTAAGGCAAGTGAAAAGAAAGGCACCACAGAAACAAGAGCATGATAAATATGAAATTACTACCTGTTCCAGTTTTTGTGTGTGTGTGTGTGAATAACTTTAGAAGTTACAAGATATACTTTCAACAAAGGTCATTATCCCATTTTGCAATATTGAAAACTTTGTGAAACACTGTTCACTGGATGGTTGAGAACTGTAGTTTAAGATGGATATACTAAAGGGAAGGATAATCCCTAAATACTTCTTCTCACTTGAAGAAGAAATCGAAATTTCATTTCCATCAAAAATGAGTCTAAGCTTAAAAATCTACAAATGAGAAATTAACAAGTGCATATAATTAAAGCATTCAGGCTTAAAGCAAGGCCATGGCTTGTGGAAGTCCCAGAAAAGAAGTAGCATTTAGGAAAAATAGAATTTTTGTCAGTTCCCAAAACTAAAGAGGGGACAATAGAGGGCTTAATTTCTCATTTAAAGGGAAAGAAGTCACTCTTCCCTTGCTGTAACACCTTGGAGGGCAAAACAGTCTCTGAGATTTTAGAGTAAGACTTCGGTAAAACCATACAGGACTCTATTGCATTTAAAAATGGCAACTTCATAACTTATTTGAAGTGAAGTGCTTAGGCAGACTTAGCTGATTTTGAAATTTAGGGTCTTTGACCTCTAGCTTTATACCTGTTATTTAAGTTAGTCTCTGCTTTATCAAAGGAAATGATTGCTGGAGGGTTAAGTGGCAGGGATCAAAGAGGAAGTAAAATTGCTGGGATTTAACTGAACTGCAGAAGTGTCTTCTGCTGATGTGTCAATTACTGAGACACAGCAAATAATTGTTCCTCATTGTTGCTCTTGACTCTGAACTCTTGAGGCAGAGAGCTGTGCTTCATTCTGCTTTGTGTGGTAGTGGTGGTGGTGATGGTGATGTCCTCCCTACATCTCGTGCCACAGAGGTGTCTGTACAGCATCTGTGGGTGCTCCCATGAAAGTTGTGTCCATCCTTGGCAGATCTGCCTCTGGGCAGTGGGGTGGTCTTGGGTGTCTGTTCTCCTACCCTTTTTAGCTCTGATTTCTACCATAGTCCCATGTCCTTCCCTCTCCCCCCAAATATGTGTAGACAGATCCTGTTATTTGAAGAATGTTATTCTGAAATACTGCATATGGTGTCATTTATTGTGTAATTTTCCTTTTAGCAGAGATGACTCTCCTCTCTGTGAAGTACTACATTTTGAACTGTCTGGCAAGGCAGAAATGAACCACGTGTGTGCTTTTTTCCTTCATGAACTTCTTTAAGGATATTTTCTTGACACATCAGTGCCATCACAGATTCATAAAAATGGGGGAAGAAAGTTCCTCTTTGAATGTTTGGAATTTTAAATTTGTTCAGATGAAGATCTGTCTTCATATTAAATTGAATATATGTTTCACACATGCTATAGCTCTGCTCATCTCTGAAGTAATTAGGGAATCTTGTTCTGAAGGCATAACAACCTAATAATGAAAATAAAATGTAAGGTGCCTAGAATCACTACAGTTAGGAATATTATTCTGCAAAATTTCCTATTTTTTTACAGCAAGAATAACACCAGTTGTGAAATAGATCTCTTCTGTGTAAGTAGTGCTTTTGTAAGTGTGTTTTGGCCTACTACATTTTCATCCTGTAGAAGCAGAGACAAACTGTACTCTTCTGGAAATGAAAGTAACCTTTTAACTTTTTTAATAGCCTATTTTTGCTTAAGAAAGCAATTTTACATATATATGAAGTCTTTTTAAAAAATTCTTATTCAGGTTTTGCCACCCTTGAAATTTTCACTTTTCCTAGCTGTGAGTACATTTAAGGATAATCTTTTCAACTCTTCAGATGTTTAAAAACATTCTGTGTTTAGCAAAATTATGTAGACTCTTCACTAGACGAGAAAATGCAAATATTTGGGTGTAAATAATCCAATTTTAGGCACTCTGAGGAGATTTGGGAACATAACAAGAAAGCACGATTGCCAGAGGTGATTTGGATTCCTAACCATTACATTTCTTTCTTCACCCATTGCAAAGGGAGTAGAGATGGCCTCCTGTGTAGCTTGTGTGTTGCAGTTACATTCCTGAAATTTACTGGAACTAATCTGGGTTGTTGATTAAATTAGTTTTTCAGAATATATTGCCTTAGGATTTTGAAACATTCATAAGAATATGCTCAAAATTCCTATGAACTATTACCTGTTTATTACTTTTGTTAAATAAATGGAGAGCTAATTTCATGCAGTTTGTAGGTACTGTGTAGCTGAAAAACAACAGAGCACCTCCTTTCCCTAAAGTGCAGAGGGTACTAATTGGAAGTAACAATGTGTGTTCTGTTCCTAGTGCTTACATGAAGCTGTGAAACAGCCTGATAGATGTCTCAGTAGAAGTTGTAGTTCCTGTATCGTTTGAACCTTGGGATGTGGTACAGTGTTGTCCTTGTGTAGAACGTTGAAATTATTTTCCTCTCTGTTGACTGGAGTTACGGATCCTGTGTTTTTGATTAATTTTCCTAAATTTAATTAAATTTAAATCACCTCTGCTGCTTTCAAGGTTAAATTAAGTTAAGAATTATTACCTTCCTTTTATTAACAGAAAAATAAATAAATCCCTAGATAAAGCAGAGATAGATTCTGCAAGAAACACCATGGGCAGGGGACTCTTTCCTTTGAAATAATAGTCTCATTCTTTGAGAGAGACTTTCCAGAGGAGTGGAAGACTACTTTAAGGCTTACCAAAAGAACATGATTGTATTCCATTTGGAGATGTTTTTTTTTAAGGTAGTAGTAGTAGTAAAGATTTTAAAATTCTTTTTCTTGGCTACAATATGGTTATATAATTAATCTACATTATTTTAGCAATTTTGGCTGCAGGCTGTTTCCACTGCTGTGTAGACAGACCTTAGTTACTGTACTTCAAAAGTGCAACAACAAAAAAAAAGCCAATTATAATAACCAGCAGCAACAATTTCCAAAATACCTACATGCAGATGGCTTCCCACTTTAAATGTAGTGCTACCAGTTCTTTGGGATAACTTGATGTTTGCAGATCATCTGATGTGTTCCTTTGAATTTTACCTGAGGTGGATAAAAGGTTATTTTTGCTTTCTTGTAACTTGTAAATATTTCAATATCCATTAGTTATTAAACTGTCAGCTACGGAGTTAACTGGGAGAAGACCAGTTTCTTCAATGACATCAGTAAGTTTTCATAGCATCTTTGAATCATGTTAAAAACTACTCGATTATGAGTCAGATGATCAACTTTTATTACATCCAACAAAACAAACGAAAAAGGAGTTATGTTTATGGTAGATATCTCTTTGCAATTAAAGATGAGGAACTTCTGCATATATACAGATGCCAAAGACTTGGTCCAGTAGCTTTACATTCTGTAGTAGTTCTTTTCTGTCCTGACGTTTTACATGCTTTTTTCTCAGCTAACTAACTATATTTCAACTACAAAACCAGTCATTTCATTGATTATTTCTTTAATGTACCCACTGTTAATATTTAGGCAACCTGGTTTTGGAGAGTGCAGACGTGCTATCACTTAGCACTGCTGAGAAAGTTTGTACAGATGCAGATATGCATGTCTCTCGAGTGTGCACCGATTTACATTTTAAAGCTTAAAATTGTTATTAATCATTTGTGTTGTACCAGTAATGTACAGAGTGCAGTCTCTGTATATATAGATCCTATTCTTATTTTTTATTAGTATTTCTAAAGTCAATCATAGTAAGTTTCTTCTTCATTAAAGCTATTTCTTCAATTTTCTTAATTGATGTAGAAAATGCTATGTATACATCAAGAATAGTGAATTGGGATTTAAAGTGTAGCCAGGCCTTGAATGGATGTTTAAGAAGTGGTACACAAAATGCTATTGACAGAGGTTATAATAAGCAATTTATTATGTGTTTTAATTATTATCAGCCACTGCTTAGGAGTAGAAGAAGAGAAAAACAAAGTGTTTTTTTCTCAGTGTGTAACTTTCAAAGGTGAATTACTAGAGGGGAAGGCAAAGGGAGTGAAAAAATAGTGAAGGGTACCACAAAAACAAAGATATTTTTTAATCTTGTAGTATCTCTGAAGCAGAAATAAAGGAGAAATCATTGGGGCCTCACTTTGTTTTCTTAAAACCATCTTTTATAAAGCTTGAAAGTTGAGGACAGCTCACATTGCTTTCATATTATCTGAAATTACTTTTCAAGTATTTTCAGTAGCTAGTAAAAGGAGCAGTGACAATCTCCTTTGCATGTTTTTTTAAATGGTTATGTAGTCATTAAAACTTAAAAAGTTGGAGGCTGCTTGGGATGCATGCAGCACAGCGTGCTGCCTATCCCTTTGGTTTGGCAAAGAAATACAGGAGAATCCAGATCTTCCATTTGCTGATGTCAGAAGCAGCAAAAGGGTCAGAGACCTGAGTGTAAATTTCTTTTACAGTAAAGATGATCAGTTATGGTAGGATGACCACTCCTGTTTTAAATGGGGAGAATTAGTTTTGTAACTCACAAAGGCTTTTTCTTTATCAAGAAATGGTTAGAAAGTTGCTTTGAAAACCACTCCTACAGCAAGGTTCATAAATAATAAATATTACCTCTTATTAATCCATATTTTAGTTTAAGTATAGCTCATGGCAAGTTGCCTCCTTGGGGAATGTGAGATTCTTTACAAGAGAAGGTGATGAGCCGTAGTCCCCAAGGAATTAAATTGTGAAAATAATCTCAGTTTCTTATATGCTAATATAGATCTGTTACTCCTTTTCCACATCTATCACAACACATTCTCAACTGTGGCTGATCTTCTGTGCAAATAGCTGTCCTATTAGGCACTGGGCTCTGTGTGCCAGTGTCTCCGTGGGTTTCTCAGGCATTTGCTATGTAGCCATCAAAGCGGTGGAAATGAATGATGATTGCTGCATCTCTTTGAAGAGCAAACAGGATTCGAGGTTCTAGATGCGAGAGTCGGTGACACTGAGCCACGCAGGCAAACGCAAGTATCTCTGTGGCTTATTTTAAGTCAGGAAATAATTTTTACCTGTGTTTTCTTCTTCTGTTTTATTGGCATTGCTAAAACTGCAAACATCTTTCACAGCTGATGTTTTGTTATAAACCATTAGTAGACTATAGAAATTGCAAAAAGCAAGTCAAAACAGTCTCTTAACAGTGGCATAAAAAAGCCAAGAACTAGTTTTGCAGTGTAAAAATGTATCTGTTACCTCCTCAGTTAGCTGAAAGTTCAAATAATACTTTTATTTTTTCATTCTAATTATTAGGATGTGAATGTTACAAAATACAACCCAGTCTAGAGAATTTCTGTGAAGCATAATGGAGAGGGAAAGAAATGCAATGCAGTGAATTACAGTTCACTGCTTACGTGTTTTACATAAAACAGGCAGTATTCTCTGAATTCAACCAAAGTGAGGCTTTGGTATGGAAAAGTTAGAACACTATAATTGAATTTTCAGCTCAGATTAAAAATTAGTGGCACTCGTCTCTACCTTGCTGTTATTCCTGAATACGTTTTAAAAAAGGTTGCTGACTTGGGAGCATCCAAGTGCATTATATGCTGTGTGTCCCACAAATGAAATTTAGGAGCCTGGATTTGTCAGTTGACATTAAATGCCAGTAATTCCTATAGAACAGATAAATATAAAATAATAAACTCTGTGGTTTTAAAATACACAAATAACTATCATTATGGGCATCATTCCTGCAGGTATATTTTAAATCACGTTTGAAGCTGTGGAGAAAATAATGGTGAATGCTTTAAATTTGGGATGCTGGCAGTAGTGTTCAGCAGTGCCATGGCTTGCTTTTTGGGTCGTGATTTGGCATCTGAGTGCCTTCCAGGGCTGCACTTCCCAGAAAGCGTGCCTTGGCAGTGACCAGGGACGCTCGTCTTGCTGTAGCACAGCTGGTTATGCCTAACAGAAAAGTACAACTCTTGCAGATAACTCCACGGCCATATGTGCACAATCTGCACATGGTTTGTGGCTACCCAGGATGATTCAGCCAGAGTTTGCCCTTGGCATGGTGCTTGCCAGGGCCGGTTGGGAAAAAGCAGGGGTTGGCTGCTATGCATCTTCTGTGCTTGAACAGTAAATCTGACACTTCTTGAAAATGTCAGACCTCTCATGAATGTGGGTGTTGATGTTGGGACTCTTGTGTTATAGAGGCAGTCAGATGGTGGGGCTTATCATCACTGTGGTGAGTAATGCCTTCAGCCCAGCCAAAATGGTTCAATCACAGTGTTTTGAGCAATAGGCATGACTGTAACAGCCATTCAACAGTTATTTCATAACCAGGGAAAAAGAGGTGAAATGAGCATGTTTGTGGAATCTGCCACTTGAGTAGCAGCCCTGTGAGGGATGAATATAAAACCATAAGGTTTTGCATGTTAAAAGATACATCAGGAGCTAGAGCACTGTTCAGATGATGCTTGTTCAGTTACATGAATGGTGTGGAAGCACCAATATACCAGAAAGACCATCTTTGTATGGATGATTATGCAGTTCCTTGTGCAATCCTAGTGTCACCTTCTTGTGAGGAGGTGTGCAACATGACTGTGCAACATGAGAATCCCGTTCAGGAGTCAGCATGGTTGTTAGTTAAATGCAATGAAGGTGATTTCAGCTATCAGTACCATGCCTGAGAGGTGTAAAATGCATACAGCCCCAGCTCTCAGTTTTTATTCTCCACTTCCTATTCATTCACAGATACCTAAAGCCCATGGCAGGAAAATAGGAGAGTGTGTGGTTGCTGTGTTTTAGATATTTGCTCCTCTCTTTTCTCAAGGTGACTGGAGGGCTGTGTCTGCAGGTGCGTTTCCTGAGCAATTTCACCTGTGGATGCACACAGCCTAGTCCTGCCTCCAACTCCTGTGTGTGGTGTAAATGTATTTTCAGTAATGGAAGCAGCTCACAATACTACATTCATTCCCTGGTTTACTAAAGAAAAAAATTATATAGGAATGTAATTGGTGGTACCAAATGCTGAATTACAGTGCAATCAGTTTAAATCCTTTATTATTTCTGTATTTTCATTCAAACTAACAGGCATTCTGTAATGTTAATAACCCATGCAATGGAGAAAAAGGTATGTTTAGAATGTATCTAATAGTCTTCAGAATAGTGATGATTAACTCCAGTGTCTCATTGTACTCTGGGAAGGCTTATGTCTTCATATATAATCATGTAAATGTTGCTTGTTACCATTTTTCTGATGTTATAAGCAATTGATTTTGTTAGTAATTTATGTAGGAATAATGTTGTGGTTTTTGTTTTGGTTTGTTGTTTTTTTTTTCTGATACTGACAGTGATTTTTGGATTGAAAACAATGGGTAGAAAAGATGCCTCTACATCAAGGACTCCTGTTGACCAGTACAGGAAACAAATAGGTAAGAGTTTGAAAGAAAAGTTTGTGTGCTTAAAATAAAAACAAAACTTTTTTTTTTCCCCAGCAAGGCCCACTAGTGTAACAAAATGTTGCATTCCTCTCCAAGAACTTCATTTTGTATATGCTGTTGAGTAAGTCATTCAGCTTTGTGAAGACAGCACTTCGAGTGACTTCATATAAAGTATATGCTGTGTGTTTGGAAACACTAGTGAAATACTGCAGTTAAGTGGCTTCACAATGTTTCTGAACTGTTGGAACTTTCCTGATTTTCCTGTTTGTCTCTAATTTCATATATGGGCATTTCTAACAAGATACTTTCCTCATTCATAACAATTTTTGATACATTGAATGTTACAGACCTTTGCATTGCATAACTGCATTTATTGTCACACTAGTGGATATTTTAAACGTGTTAATTTTTTTCCTTAGGACTTTTTCTATCTTTAACTAATACATATGTAGGTAACGTGTATATGAAGTATGTACATGCACACATGTACCTTCACATAGATACTTACATAGCAAACACAAATCCCTTTTTTTTTGCTTAAATGCAAAGATGAGTTATTTTTGAAATCCATATATGAGGATTCTGTCTCTGTATGTTAAATAATATAAAAGAGTCGCAGTATTTTGAAAGTTTATATATAAAATGAAATACTTTAATCTGTACTCAGTTGCTAAGCACACACATCTGTTTAAATATGCAGAAAACAACAAGTGTCTAGGGAAAAAAGGTTGTTCACAATGTGTATTCTCAAGGTGAAAGAGCTAGGGTTATGTAAACAGTCTTATTTTTATCATGTCTTAATTTTTTTAGTGCTGCCTGATTATTTTAATATAACTGTTTTAGTGGTCTTCTCAACTTCTCATCAAGTTGTAAGTAAGGGATTATTTTGTATTTTATTTGTTTTAGATAGGTATGGAGTGGTCTGTGTTTCCTAATCTTGGGCAGTTTGTGTGACTGATTTCCTAGGCTCGTTCTATGAGAAACATGGCTGAAAGCTTGTGAGTGCCTTTTTGGATGAGAAGCAGGTAAATAGAAAAATGTTTAAAAATATGAACTCTCTGCTTTTAGGGTTTTTTTTTTGTGTGTGTGTGTGAAAAACCTTGCAAGAAAGCTGTTGTCCAGTAGAAGATGACACCACAAATATTTCACCCAAGTGTGTTTGGCGAGAAATGAGAGCCCTGCAGCTTGTTTTTGAGACAACTCATCCTATGTAACTGGATACTTGGATAGAGGATGATTGTATCGGCTTTTTGGCATTTTCTGCACTTGTTTTCCATCATGGTCACTTGTTTTTCAACCACTACCATTAAGGTTGCTTTTTTTGGTTTTTTGTGGACACTTTCAGGTGACCATGGTTGGAGTTGTTTTTTGAAATCCTCTGCAGGGTGAAAGTATGGTGATCAGCAGGATCCCTGGAGAGACCAGGGCAGGTGTAAAGCTTTATTTAAGTAGGAGGCTCAAATAATTACCTCCCAGTCTTTCACAGCTTGTGCTGTTTCTTGCACATGACTACTGCGTGGCACAGTTGGACTTCTCAAAGCTGTGAGATGCCAGGACTGGTCAGCTGTGCCTTGAGCAGGGGAGAGGACACTGTGCTATAGCAAGGCGCTAGGAGTATTGGTACTGGGGTCCAGCACTCAGAGGTGCTGTTGTGTTGCTGTCTTGGCAGTTTGGCCTGGTGTGTTGTCTGAACAATTTGGCACCTTCCCTGTTTGACACTGCAGCAGCATCATCCATTGGGTACTGCAAAATATGGGGGAGGGGAGGGTTCATAGTAAGCTCATTTTCTTTAGATATGACACATTGCTCTTAACTTGGTGAAAGCAAGTGTTAAAAATTATTGTAAGGAAGAATCTCATGCTGGCAGGCAAATAAACTACATAACCCAGGAGGTGTTTCTGTGATTATAATACTCCTTAGAGGACAGAGAGCACAAATAGACTGTGCTCTGCCTTCTGCTCTTTTGTTGGTTGTTTCTGCTCCCACTCTGGTCATTCACTGATAGCGCTGCAGAGTTGCCAATGGAAATTACTTCTCTGAACTTAATGAATGTAAGAGGGGGAGTTTGAAAATGTATGGATATGATTTTAAACTGAAGTTCTGCAGGTGTGTTTGAGTTTTATGTGTAGCCATTTTGGGCTATATTTAGGCCTGGTAGCTGAGCTTGGTGGAGTGAGCCCTCTGGTCTCATTATGCCATTAGGTGTATTACAGGACAAATAGGTGTATTATTGACAAATATCATCCAGTATTGCCCTAATGAATATAAAAGCAGTGTTCTGGGGTTTTTGGGGTTTTTTTTTGTCATTACTTCTTGCTTTTTGGTCTTAGGTAGTTTTGCATAACTGGTAATAATTCATCCATTTGTTGCAGGATCGTTAAGGTTGACAGGGACCAGTGGAGGTCATCTCATCCATCTCATCCCTGCTCAAGCAGGGCCACCTAGAGCTGGTTGCCCAGAACAGTGTTCAGATGGCTTTTAAATACCTCCAAGGATAGGAACTCCACAACCTCTCTTCCTGTGTTTGACTATCCTCAAAGTAGAAGGTGTTTTTCTTATGTGTTTCTGTGCGTGCCCATTGCTTCTAGTCCTGTGACGGGGCACCACTGGGAAGAGCCTGGCTCTGTCCTCTTTACACCCTCCCTTCAAGTATTTATATATGCTGATGAAGTCCTCTCTGAGCCTACTTTTTTTCTCCTAGGTAAACACTCTCAGATCTCTCAGTCTTTTGTCATAGAAGAGATACCCTAGATTCTTCATTTTAACTCCTCTTGATTGTTCTTGGCCTAATTTCATTCAGGTACTTACTAGAAATTATACAGGAAGAGGTTTGGTTTTTTTTTAAACGCAGTCATTCTTTAAGACTTAGATTTGACAGCTTAGGTGTTTTTGCAGGGATGTTTTAATGTGAAGCTGTTCAACAGATGATCCCTCAGAACACAGAACGCCCTAATGCTCCAGGCTCATTTGTTTTGGAGATGGACATTTGGTCACCCTTTCTAAGGTAGATTATATCTAGAAACAGTAAGCAAAATGAGGCTGCATAGGGCCTGTCTTTAAAAAAATTAATTTATCAAATGCATTTAAAGCTCAAAATCCATGCTTAGAATGATTGCCGGCCTTCTTTTCCAGGCATTTGGTATCTATGGATTGTTGAAAACATTATGATAGATGCTGGCTAAACAGCTATCTCCTGCTGACTAATGGTGTGATGTTATTTTTTAGCTTACAACTTAACGTTTTCTAGCCTTGCTGGATAGAAGGTAACCAGATTGAAACGTTTTTCATACCTTTTTTTTGATGGAAAATGGCAGCCTTCGAGGAACAACATGTCACAAAGTCATATCAACTTCCAACACAATTTTCAGTTAGATGCTTAGTGGAGTAATTTGAAATAGAAGCAGATTTTTAATTTCATTTTGTTCCAAGCTTTCTGTTTTGTTCTGAGTTTCCATACGGCGTGCCACATGTTTGCCCTGTGCCATGGTTCAAGTTCATGTTGATTACTTCAGTTCAGCCGTTTGCCTTTTTCTCTTCTCCATGAGAACAGGATCAATCGTGTCTTGTTTGCCTCTGTGCCGCTAGCGGTTGCTGTTTGCTTCAGTAGCATTTTCAGAGGATTCCCCTAGCACAGAGATTGATACTGCTCTTCCCTGTCAGCTGGCTTTCAGCCATCTCTCCTGCCACAAGCCAAAATTTGCCTGTAGTGCCACTTAAGCTCGTGCTCCAGTGTCTGACAGTGGCACTGCCTTCTCAGTGGGGAGCAGAGGCAGCCTTTTAGTTATCAGACCAAACTAGCAATGGCTTCATGAAGCTTATCCCCAAGTGGACAGGGGAAACCACAGCAACCTTTTCAAACTGGCTTTAGCTGTGACTGGAGGAGGGAGGATGGCACCAAGGAATCTCTCCCTGTTCAAATCTCCATAAGCAGCCAAGGCTGTAGAAGAGACATGAGGAAAAGTAATTTTAACGCTTCTTATTCATCTCTCACTCACATACCCAAATATATACCTGTAGTGCAGCAGCAAACAGAGAAGCTCTTCTGCAGAGCGTTTCCTTCTCCCTGCTGCTGTTTGTGCTGCTGTGCCTAATTTGCTGGAATCTGAGGAAAGGTGTGAGGCAGTATGCATCCTTCTGCATTTATGCAGCTTTGCTCCACAAATGCTGTGAAAATAGCAACAGGTTTTGTACCATATTTGCTTTGTTTACTGTTATGTGTGCTTTAAGTTCCCAGAACAATTCCACATGTATATTTTCCATCCTTCTTCATCTGGTGTGTCGCTTGCTCGGCATGGAAGGCGCAGGATTTGTGGGTAGTGTTCATGACTTGTGTGATTGTGGAATCCTAAGCAGGCATACTGAGAGGATTATAGCATAACTAAAACCTGGTCTACAAATCAGGAATAGACATACTTTTGGCTCCCATTACTATTGTGTTGCTGTAGTATAGTTTTTCATGAGGAGAAGTTGTTTGCCAATCATTCAACCTTCAATTTGTAGACTCAAAGGTCTGCCTATTGTTTGCTCTGTATCTCCTGACTTGCCAGCTTGATCTTTTAGGTGCTGGAGCTTATATAGCCATAGCCCAGGGGTTCTTTGGGGCAAATAAAGCTCCTCACATCCCCTGGGAAGGAGTAAAAGTTATGAATGAAAATAAATTCTCTTTGTGTTTTGGAAAGCACAAAGCTACTCACTTTGGTAGAGTGAGCACGGTGACTTGGTGATGGAGGTGGTGCTCGTTGGCATCACACATGTGGAGCAATAGGGCAGGGAAGGGGACTGGGTAGGACTCTTGAGTCCCGCTGTGGCAGCGCAGGTGTGGAGAGAGTGGTGTCCACCTGAACTAACAGATAAAACTTTCTGGGTGAAGCTTTTAAAAATTCCTTGGTGTGGAGACTGGTGACTTGTCCAGAAGAAAGATGCCTCTTCCTAGGGCCAAGGCTGTGGTGTCAAGGCTGTGATGGAGAAGAGCTTGGGGACTAGTGGCAACATGAACATCTCTGGGGTTCCCACCTCCAGCTACCAGCTGGAGCATGGACCTGTTGCCTTCTTGTCTCCAGAGAGAAGCCTTCCTTGTGGCAGATTTCGATTTCTGCCTGCCCTGCTGCTGAAAGAGTTGTCTTTACTCTCTACCACGTCACCTTTTCTATGTTTTCTGTTACTGTTTACCTTCCCTGTGTTTTTATGGAGTTAATGTGCCTCTATCTTCCTTATCCTGAGTAGTGCCATTGCATACTCAAAAAAACCTGGCCACTATCAGCCTTCCTTTTCAACTTAAGAGGAAAAATGTTCCATTTTGATACTTTTGAAATATGTTGCACACTGTGACGTGAAATGTAGCTGTTTTGTTTTGGATCAGGAAATGCTTGTTATCAGCATAAAAATTTTAGATATAATTCCTGAAATAACAGCAACAGTAGCAACAGCAAAAACTGTTCGAACTGAATTTGTACTGAAAAATTCAAAATTTCCCCATTTCTCACAAAACAGCAATTCCTCTATCTTTTGTCTGTTAAGAAAAGGTATGGAACCAGAAGGCAACATCTACATCATTGAGGTTGCTCTCCTCTGCCATAAGTAAAGATGTAGCAGGACAGATGTCAATGGAATAAAAATCCTCCAGTCTGTTTTTTTAACTAGTCATATTTTTTTTTTCCTATTTTAATGTCAGTCACCTATTTACTGTGGGAAAGGAAAGGAGGGGAAAAGTACAGAAACAAATGCTGACTACTCAGAAAGTCTCCTACTGTTTATTTATAGAGAAAAAAAAAAACAACAAAAATAGGCAGTTCTGGTGTACCATTTTATTTTCATATGGAACATTGCATTTGCTCTCTTGAATTTTTATCATAAAAATCTATTACTAAGCATGTAATAAAGAGAAGTAGGAAAAAAACACTTCTTTTGCTATTATGTGTGACTGTTGGCAAGTTTTGGAATGAGAGTTTCATACTTCACAGTGATAGGCCATTGATACCATGTGTAGTTCCTTTCTTTTTGGGAATAGGTTTTATGAAGAATGAATTTTGGTGTCACAAAAAATGAACTACATCCTTTGGTCAGTTGGTGCTGTTTTGATTTTAATTTTATGCCAGTGGAATCACTTTCTGGAAACTAAAGCAGGAGCAGCTGAGGAAAACACTGCTGTGAAGCAAAGCCTAGTCTGGCTATACTAATTTAATCCACATTTTGTGATGATTGGCATGTTTTTAAATATGTTCTGTGAAGACTGATGATGCATTTTAAGCACATGCAGCTTGTGATTACATATTTTCTAAGTCCAAACCAGCACAGCTATGTTTTATTGCCTTGGCTGAGAACATAAAAGGTGATGGTAGATCTGGATATCTACTTACATTTGTGAGGATGTTATTTAGTTTTCATTTGTTGGGCAGACGTAGACTTGGTCTGAGTAAGAGTGGGAGGGGTGGCTGCAGATCCAGAGGACTGCAGGAATGTGTTCACACACCTAAGGAGAAAGGTTGTGTATCTCATCCCTTGGCTTCCATCCCTTCTCCACAGCAAAAGTTTCTTTGACCTTGTTTGGTTATACTACTTTTAGTAGGTGTTCATACTGCACTTGTTTAGTACTCTTCTACAGATGGAGGATCATAGTCTGTTCTTACTTTAATCTCATCAACAATATCACTATTTCACTGCATGGAGTTGCTACAAATTTGTTATAGGTGTAAATGAGAGTGAAATTTGACATGTTTCCAGTTGCTGAACTGGCTTTCAGCATGGTGTTACTTCAAGCACTTGCAATTCCTGTAAGGTATCCAGTGTCTACAGGGCTGTTGTGTTATGTATTTGTGTTTATACTTACTCTCAGCTTCATTCAATTCTTCAATGAATTAATTTCTTCAGTCAAAGTCAACCAAGAAAAAACTCTTACAATCCTTTACAAAATACATACAATTTTCACTATAGACAGATATAAGCATGTATATATTACATTCAGAGGCAGAGCAGTTTAACATTTTTAGAAATTCTTTCACCAGGCTTTTAAAATCTTAGCTCATGTGTGAAAGCTGGACTTCAAAGTACTCTCATCTCAGTGTGAACATGTAAATCTAATTTTAGACACCCATTTCTAAGAAAATCTCAGATGTAATTTTTTGGTGTGCACAGTGTTCATATATACACATTCTCTACATATGCTGTATGTGCTTTTTTGTAGGTACTAATGCATTAATATAAATGCAAAGGGAGTTGGGCAGTGAACTACAAATTGTATTTCCTCTCATTTCATCATAACAAAGCAGTGGAGCAGGCATGAGAATGAAATGCCCAGCACAGATGCATCTCTCAGGATGTGCTGGATAGATATTTAAGGTGAACATAATTCTTAGTTGTAACTGCATTTCTTTAGCTACAATGCTATGAGAAATAGCTCTGGGGTTTTTGGGTGCAGTTAAGATTTGTCCAGCCATTGTCCTACCATAGAAAGTGGTGGTCTGTTAAACCTCTGCTTCTTCTCCCCTGTCTGGGCTAGCAGGAATGAAGGGAGCAAGGAGTCTGACAAGCATTGCAGGTGCAGTGGTCTAAGAAGAAAGACATAAGAGTCACCTTGGATCAAGTCAAGAGGTTTAACTGAAGGGTTACCTTCATGCAGGTATTTCATGCTTCAGGATGTGCCCATGTACATTACGTAGGTCATCAGGTATTGCACCTATTTGTGGCCTTAAAAGAACGTGTTAGGTGTCCACATTCAGGAAAAGCACGACCACAGAATAGTCATCTGGCTTTTGTAATGAATTGAATGTAATGAATCACATTAGTGATTGCTATCATGCAGTCCATTAATTGTGTGTTGTCATGGATTTCTGTAACTGGATTGTATTAAAAATTTTTTTCTTTTCAGTGGAAGCTTCTGCTTGTATTATGCCTTATTTTGGAAGAAAATTAGGAACTGGCTACATTGTGCTTTTCAAGGTTTTGAACTATTTATGGGATTGTCTGCTTGACTCTACATATTGCTTGCAGGCTTAAAGTGTTGGGTAAGAAAACTTACAGGGCAGGAGGAGAATGGTCTTAGGAAGTTTAAACTGCTAGAATGAAAATAAGAAAAGGCATTTGCTTGATTTGAATTACAGTTACAGAAATCTCAAACATCACGTGACTAGCTTTTATTTGATGGTAAAGGCTGATTAAAATATGCACTATTGAAAGTATTCACACATTGAAAGTTATTTTGAGATACTTCATTTGTGTAGTAGTTGAATCAGTACAGAAAAGCACTGTGAAGTGAACGAAGAGCTCTACAATAAGTGGAATGTGGGAAAACAAGTAATTTGCCCTGACTGAGCACTCTGGTTTCAGTTAATACATTTACAGATAATATAAGGCAAGTCACTAATCTGTTGCTTAATTTTTGAAATACTTCACTTGAAACCTGGTCCTTGTCATTATTAGTTACATAGTTACCCTATTCACTATGGGACCAGCTGAGGGAATTTTGGTCAGCTAAGCTACTGATACTGTTCTAGAATAACTCATAGAGTAAACAACAGCATTTTCAAGAATTTTGACCGCCTGTTAGATAGGCAAAGTGGAAAAGCCTGGATTTTTGTTCATTTATTTTCTGTGACTATCTTATCATTATCAGCGTATTTGCATTGGTGCTGTAAGTTTTGTACCAAAACTGGTATCCTCAGTTGCAGTATTTGATTTTTCATTAACTAAGTAACAATAATTTTAGAATGCATGGGGGATTTTTGTTAGAAATAATTTTCTTGTGGTATTTTAACAGAATACTTGTGGGCCGTTTTTAAGCATTGGTGTTTGGATGATCTAGGGTGTGATAGGTAAGAGGATGTGACACAGATTGTCTGTAAATCACTTGCTCAGGTTCAGCCTAGGTGATAGTCATGGGAAGATGGTAACTACCTGGCAGATGTTGGGTGGCATTTATGATGCAATGTTTGTGCATTCAGTTCCTAGTGGAGAAGTGTTGAAAAACATCATTATTTGTTGGCAGTCAAAACAGAGAGGAGCTGGATAATGAACTAGCATATGGAGTGAAACAGTGTCTCAGCATTAGACATGGTCCCTTCAGCTCAAGGTTACAGCATACTGGCAAGAGCGCGGCCCAGATTTACTGAAGCTGTTTTGAGTAAGTCTGAGCTCACACTGTGCATTAAACCCTTCAGCTTTGGGCCCCTTGAGCACAGTGCTTATGTTGACCTGTCTCTTATCAGTGCTAATTACCTTGGCCATGATGCTCTGTATTGTGGCAATGCATCTCCTGCTTACACCTTACCAGTTCACATCACAGGCAGCTGTCAGTTTAGACCTGGCCTGAGGGACCTGTGGTCACTGTGAACTGAAGAACAGGGGGAAGTTTTAAGTTAAATTAGAATGTAAATGGGGCCTTTTGCAGGCACTGAGTGGAGAGGAGTAAAAATAATCTCTACAGGCTTCTGTTCTAACAGGTGAAGGGTGAGAGTTTGGGCTGATGATTCATGTCTGCACTTGTAGGTTAAGCAAGCATTGTACTGCTTTCTGGCACAGAGGTCAGATAACCCTGATGGTACTGTTAAACTCTTTTATCCCTAAACCAGAGTGGCTGCTTGCACATTGCTTATGGAAAATTGCTCCAGGCAATTTTCAATTCCTTCTTGAGCCATGTGTAAGGAATTACTTGGGAAAGAGCAACAGTGGGTACATGTATCAGGGACTGTTGTAATAATTGGAGTGAGCATACCCTCTAATTCAAGTTCCTATTCATGTAGTCTAATATATTGGTGCACCTGCAATCAGATATTCAGAGGGTACAGTTCAACATTACGAAGTGACCCTTACGAACACCTTCTTCTTGTTCCTGCCACCAAGTCACAGTGTATAGTATACCTTCCTCTGGGATGGCAGAGCTGTTAGTATGCCATTTTGATCCAGCTTGAAGTAAAACATGTGCTGAGCAGTTTGTGAGTTGAGTGAACTCCCTGATCTGCTTCATCATCTGGCTGCTTGCACAAGCTAATACACATCCAAGCCAGGACAGCACACTGCAGGAACTGAGTGTATGGCAAAACTCAGGCCAGCAAGTGCCATAAGCCAATATTGCTGTTGAACACTTTGCAAAGCCAAGCCACACATCAGCTGAGTTTAGGAAGAGACATTATTCCATTTAACATGCAGATTGAACAGATTAGGAAGCGTAAGAAGGATTCATAACTGTGTAAGCTTCCCTCAGCTTCTCAGAATCAGTTTTGATTTCCATCCAGTGGCCTCTGTAGGTCAAATCAGGTCTGCAGGCTGTGTTACTTCATGAATAATAACTACAATAGTTTAAATCCATGTATTTTTATAGGTATTTTACACTGTTTTCAGTGAGCAATGATGTTGCCTTTCATACGTGTGGAAGGCATAACAAAACCGGAATGCAGTCCTGTTTTTGGCACAGCCTTTTCCATAATGTTCAGGTATAGTACAGTGGTATTTTGCCTACTGAACAGTGGAAAGAAGTGGAATGAAATGACTAGGGGGGGTTGTCTCTGAAGAACTACTTTTACAGAAAAGATCGGCTGCAGTCCTCTGTCTTTTCTGGAATAGATGAGGACTGTGCAAACTAGAATGCACAGAGAGAAACATTGAATAAATTGCAAATCAAATAGAACTGAAGGTAGAATCCTTAACATACTTCATAGTGTGAAGTGTCTCAGAAAATCCACCTGTTAAGTACAATACCAGATGGAAAAGATTGGTAGAGTTACAAAAAAGACTCATGTCTGTAATACAGGAGGCTCTGTGTATCTTGATAGGCAGCTTGGAAAACCACAGACATTGTAGCATATATACTCCAGGAAAGAACTTCTATCCAAATGGTTTATTGGAAGAAAGAAATACAATTCATGTTTGTGTAGAGAAAATTATCAAATTCTAATGAGTAATCATTGTGAAAAGGACAAGGAGGGAAATGTTTTCATGTATTTCTCAGAGAGGGAGAATAAAGCATTTTGGCTCTTACAAAAGCAGAAAAAATGTATCCCACAGAGGGTTGTCTTCCTCATCTTATTTCTGTCACAGATGAAAAAAGAGAAATTAAAAGCATAGTTTAGTGTTAAATTTTTTGCTTTATTCAGCTACCTTTCAGGTAGTTTTTAGTCTGCAGAGGAACACTTCCTACAGTCAAGAGGCCATGAGTAGGAAGGTTGGATTTTCTCATGGTGGAAATTTGGGACAGGTATCACACTACTGAATTTAGCAGTTATTTCCGATGCTTATCCTTGTAACTGGGAGCAAAATCCAATCCATAAGTATGAAGATAAAATGAATAACATTTTGATGCTGGAAAAGCTAATTATGTTTCTTCACCATTTGTTGTTTGTGGTCATTGTGGTATCAAAGAACTGTGCACATTGATGACCAGCTAGTTCACAACCACTAATACCAATTCATTGGCTGGAAATCTTAGTGGAAAGGTTCCTTCACTCCTAGTGATTACTCATGGTCATGGAAAAAGTGTACTTTATCCTTCTATGTATTTAAAGTAATGATAAAATATATTAAAGCCGTTAAATAGGGTACTGGGGAAGTGAGTTTTAAGTACGGAGTACTGTTTTGCTCATCTGTGTTTAAGAAAAATGAATTGGAAGTGAAAGAAATGCTGAAAGAACTACTAGGGAAGACCAAGAAGAGCCTTGTTTAGCACAGCTGAACACGAATTAAGACAAATATGGTTGCTTTTGGAACTTCCCAAGTAAACACATGGGAAAGACACAGTCCATATATATCTAGTCTGTAACTGTATAAATTGTCAATAAAGAAACCTAACAGGAAACAGAAGGCAGTTTCTTACCAATAGGAGATTGAGCTTCTTAGGTAATGTCCTATTGGTAGGCCAAAGAAAAAAAAAACAGAACAACAAACCGACTAAAAAAACCCCAAAAACCCCCCAAACTGAAAGCTCTAACTTGTTTTCCAACTGATCATTTTCTATGATCAGTTTTAAAGAAAACAGAATGATACATGTGCCTTTTCTAGCAAAGCACTGGATTTCAGTAGTTCACCAAGTCCTTCCTAGTCGTATGTTCCATATGGACAAAGTTTCACTGTGAAGTGGAGCAGCTTTCTGATATATTTATAGCTAGAGAATGCATTTGGAAGGATTACCATAACTTTCTGACTGAAGTTTTACTTGTGGAAAAATTAATACTGAATATTTTTACCAAAATCAAGATTTCAGAAGAACTGACAACATGATCTTGAATTTCACTGGCTTTTTCCTTTTCTTTTTTTTTGAGAGAACATGAAATTCATGCTGAAAGGAGAGAGATAAGGGAAAAGGGACACATTTTGATCATAACACTAAACTTTGTTTTTTAGTGCCTGTGCTCTCAACACAGTGTGGTGAAGCTATCATAATATTTCCACAGCATCATTTTTTTCTGTTTGTTTTGGGGACTTTTTAATAAATCGGTGAGAGTACATTTGGTGTTGCTGCGCTTTTTGTTCTTTTTATTACGGAAGTGCAGTACCTAACAGTCTAGTAGTAAGTATAGTGTGCAATTTATCAGAGGATCCCCAGTTGTACATCTTAGACAGGGCTTTCCTATGTTACCCATTGGTCCTAGCTGTTACAGCATGTCCCAGTGGTAGGATGTGACACAGGCATTTTGTCATCAAAAAGTCTCAGCAGGAAACTAAAAGGAGCTCATACCACATACTTCTAGCAATTAGCTCGTCTCCAGAGAGTGACAGAAAAGAAAAACACATAGTGTCTGTAGGTTGACAAGGAACCTGGGAACATATTTTATTTAGTAAGTAAAAAGGAAGGTTTTCAAACAGTTTACAGCAGGTGCCAAAGGTGGTGGCATAAAGGCATGGTAATATGTCTATCTCCGCTGCACACGTCACTGAGGTGCCTTCTTTAGGTGCAGTTTTTTTTCTCCACCTGTCTATTTATTACACAGCATGTGCAAAACCAGTCATTTGCCAAGTATTATTTTAACTTAGTTTATCACATTCGAAAGAAATTCATGCAGGTGCACAGCGGTTACTGAAATCTTCCCCACAGAATTACTCAGATCTTAGACGTGTGCACCAGTATGGGGGACATTGGAAGAGCTCAGTTCTCAGTAGATCTTGGAATAGGTTTATGTATTGGCTGTATTGGTTATTGCAGAGTAAACATCTGGAGTGGAAAGTGATGAAGGCACATGTATGTCTGGGGACTATTGGTCACTAATGTATCACACTGGTGTGTCGGCCAGGGCTGCATTTTGAACAGTATTTGAACTCAAATGTTGTAATAACACTGTTTTAATAATTTAGTGTTGTCTGTTATGCATTTGCAAAAACCCTTTGCTAAATTCTTAGAACTTGGCATATTGAGATTTACTGGCTTTTTTTTGGCGCTAGGAAAAGCATGTCTGTCACAAGGACCATGTTGTTACTGAAAGTGACATTGTGTCTCTTTTCTTCTGAGGAATGGAGCTGTTGAAAAACTGGCCATCAGGAGGGTGTGTGGCTTTTCTTTGTTGTTGTTCTGTGTTCTTGTATCTATCTGTCTATGTATCTATCTGCAAAATGAGACATTCAGAGAAACATTTCATTCCAAATGTGAGACAAACCTCTAGATTTGCAAGGAACTGGAAAATTACTTTGAAAAAGAAATGTAATGACTATTTTTCACTCTGCATGTTACGTATAACGAAAGTGTCCTTTCTGGTGTGTTTAAAGAACAGAATCAGCCAGATTGAGGAATGTCAATAGAGGACCATTCAGAAAATTTACAAATAAACTCTCATCTGCACAGATCAATGTCTGTCCTGTCTGCTGGGAGCCCACCTTGGGGATGGGGGGTTCTCTGTGCTGATGGTTTGCATCAGGACTCTCTCACAGGAGATGGAGTTGAACTAAGATCAAGTCATTTGCCACCTAATGGTGCATGGCTGATGTTCTGTGTCCTGTGTCACATGCTAGACCACATTAGGTGACTCTAGACAGAGGGACTTCATCAAGGGAATGCAGGAGATGGCACATAGGACCTTTGTGACCAGAGCAATGGCCACATACAGTTTGTGAGGAACAAAGCATAGCTAAAAGTTAGTTTTCTGTTTAATTCTGTTTAATTTTGTTTGCTTTTAATTCCAGGAACTGAAATTGTTTTGTCCATGGGTTTATAAATATTTAACACACATTTTTAATGAATAAGAAATTGAATTTAAGGGTCAGTAGCAGATTCAGTTACTTTTTCAGGTACTTGTTTAATTGTTTCTCATTATATTTGTAAATGTAATTTTAAAATCTTTAAAAATAAGTTAATATAGGCCATCAGAGAATCATCTCTAATAGATAACATTCATGAGTGTTTTTTATTTCTATTATACCATTAGACTAGGATCTCAAGAGTTTTTGATGAGAACCAAAGTCTTGCAAGGAAAAGAGATTTCCCAAGGTCCTACAGTAATTTTATGAAAGATTCAGGAATAGAAGACAACTACAGGCTTTATCTGATCTAATCAAATAGTTTTCCAGATGGTAGAATTTTTTCCTAAACAGTCTTTCCGTCTTTTCTATGTTTCCTACAAGAGACATCGTACTTAAAAGATAATCCTGTGGAATAAAGATTTGGAAAAAAGGATACTGGGAGCAACCCTTGATTCTTTGAATAGATTGCCCTTTGAATAGATGCCTTTCACTATTTAAATCGTTTATAATATAGTGATGTTCAAAGTAAGACTATTACTGAAACCAACTGATTTTATTCTTTAAAATATCAACAGAGCAGTGATCCTGATGCAAATGGTGAAATAAAAGGGTCCAGATAAAATCATTGCCATCACTCTGATGTCAGTTATTGGAAAAAAATGAGGCATATAAGTAACTTGACAAAACTGTATTTCTAAGGAGAAGGTTTGAAGTAAAGCCTAGCTATTCTTCACTGTGTATTTTAGATTGCAGTATTTGTGAAGGATTCCAGGCATTCACCTGCCAGGCAGTAAGTCCAGTCCCAAAGTTAGGAGTAAGATGCCATTGTTTTACTACACACACACACGTGTAGTTCCTTTTCTGTGAGCCTTCAGAAAGGGAAAAGTATGGAGTTGAAGGTCTGAAAAACTAGATGTAAAAGTTAGCCAGGCTCCTCTATCCTATTATCTTAACACCCATCTCATCACTGATTGAAGCCTGGTTTGGCTCTTGAAGGTAAAATTCTGTCTCCTAATATGCCTTCAAGACAGTATTACACCTCAGGTCCATAAACCATTATTCTTGGTGCTCATAAATATGCATTTCTGTTACACTTTTAAGTAAGCTGCTATTGCTGTAATTCACTTTTAGTTAAGACCTATCGGGTGGTGTTTCTGTTGAAGGAAAGAAGTTTAAATTATGGGCGATCTGAAGATATGTAGTTCTTAGGCGTGCTAAAATTATGAGTGAGTTGTAGAGATTTTTCCTCACAAGTAATTTTAGAATCCCAAGGGATAATGGTGATGTGTACAAGAGATGTTCCCTTCTTGGCTAGTTCCATTAAAGCTTCTGATTTCTGCATTGCTGGAGTGAGACTCCAAAAATCTGCTTTTCTGCCTTACATAATCACTTTCACAGTATCCTGTAACATCCACCTCTGCTACGACTGCCAGTGCGTTGACTTCTGGAGTGACGGTGATATGTAGGTCTGACGAAGCATCCTTTGCAATGTGCTTCATTGAAGTGAGAACTGCAAATGCTGTCAGTATTACTGTAAACCTTTTACTTCGGCAGAATTAATAAATTACACCTTGTATTTTGGGCTGGCCTTGTTATATACAGCTGGTGCAGAATGATATGACTTACTAGTAAGAAATTAATGCTTCTTGGCATTCTATTTATTTTCAATTCTGAGAAAAGTGTTATCCACTGGATAAGACACTGGATCAGAAGTTAAAGTATTCAAGAACACAGTTGTGTCATTCTTACAGTGCCTGAGTTCTTGCACATCTCCTCACTCAAGTATTTTCTTCCTTTCATTTTCCAAGCGTGGTTGTGATTATTCATAGGATAGTCCCCTCAGCTCTTGCAGATCTTCTGCTCTTAGGTGAACAGCATGGATCTCGTACTAAATCCATAAATTTAGACTGTTCCCCACAAGTTCTAGCTCCAGTCCAGGCTTTCTTTGGTTCAGACCTGGGAAGCTTTTCTTTAGCAAGTGGTGCATTAACGTAAACTTGGCAGCAAAGTCTCAGGTTAATCTTTAAAGGGATTTCTGCTCAACAAAGCAGATGTTACAGAGAAGTGGCCCTAGCTTCTCCTGAGCTGTACTGTCTCTGGTGCTCTGTCCCTGGTTCATCATGTGACTTTGATCTTTGTTTACTGCAAGGTTTTGTTTGTTTTTCATATAATCAGAGACATGCTTTAATACTTTTCAAATAGTGCCATCCTATTGTGTGTGAGAACAGAAAACTGAGGCTGACAGAAACAGACATGATGTGGTATTTGCAGTGAAAGTCCTCTATTACGTTTCATACGGCCTCATCCGTTCCCCAAGTCGCTCAGGTTTTCCATGCCACCTCCAAGGCCTCTCTGTTTGTATTGGGGAAAAAGAAGCTGTGGGTGACAGATTGTGTCATTCCTTGGACTAGTTGTCACTATCCCTCCTTTAAGCAAAACCCCACAGCAGAAAGGTTGGTGAGGTATTGTTGGGGATGTCTGTGGCTCCTTGGAGGCTGCTTGTGGAGAAGCATTAGGCATGGGAGAAGGGATGACTGTGGTGCCACAGTCCCACTGTGTCATGCCCCAGGGGCTGGCCCCAGTCACCTAACAAGGTTGGACATGTCAGGTAGTGTGATGTCAACTACAGCAGAGAGACATCCTCCTCTCCTGAAATACCAGTGACTCTTTATCCAGAAGGTTTAATAGTGTTGCTGCAGTACTTGGTGATATGGTGCTTATTCAGCAACCATTTTTGGGAGGGACTTAATAGTGTTGTCTGGCAGTAGCACGATACACACCAGAGTAATTGGGAATAAGTTTAAAATTACTGTTACTGAAGACATTTTTCAGGCAGTGGTTGGTTTGGTCTGGCTTAATGCCAGAGATGTGGTGTGGAAGAATTTCTTGATGGCTCAGATGGGCTAAGGCTGCTGAACAGATTTTCTTCAGTGAGGGAAGAAGGAAGGTGGCATCCTTTTGACCAGGATCCTTTTGATCCTGGTGCTAGAATCATATACAAGTAGGTTGAATTTTTTCCTAAAAACATAAGCCAGTGGGTATCTGACTTCTCCTTTGCTGATTTAGTGATTTTAGTTGCTCCTGTTTCTGTTCAAGGTCAAAAGACACTAATTAATATAAGACAATGGTAGAAATTTCTGGCTCTGTAGTTGCAGAGATAAGAGCAGAGAAGATATTTTGTGGAACATCTGTTACATGGATATGCTTGACTGTGGGCAACTGAATAGGATGACCTGGTTGTCAGTCTCTATATTTTCCTTTGTTGTCTTTAAGTGCTCTCAATAGAGAACTATTAGTAATATTTTCCTACCTTCCTGCCTAAGCACAGGCTAGCATTTATTGGAGCTAACCTCTGGTAATTATAAAGCCAACATCACAGTAACAAGCAGACAGATGGAACATATAATATTCATAAATTATTGAATGCAGCTTCCTTATCCTTCACAGTAAGCTCTTCAGGACAGGGACAGTTTCTTGTAAAGATCCACAGTCCAACAAGGAGATCAGCAACAGCCAATGTGTATTTTCAAATCAGTTCAATTTTCTTCTCTGATAGAGTAGCAAACTTACCATTGATGGGGAAGAGGAAGAGGTGCCATTTACCTTGGCCTTGTCAATGTATCTGGTAAATAAACTAGAGATATATGAATATGAAGCTACTGCAAGATGGGTACCAAACTGATATGAAAGCTGTTCTCAGTAGCTACTAGTGGATCCACAATGGCCTGGACCCAGTATTTTAATTGCCAATGGGATGATGAATTTAGTCTTCAAATTATACCAGTATGAGAGGCAAATTCAAACTAAATTTGAGAAGTCAGTGAAATGGCTTGGAAAAATAGAATATAGTGCAACAGAAAAAGGGCAGATTTCTTAACTGTGGCGTAAATATTCAACCTACAAACTCAGTAAGTCTATGAAATGTTTATGCAATAATCATGGAGAAAGAGTTTGTAGCAGTGAGTAGAATCACAGGCAGACTGAATGTGTAAGAAAAGTATGTACATAAAAGATACCAATAAGATCTGTTTCCACTTTTGGGGAGGGATATATCACATTTCCTAAGTTTGCAGCCAGCCGTTAATAAAATCGGTGTAAGCCAAATTGCAGCTGGGTGCAGCCTGAATCAGAGACAGAAAGACTCATTGTGTTCTGTGTGTCTCTCTTACCACACCTTATGCTGCCTTTTTCACACCTCTTATTGTCAAAGAAATAGTATGATAGTTTCTGTTGCCCAAAAATCATCTCATCAAATGTTTGATAAAAATACGGCTTTTAATTGCATTGATAGTGAATACTTCACAAATCATAGAATGGTTTGTGTTGGAAGGGACCTCACCTTGATCCAGCCTCTGCCACGGGCAGAAATACCTCTCACCAGACAAGGTTACTCAGTGCTCCATTCAACCTTACCTTAGACACTTCCAGGGATAGGGCATCCAGAACTTCTCTGGACAACCTCTTCCAGTGCCTCATCACCCTCACAGCAGAGAATTTTTTTTCTAATATCTAATCTAAATCTACCCTCTTTCAATTTGGGGCCATTCTCTCTTGACCTGTTACTATATGCTCTTGTAAGTAGTCTCTGCAGTAGTAGTTTTGGTTTGCTTTTTTCATTTTCAGAATTTAAACTAAAATATGGTTGTTTATATGAAAGTGTAACTGCGAGCAGTTGTTCCATAGCAAAGTAGTACAAATGTACTCAAAACAACATGTAAGTAATGTATGTATATATTATGTAGGTGGAGAAGAAAGAAGCGAAATACCCACCCTGTGATCTGCTTCAAATTAATTGTGTGAATTTATTTTTAGGAAAGGTATTTAATGTTTTCATAGTTGTCTGTTTGAGTAGGAAATGTTAATGAGATTGTTGGAAAGGTTAATTGAAGTGCTGCCATCGTGTGTGGAATCTCCTTTTACATGGAGCCAGTACTTTTTAACGGCTGTAGGCATGCACCTGTTGGACTTAAGCACAGCATTGCAACAGATAGTTTAGCACTGAAAGGCATTAAAAAGGACTGCCTATCAAACAGTAGTAGTAGGCATCAATATTTTTAGCGCTGTTCTTCAGATCTTTCATTATAGTCTTACAGTTAATTGAGTATATTCTACAGGTATTGAAAACAAATTACCTGAATAATTAGTTGATTTAAAGTATTTTTTTGTTGTTGTTCTGTACATTATTGATAATTGAGTTCCTGAATTTATTTTCTTAAATGGTTATGTAGATTTTTAAATATTCCTGAAGTATCAGAAAAGGTGCTAGTTTAAATATGTTCTTAATTTCTTGTTATAATCAAAGTATGGCTAATACAAATTTTAAATGTAAACCATTTTTTTTAATGAAATGCTGCTTTTCATGGCAACTCATAGAAAATTTGAGGGATTTTCTGCTTCCAGTCAGAATATTATATTTAACAAATATTACCAGACTTCTGGTTTGGAATCAGGGAAAGATAGCAATAATTAAATGGGTATATTTTGGTGTATTTAAGGATGCATTATATTTTGGGGTTTTTAAATCTTGCATGCAGCATAGAATGAAGTTACTCATTTTAATGCGTCCTTCTTGTTGGCTTAAAGCTGAAATATAGTTGCTTGAAAATTAATTTACCCCTCATGAATGACTGGTTGGATTATCTTTGTAGCATTAAATGTCAACCCTGTGCTCAGAGCACATTGTGTCTACGGTAAAAAGTTGTCCCTGAGCACTTAATGTTGTGTTAAATGATGATGTGTCCTTTGCAAATGTATTATTAGTGTCAAGCTGTTCTGTCTCTCAAGATTGAAAAATGGTCAGTGATTTGAGCTGCCATTAAACCTGAATAAAATAGAGAGGCTGTGGGGGGTTTTCATGCCTTTTCTGAGTACAGACACACTGTCGTTTAGGTACAAGACATATAAAAATCTTTCTGTTAACCTAAGACTCCAAAAACTCCCTTTGGAATCACAGCAATTAAAAAGAAGAAAATCTCACTTTTGCTTCTCAGGAAAACAATGGTCATTGACTTTATCTGTGTGACACTAATAACACAAAATGCAATAATAAATACTTGAGAGCTTGATCTTGTTTCCATAGATGTGAGCTAGGGCTATGTTGCCAATTCTCAGACATAGGTTATAAAACTGTTACTGCTGTGTGGTTTGCCAACTGATTTTTACTGAAGTTAGGCCTGAAATTCCCATGTTTGGAATTTTGTTTTTATGAGGTTCCTCAACATTCTAAATAAACAGTTATTTTCAGAATGAGCCAGGCATGTTGAAGATGTGTTCTGTGAGAGTAGAGTTTCACAGAGTTTCACTGTGCTGAAATAAATTCTGTTATGCAGTGAATATTCAATGACTGGTTTAAAATCTGATTCTCAGAGATAACAGAATTAAATACTTGTTTGTGCACTTTAGGGGGCAGGTGTGTAGGTACTTCTGTGGTTTTCGATGGTGTTACAAAGCACTTTCAAAAACACTTATTTCCCCATGCCAGACACCTAACTTGTTGGCATTTAGAAAGGCACTCAAAGAAAAGTGGTACTACTATGTATGAGATGATAGAGCTCAGTTTTGAGCTCATACTCAGTTTTTCTTGCATCCCAAGCCATGTAAGAAAATAAATGCTTGTCGTTCCTCCTACTAAAACACAAACTACTCTAAAGTTAGGGAATTGGTGGTAGCGCAAACTGATTTGAACCTTTTACTCCATTGACTGACTGTTTACAGACCCTTTTGGTGCACTTTTTGTCCATTGCAATGGTGACATTAAGGTACTTCAGGGAATGTGATTTTATGACTAAATTCTCTCTCGGCTGTCATCCATTTAGCTGGTTCCACAGAAGTGGTTCCGTGATAGTTGAAAAAGGCAAGTGCCATGCAGATGCAGAAGAAAACAAGGAGGACATGGACATACTAGAGTGAGTCCACTGAAGGGTCAGGATGTCCATCTGGAGCACAGGATGTACAAGAAGAGGCTGAGAGAGCTGTCTTTTCAGCTTTAAGAAGGGAAGGTTCAGCTGAGATGTTACTGCTGTCTACAAAACCTTAATAGGAGGGTGAAGCCTAACTTTTCTCAAAGGTGCACAATGGTAGGACAAAAGGCAAGTTAGAATATGAATATTCTCGGCAGGTAGATGAAAAAGATTTTTACCAGAGGGATGGCCAAATGTTGGGAAGAGTTTCTCAGGGAGGTTGTGGAATCTCTACCTTTGGAAATACTAAAAACTCAGGTAGATAAGCTCAGCTAGACTTGCTCCCAGACTCACTGTAACTGACTTTCAGGTTGAATACAGTTTAAAAATTGGCTCTGTTCTGAGGAGAGGGATGGATCATATGACCCCCAGGAATGTTTTCTAATCTATCCTATCCCCTGAGACTGTAGCTCAAAGCAGGACCATAGCTGGTACACGGGAGCAGTTCTGAAGAAGCGGTGTGCTAATTATGGTACAGAGCGCAGTGGCTGTGTAGCACAGGCATGGCTAACTGGCTTGGGAACCACCACGTCATAGATGAGCAGGGATGGAATTCAGGCTCTGGCTCTCAATGCAATTTACATTCGTGGTTCTGTGATTTTCTCTCCTTGGTACTAGTAATACCCCAGATAATTACTTCAAAGGTTATTTGACCATATCTGTAAATGTCTCAAATCAAGATAAAGTCATGTAGGAACTGGTTCTTCTCTGTTTGTCCTAGAGCTGTTTCCTTGGTTAGTATGTATTCTGCTTAACCTTAGAGTTGAAGCCAACCCATGTGACTTGGGTTCTGAACATCTCTACTTGTTCTTGACAGTAAAACAGGGAGCTCTTTAGGCTGTGCTAGGCTGCTGTCACTCACTCTTTGAAGAAGTCTCTCTGAGGGAAGTAGAGACCTAAACTAGCAATCACCTAAAACTGAAATCAGGTGTAATGAGTGTGACCTTCTGTATCTTGCATATAAGGAGGTTTGTGGAGGATGGCATGACTGAAGCTTCCTCCATCTTGGGCCTTTGTCTCTGCTAATGAGATCTTACACTCTCTTACCTCTGTTACTGCAGGGAAAAGGGCAGGATGCTTGAAGTCAGACTGTGGAAACCCTGAAAAGACCAGAAGCCCATTTTCTTGTTCTGTTTGTTCTGTGGGGTTTTGAGGGGGGTTCCTGGAACCTTCACTAATTCATACCAATAATCATAATAAACCAATTGATTTCAGCTTAACTAGGTGTGTGATTTCACACTTGCAGTTTGTCAGTAAATCTTGCCACAATCTGTCTCTAGTTTCTAATTAGATATGTATATATTTTAGTATGGTTTTCAGTATCAGTTACAGTAAGATACTTTAGTTAAACTCCTACTGGTAACTAAAATTTACCCTCTAGTTGTAGTTTTATTGATCCTCAAGCAGTACTTTAACAGATGACATGGATTGTTAATGTATGGAAAACATCTTACTAATGTATAATACCAGCACAGAAAGATTCAGGACTGCAGTTTGTTGGTTGCTATGAATTATAGTGAAAGTGTTGAAAGGAATTTTGAATCTGTAGTGCGATTAAAAAATTTAACTATCTGTCAGGTTTTTTGGCTTGCTGTAAATAACTCATCTTCAAATTATTTGTCTGAGTAATTAAATTTAGATTGCACATTTCTCATTTCAAATATTTTGACTCTTATCTATTTGGTTTTCCATTGTGGCTTAATTGATGTGGTCTATATAAACGGACAATAAATTTATATACCTTTGTTATAAAGATCAGTCAGTGAATAGAACTTGGTATTCATCCCAGACAGAATTATGATTGAATGTATTTGCAAGATTAAAGCACTGAATTTACTTCTTTCTAATTAAAGGCAATTAAAGATTTGCAGACACAAATAAAAGACAATGAATTGAGGAATGAGTGTAGAAGCAAGTCCATTTGCAGGTGAAAAGAAGTGCCTTTGAAGCAGAACCAGCTGTATTTTCATTGAAAGAATAACAGTTTAGGAAGCTTTTCTGCATGTGCTTGCTTGATAGCATAATGTACTCATAAGCAGCTTACGCAGTACAGTATTCAGAAAATAGCAATGCATTAATTTTTAAAGTAGCAAATGCAGGCGAAAAGCAATGCTGCCACATGATGATAATGAAGGTGGATATTGTAAAGTCTGCTGAGAGAAAAGAAAGCAGGGAGCTCCTGAAATGTGAACATTTATAAAACAATAACTAGATATTCATATGATAATAAGCTTGGACAGCAGCATCAACAAAGGCCAAAGATGCAGTCTTGTTTCTGCTTAAGCCTGATGAATTGAAAAGCAGAGAGGCAGTCTTTAGTCTGTTATTCAATTCCAGTAATGAGCTATTGTTAGAATGAAAGAGTAAATATCTAGAAGGGTTGGAAATACAATTTTTTTTTTTTCTCATGAAGTTATTCTGTAGGTTTTTTCAGGTTGTGTCTTAAACAGCAGCATCTTTAAACACAATCCTAAATGTAGTCAGTTTTCTGAAATACGGTGCTCAACATGCTGCATTCTCAGTTACATGTATAAAGGAGCTTGGTATGTACACAGAAGTAGTGTTGTGCCTAGTACCTGGCAGTGTCACAATATTTCTGTAGACTGAAAAAATTAATTCAGAACTTAAATGAACTTGTCTAATTTATACATATTATTTATTTATTTTGCATTTATCATCATGTCATTGGATGTTTAATTAAAAAGAATACTGAATATACAAGATCAGGTCATCTCCAATATGTTATTAAAATTACTGAATAGAAGATGTATGGGATCTCAATTTCCCTTGTAAGCAGAGTTAAATAAAAAAAAATCTTGCAAAATCCATAGATTTTTATTCCTAGTTACATGGAGAGAAATAAACTTGCTTTGCATATTGTATGAATCCCTAATATCCACTCTGGAGGAGGCACCCTTTGTCATTTTTCACAATATAGCTGGTTTAGTAGCTAAAAAGCTCCCTTGGCTTCACCCTTTTCTAATCCTACAGCTAGTAAAATAGTCTTCATTTTTACCTGGGGAAAGTTTTCCAAACAGGGTCTATAAACATGGCACAGCTCAGTTCAGGTGCTACTGAGGTCACTTTGCCACCAAAGGAGTGGAAAAGAAAGATGGAAGGAAGGGATGAGGTGCAAGGTGAGCCCTGTAGAATGTCTGGAAGGCAAAGGCTACTTCAGGCACTGGATGGGAAGGTGGATGATCTTTAGAGGGACTGTCAGGAAGCAGGACAAGCAGAGAGTTGTAGTCAGTAAAAATAGTTGCCTTACCATGTAGTACTTCTTTGGCCTTAAAAATGGAAAGGAAATGATGGACCTGAAAAAGGAAAGAAGTAGTGCATTTGTTTAAAAGTAAATAAATAAATAGTGGTAGTTATAAAAAAAGTTAAGGGAAGGTGGCACTAGAGTTTAGAGTTTGAGAGAAGAGATGACAAATTGATAACAATAATGACTAGTCAAAGAGGTAAGGATTTTGTTTAAGTAATAAGAAAAGTAAGATTTGGTCTGGAAATCTTCCAGTTGTATCTTTTTGGCTTCTTCTTGCCTTCATATATTCCATCAGGAAAACTTGGTGTCTCAGATAAGCATTGGATAAAGCAGACAAATGGGGCTTTGTCTGATGAGTCTGTCTCAACTGGCTTTGATGATCACTTCCTGAGAAGAAGAAATAGCTTAAACTGATGACTCTGACAGATAAATGTACAAGACAGCTTGCAAGATATGTGAGATAAAACCAGAAGACATTTTGAGTGTGAAGATACTTATCCCAACTGGTTGAATTTGCAAGCCCAAAAGAAGAGAGGCTTTAGGGAGCCTGTATTACTTTTTTCTGCTTGTTTTCCAGGTGGTAATGATCAGTAGTCACGTGGCAGGAGCTTTGCATTTCATTGTTCTTTATAGTCCTGTAGTGCAGATGTCTTTCGCAAGGCCTCAGAAAGTTCACATGTTTTAAGAGTATTCTAGTATGATTGCTGAATCTGGTTTTCATTACAAAGAAGTCCACAGATGCCCTTTTTAAACTTTTGCACTTGGTGGACTCAGACTGTTTCCCTACCGTATTTTTTTCCTTTTGGCTATTAGATTTAGCAAGGAGAGTGGTAAATTAATGGCAGGTGCATGGATTTGGAGAACTACCAGTTCTAGAGTCATCACTGAAATAGCCTGTTATAGGAGGGTTAGTTGTTCATATCAGACGTAATATAAGTCTGGAAGTATTCTCTAGATAAGACAGTCTTAGCTGTAGCCATGATACTGGAATAAAGAGTAGCAGGGTGCCAGAAACCAAGGGAAAAAGCTCCAAATAAGCTTTCTCATTTGGATGAATAAATGTGGTTCTACCCATACATGTATTTCACAGACTGGGTCTTCTGTGCAATATTTGCCCCTGCTCGTGTCACCTTCACACTTGAGCTGTGGAGGAGAGAGAATGGGCAATGGGAGGAAAGGGAGGTGGGTTTTACTAGCTGACTTGTGTCCCATTCGTAATGGATCTTACCAAGCTTTTTCTAGTTTTCATTGTCTCATGCTGTTGCATCACTGGAACAGGAATTTCTGTCTGTCTTATTTCATTTGCCCCTGATGGAAGAGCAGCAAACCTGAATTACGAGAACTGAGATTGAGCTTAGCGCTTGTCAGTTATATAGTTCTAAACAAAGATATTTTTCATGCTTAAAACATTTCAGATTGATACATTTCTATAGTTTGTTCACAAGTAAGTAAAAACAGCTGCATCACTTATGAAAGTTGGCTGCCAGCAAACAAACAAAAAAATTCAAGGCTGGGGTGTGTCTATGCCAAATTTCAGCCTGAAGTGTATTTTTATAAGTAATAAACTCCTGCCATTTGTAATGGAAATTCTGAAAGATCTTTTAACTATTTCATGGGAAAAGAATGAGTGTGGGACTTTAGGGAGAAGAACCACATTCTCTCTCTGGCTGGCTTCATCTCATGACTTAGCCATTTTTGTGGTTCCTGCAAGTCTTTCCTCAGCTGTTCTAAAAAATTACTGTACTCCTGATGCATCCTATTACCAGATATTACTGACTTCTGAAAAATAATGCTGCAGTGGTCTTGTCCTGCTAATAAGATGTATTGACTGGATGAATATATTGGAGTCTCTGACATAAATCATCTTTCTGTCATCCTTTCTTCACTCTGTCTTCTGAGTTTCCTTGGATATATGCTGCCTTTTTTTATTCCTAATACATATGGTTTCAGTTATTTTTCCATTTGTTATTGAGTATTTTTAAGTTATTTCAGGTCTTTCATGAATAATATCTGACCAAAGAATAGTATGGAGACCTTCACAATATATAATCCATAGGACTGAGGAGAGATTAATGGAAGCAAATTTGTAATGTGAGTTCAGCATTCACGGTATGCTACACAGACAATCTCTGTATTGAGTATGAGCCGGGTGATACAAGGAATACACAAAGTCAGAAGTGTGTTTCCATGAATCCAGTGTATTACTGGAAAAAGACACTCACATTTCAGAATCACTATGCAATAATATCCCAGTTTTCTAGGTAGCCCTAAAATGAGAAGTTTGCATTATTGATTATGAATGTAAAATCACATCTGCTTGTATAGAAAACCACTGGACAAAGTTTTAGAGGAAAGGTTAAACTATTTGACTGTAACAGTAATGAAAGCTAATGTACAAATAGGTAAACTTAGTGATTTGAAAAAGGCCACTCTGCTTTAAGCATTATAGTTTAGCTTTGGAATTAGGCATAAAGAATGAAAAAGATATGTACACATTAGGAGGGAAAAAATGAAAAGGACTTTTTAAAAAAGCCAAAGCAGTTGTACTGAGGCTGTATGCCTCTGAGCAGTTTCTTCACAGACTCTTCTTTTTCTTTTCCTTTTGTGACTGTATCTGTGCCTTAACTTCTGTTAACTTAAAGAACCTATGGTTAATAGTTCATAATAAAACACTAACAGGCCTTTCAGACAGCAGAAATATCCCTGAGAGATATCAGGTGTTTTATGCTTCGTTATTAAGTTAAATGATTTATACCATTTCTACTATTTCTGAATACTTACATGTCCTCCTCTGAACTCAGTTCATATGGACTCACTGTAATCAAACCCTGGGCTGCACTCTTTGTGGCTGCAAGAGATAGTCCCTGTAACTTGTAGAAAGTTATTCTAGAAGATTTTGTGTAATGTGTTTCTACAAGCTGATAGTATCAAGCAGTGGTTTTATTAGCATTTACTTAGACTGATCTCCATATCTCTGCATTCTGATACTTGCAAACAATGTTCCAGTTCAGAATTAAAAACCTTTACATTCACCAGGATGTCTTGTATTTTACAATTGTATGTGCATTAGAGATGACTAACCAAGAAAAATTCTAATGAAAATTTTTGTTTTGATTTCAATGAGAGGGAAAAACATAGTCTACCTTTAATCTACTAATTTACTGGTTAGTTCCTATGGAGCAATTTATTAAACATTGTACTAGTGGATATCTATCCATAGATGTATTTTGATGTCACTCTGGAGTAACAGGTTCTACACTGATTTGTCACATCTTGTTTCTGTCACTGTCTGTGTTAAGCACGGTTGTTCCACAGATGGGATCCCTGTGTTACAGAGTAGCTGTTGTTTAAAATGCTGGACTGTGGGATTTTTTAATATGTTGAATCTGACTTTTCAACTGAAATAAATGCTCACGTTCTTTATGTTATTTTTGCGTTGTTTTCATTGAATATGCTTTTTTACTCTAGGGAAACAAGATTATAAGAAAACCAGGCCTATGTTAAGAGCTACAAGACTAAAAGCAGAGGCCAAGAAAACTGCACTAGGCGTAAAGGTAGAGACATCTTTGATAGCTCAAACCACCTTTGTGTTTGTTTCTTTTCCCCATAGATGTACTGTGTGAATATTGATTTCTGAGAGATATTGTTTATGACACCTCAAAATCTAAGTAGAATGCTAGAATCTAAAATATTTATGATTAACTGCTTTTACTTAACCCTAAAATGACTTGAATATTTGAAGTGCTGAAAGATTTTACATAGTCTATGTCCTTGTTATGATGCATGCTTACTTTAAGGTTTAAAGTACTGTTCGCTTAGAAAATTGATGGTTTTAGGGAACCTGTCTACAAACAGAACAAATTCTTTAACTATTTCATATCGTTAGACAAATTACAATAAACATTTACCATGGTCCTCTTCTCACCCTATACCAGTAGTAATTAAAAGACTGGGTTTGTTAAATATTGTTAAATCTCAGCATTATTATCTCAGTCTGCATCCTTGTGTACTGCTTCTGACTTGGAAGAAGAAGGCTTAACTAACAGCAAAGAAAAGCATATGGAAAGGTACTAAACTTTATTTTGAAAATGTTCGCTTTTCAGGCAGGTATGAACTGTAACAATTACTTTTGATCACAGCTGGGAATATGAGCAAGGAGAACAATTAGAAATATTTTCTCTTATCTACTACCCAGTGTGTCATCAAAACAGGATCTATCTGAACACACATTAGTTATGTTGCCTCCAGCATTTTTTCCTTAAACTTATTTTTTAATCTAACTGATACACTATTAACTTAACAGCAAGAATAAAACCTGAGAAAAATAAAAAAGTGGGTCCATTATCTGGGTATTCTAGTAAAAGAAACTTCAGAAATGTTAAAAGGAGAACATTTTCTTGTTTCTGGCAGATGAGAAATCAATTTTTTCAAGTTATAGCTTATAGCAAATGCCAAGGTATTACTACCAAGCTGTAACAGCTGTTAGGCTGCCAGATGATGTATTTGGTTGTCTTCCAGAATTTGCTATTATAATCACGAAACAGTGCTTTCTTTTTGCTCCTGATTGCTGATCTCGATCAAGCATTACCGTGTGATGCAGTATGTTTTCACAACATAATCTCCTCAGTTAGTGCTGTGTGTCAGGTTTTAATGAGAAAAAGTAGATTGCCTTTTTTGTTTAAAGAATAGATTATTAACCTTTTGAGTTCCTTTTCCTTCCTTTCTTATTAAATTTTCCTTTTTCTTTTCATTTTTCTTTCAATGACATGACCTTTTAAAAGTGATGTTCTACTTGGAGACTTAGTGTACAGGCTAATTCTTTTAAAATGTACACATTTTTTCATGTCTTTCACAAGTGAGGAGAGTATGAGATTTGGTCCTGCAAAACCTGTTTCATTTCCTTATTTTCTTAAGTAATTCATTCCTAAAAATGAGGGTGAATGGGAAAGCATATGTGTAATCATGTATGTAATGAAGAATTGAATATTAGTGAATAAAAGACTTTTGCCATCAAGGTGCACATGTGTTCTCCAGGTCCTGAGTGGGTTTATTTCTGGGCTTCTGTTAGCTGCACTGTGTGATGTCTCAGGTTTACAATTCTGATTCTTCCTTAAAAAAAAAAAAATCTTTAAAATATTTTTTTCTGGCTGTAATACTTTTTTGTGCTTCTGGACCTTAAAAAAAAAAATCTGGATCATCCCCAAATAGATCACAGTAATTTGTTTTGCTTCCAAGTTGCTGAGAAAAGCTGACAGTGCTGAAGCAAAAAGGAAGGTAAGTTGGACACCTTCCCCTTTGGGGGTTTGCTTGTAGGGGAAGGAAGGCAGGGCTTTTGATTGCATCCTTCTCACTGAGCCTGCTTAATGCCAACAACCTCAGGCTTAGTAAATGTTACAATACTACTACCAGAACATTGGCAATTTCTGTAGAGTAAACTCTGCACTTCTACTGACAGACCCCGCAGTTGTCAGCATGGAAGCGAGGTGTATTTAATGTCTTGAGGTAAAGGTGCACTTCTTCCCACCTCGTGGTGACAGCTCTTCACCCTGCTCAATCCCTCCAGCAGCAGAACTTCACCATGGGCAGTAGATGCTCCTGGAGTGTCTGCAGGGAAATCTCCTTCCTTAGCCCATAGCTGCTTAGCTGTGAAGGCCCATAACCTATACCCCTCTCTTGAGCACAGCTTGTTCTGCTCAGTCCAGTGTTAAGATCCTCCAGCTGTCCAAGTGCCATCTTTTTACATCCATCCTCCACACCTGTCTTAAATACTCCTCTGTTGTTTTCTGGATATTTTTTGAAATAATTCTTGACAACTTATGTTTGGTATGACAGCAGCTGGCAGGACAGAAGAGAATACAAGTTGTTCTTCAGATCCCTTGACCAGTTGTCCCAAGGCCCTGAGGTCCCGCTTGATCATCCTTAATCTTGTTGGGACTTTGTATGTGTTCACCTGGAAAACCAGTGGGCAGTAGTCAGTGGGTCATGCCAAGCTGGGAAGTTTCTTGGTGATTTCCCCAAGGCTCACACACCTCCCTATGGGCTGGGTCCAGTTGGCATATTGAGCTTTCTATTCCTCTCAAAAGGGAGTCACCAATAACTACTACCCTTATTTTTTTCTTAATTGAGGAGATTTTGATGCGGGGGGTAGGTTGCCCTGCCCTAGGCAACCCCTCCAACCTGGATGGATCTTTATCCACATTCTCATCTCCCTGGTCCTCAGATCTCAGGGCCTCATATCTGTTGTTTAAGGGCACCTGGAGAGGTGGGGTAGGTCAGGAGGGAATTCACCTGCCACCCCAAGCAGAAACCAGTTTCCACTCCCCACTCTCCTAAGAGCTCCTCCTTTTCCCTGGGATGAATAATGGTAATAAGCAACATGATTCACCTTCCAAAGGCTGGGATTTTAGTCATTTTTTATTATGTAGGCCCTAATTCTGTGCTATAGCAGTTGATTAACTCCAATCTCTGTTGAGAGAAAAAAAAAAGTTATGTAACTACAATGCAATGTAATAAGTAGGCACTTTAAATAGAAATGTCCAAAGTTCTTGTAAATCTTTGAGAAGAAACCAGACACATACATGTATTTGGAATGTATTTGATTTGTTTATATACATATCTATTCACTACGTGATGCAGTATGCAGCATTTCAAAATAAATTAACGTTTTATTATAAAAAGCTAAGTTAAAGCTAATAAAAATATTGTAGAGGAAGGATAAAAGTAAAAGTATAAACTCTCTGGGAAAGGGGAGTATGTTTGTAGTTCTGTGAAATACATACACACAATAAGCACCATACAGCCACTTAAAACAATAAGCTTTTTTGTGTCATTGATAACTCTAGGGTTGTTTTGCATTAGTGTCCTAGAACTTACATGCCTGGCTGTAAACTAAGACTTAGTGTAGTATTTAGGGCAGAAAAAAAGAGGACTAGAAAATAGTGAAAGGATTTTAGTCCTTAATTTCTACGAGGATAATGAAATTCAACTGTTGTGTATTTCACCATGAGAGCTGACAACATTAGCTTAAAAAAAGGCGCTATAAATGACATAAAACTTTTCAGAACCAATCCCCTGGAGATTCTTCACATTTCATCGCTGGCATACTAATTAGCTTGTCTTGTCAAACTTTGATTGCCTTGTCATTTTAATGCAAGGTTTAAAGTAACAAAGTTTCTTTCAGTCACTGGCATTTAGTACTTTTTAATTTCCCCAATGAGGGATTTTTATCTGTGTTGATAATGTCAAAGAAGCAGCTGAGCACTAATAACTATCCAAAGTTAGTTCAAGCAGGGTGACCATGCTAGTACTTGGTGTGTCATATTTGCTCTTTAAACATGTTTAAAGATTAAATATTGTAGCAGAACTATTGTACTGGCTCTGTTTGTATATGTGATACTAATGTAGACAGTGCCAAAATACATTGTGTCTCTTGGAAAAGCAGGATCCCTTTTCGAGAAACAGCTCCAAGAGAAAGCAGTGTGCTGTATGTCTCCTGGTGTTTGGATAAGACAAAATTCTTTGTGGCAGTACCAAAAAGGGAGATTCTGAACTTTCTCTGGGGCATTTTGTTGGCCCCCCACATGGGGCTTGTGCTGGTGGAAGCCCAGCTGTTCATCCTTACCAAGTAGAGCAGGAAGGCCTTTCCACCACTGGTGCTAGCCCTGCTCTCATAGGATGAGGAAAACATGCCAGCAGGAGGGTGACAAGCAGAAAATAGTTTGAGAAGTGTGGAAGCTTGGCACCCACATAGCTGGAGTTTGGTATGCAGAGACTCAAAGTTATGGGAGTTCTTGGGAAGACATTTTTTTCACAGGCTGCAAGGACAAATCAGTATTCCATGGGACAAGTGATGTTTTCTCTCTTCTTGAAAGGTAGGCACAAATTTTAACAGTAGTATTTGCAAAGTACTTGCAAAGACGTTATTGACTGCAGAATACCACTCCACAGAGAATTATTAGCAACACAATACATCAATTCAGCTAAGGAAAAAATGTTTCCTAAACAAAGTGAAAGCTTACTCTGTCCTTCTTTTGCATATCTGCTAAATCTGTTGTGTAGTTAGATACCTCACTATGGAGAGTTTCTCTCATCTGGAACAAGTTAGATAGGAATAGATAACAACACATTCCTAGTGTATTTTAACAAAGGATATTCTCTGATTTCATGCTGTTCATAATCTGCTAAGTTAGTGAACTACATTTGCCAAGATACAGTTTCATAGCTATGTGGAAATTAAGGCCACAAGAAACTATTAGATCATTTGATCTCCACTTCTATATGTTACAGATCATGAAATTTCATCCAAGTACTTCCTGCAAAGTCCAAGCACTTTGTAATGGCCAAAATACTGTTTCCAAACCAACTTATGTGTCTCACAAAATGCAGAGCAGCTTAATGTGCCACCAGTGGATAAGTGTGATATTCCCAGTTATCCCTGTAGTCAGGCTTTGATCCCTGACCTTGAAATGAAAGGGAGGGGAAACAACACATACAAAGAAAAGAACAAAATCAGATCCTTGCCTGACCTGAACACATAAGTATCATAATCATGGTGGTTTGAGATGTGAAGAAGATGCACCAAGCAAAATCTTAGGAGGATTATCTGTACCAGCTTGGAGCAATAGACCATCTTTTTCAAGCTTTCTTTGTCTCTACTTAGGACCAGTCTGTAGCACTTCAAGGAATAATCAACAACAGCAAAACCTCAAATCCTGGAAATGAAATCATTACAATTGGAGGAAAATGTCAACATCAGAAAACTTTTGATGCTATATGAAAAAGTCTGAGCTGTTAATCATAGAGTGCTGTTACTTTTAGTAACCTGATACTTCTGGGGTTCAAAATGTAGCACTGACCATGCCATGGAAGTGATCTGAGTTTTCCTAAGGCCTTGAAGGAGAGGAGCAGCTAGGAGAGCTGAGTTTACTGACTCCTGGCAGCCAGGTCCTTCTTTTCACAAGCCCAAATTGAAGTATTCTTCCCAATTGCTAAATAAAAATATACTTTTTTGAGACAGTCCAGGTGATAAAAGACTCACAGGTATGGAAGGCCATTTTTTCCTGAAGAATGTTCAATCATTCTTGCTCCTAGAAGATGGCATCTTAGTTCAAGGCTGAACTTATCTAACTGCAGCTGGGCCTTGAAAGTTTCTTGTAAACAGGATAAAAGGACCCCACACTGTGAAATGCTTTACTTAAATACAGGTGTATATAATTATATGCTGTAACCAAACTACCCCTCATTCTTCTCCATGATAAAATAAATATCGATCATCTCCCTGCTGGAAATCCCTCCACCTTTGTACATCCAGAAATCACACTGAGGGAGTAGTTACCCATGAAATCCAAAGATGATCTTAGAGTCACAGTTTTTCAAGGCAGAGTACTCCATTTTATAGATACTGTCTGCATCTTTGATACCTGTATATATTATTTTGCATCTAGCTGTTTTAAAATGAATCCTGTTGCTTTGTAGGCATATAGCCAGGTGTTTTCGATGACTCTCTAATAGTACCTTGTTCTCATTATTTGAAACAACAATGATCTTTCTTCCATCTGAAATTTTCACAGTAAAAAATTAGAACCTAAAAAGTGTGGATAAAAGTTCATAAATTACTTTTGTTGCCTTCTGTTAGCTGTAGAATGTCCTGCATTAAGGAAGTAAACATTCATTTATAAATACGATTTTGTTGAAACTCTAAAACATGGTCACAGTGAATATCCACCTAAAGTCTAGTTAAAAACTATATGAGATAAAAGGATTGTCAGTTCCTATATATTTATTTTTACAGGTATCCTTGGTCAGCATGATTTTCTTTTCATCTCTTCAGAAAGAGTTAGGGAGAGTGTAGCATTTTGAAGAGAACAATTTGTGGTACTCTTTCACTTAGTTTTAAGCAGGTTTCAGGTAAAAAAGGTGAGATTCTATTTGAAGGACAACTAAAACACATGTAAAACCCCCCTGACACTTTCTGGATGTATGATATTTCTCTATATGTGTAGGATATAATGCTGCCATACACAGTGTCCAGAATTCTGTTACCATAGCTAACATTTTTTCCTCACCCCCTCTCCTGATTAATCTTGTTTAGATCCCAGCTCTGCCACTTGCTCCATCAGGGTGAATTTGAGGACATAATCCAAGTATTTTGGCATGAGAGACATAAAACTGACAAAAAATGATAGGGGAATTAAATCTACATTCTGCTGTAATAGTATGCATTTCCTTTATGAGAACTTTCTAGAAAACTTAACCAAACTGAAATCAGTAGGGTTCTACATATGTTATTCTACATAAAAGAATAAAATAGAAAATTCTGTTCCTTTTTTAAGGCTTCTATGACTTTACTTTGGGATTTGAGAGTAGGAGTGTTGTTTCCTAGTGCTCTGTACCATGATATAAAAGAAAAAAAAAAAAAAAAGAGGAAAAAACCCTCTGATCATTTTAAGTTTATTTCTATAGGACTTTTTCTCTATTCTTTAATTATTCATGGTGAAATCCTTTGAGTAAATGGATTTTGCAGAGGATGATGGGGATGATCCATAAAGTGCAAGAGAAAGGGAGCTATATATGCCAAGTGGGGAGTATTTTAACATTTCATTTCTATGCATGACTTAAAATACAAATAGCAAAGCCTGAAAAGTATAAAACAAATTAAAATGACAATATATATCTGTTGTTGCAAATACAGTACAGTGGTGTAGCATCTCATTTGCTATTTACCTTGCAAAATTTATGTTTGTAAAAGTCCATAAACTGGATGCAATTCTTAAGAGACTGCATATCCCTAGCTGAGAGCCAGATGTCCTTTGTAAGGCCATTTATTTTAGATTTTTGTTACTCAGCCTTTTTCAGTAACTCAAAACTAAGGTTCTTGCATAATTCTCAGACCTGCATTTTTAGTAAGACTTTTCATTCCCAGGGATAATAAATACTGATCCACCCACCCAGTTCCTAATGGCTGTGCAAGGAAAATAATATTGTTATCACAGTGTTACTCATTGTGAAACTTAGGCAGAGGAATTGAAGAACTGCTTCTGTCAAGCAGTTACTGGGCAGCCTGAGAATAAAACTCAAGGTTTTCTGAATTCCACTTCCTTTGAAACAAATCTTTAATGCAAAGGTTCCTGAAAAGTTTGCTGCTGCTACCCACAGCATTTCGTAAGAGAGACTGGGGAGAAGGGAGGGGAAAGGTAAACCTATTGTAAAGCAGAAAGTGTGGGAAGTGTGGCACCCAAACAAGGGAAAAACTTTTTAATACTGGAATGAATTTGCTCTCTGTGTCAAGTGTGAACGGTGCCTGCATTGTACGGTTTTGTTGTCCACTCTCCTGAGCAGATGGAGCCTGCAGTTGTATGTCACTTGTTTATTACATCCTCTTAAGATTAGTAGCTGTGTGGCCAGATGGGTCTGGGAGCACAGCTGTGGATACAAGGAAATAAATGAAACCTGTCTGATGCTGCCATGCCCTTTTGTGAGATACTGACGTGTTGCAACTGCAACAAAGCAAAAATCACTTTCCTTTAATATATGAGTGAATTAGATGTACTTTTTTATAAAATCAAATCATGAAATCAGGAGGATGAAATTCAGAGGATGGTACAATTCTAAGAGGAAAATGTAATTGAAATCTGTAGCCAACAACCTCAGCAAATTTGCAAGAGCAATTTTAATGTGGTAAAACAAATTTAAAGTACATCTCAATCATCCATATAAAATATAAAGCAAAGTTTTCTATAGAATAAAGAATATGCTCCTATGGAACATATGCCAACTAGGCAGTAGTATTTCAAAATTTATTAGATGGCGTATGTTGAATTATTGATCCAACATTCTGATAAACTATATAATGCATTCATGTAAATGCAAATTAAATGCTGTTCTATAGAGGAATGCCAGATTATGGGGTAGACTTTAAAAAAAGAAATGCACAGTTTTAACTCCTTCATGTCAGTGGACACAATGCTGGTTACCAACATAGAAATGCTGGGTGGGATTAATTACACAGTACACACAAGAGGTACCATCTGCACTCCCTTCTAGTCTAAGGGGAGAAATGGTCATTTTTGGGAAGAATTCACCTGACGTCTCTTAGAGGATACAAGATGAACAGATTCTGTCCTTGGTCAGTAAAGGGTGTCTTGTTACCTTGGTTCAGTGTAGGTATCTCCTTTCAGTCCCACTGACAGAGTAGGTTTGATGTGACATCTTCTGTACCAATTCAGATCAGTTGTTATGAAATCACTGAACTTTTTTTCTTCTCTCATTTTAAATGTACATTAGGATTGTTCTGATGTAATTGTTTTATAGCTTAACATGAGGCTGAGAATTGGAGGGGAATTTTGCTTCTTTCCTTAGAGGGAGAGTGGGGTTTGGTGGTACAAACTAATCTTTGGAGCATCTTGAGTGCACAATTTTTAAAATTCATCATGATCATCAGGAGTCAAGCAGTAGGTATTGTTAGTTATAGAGTCATACTTTCTGTGAGCTGAAGGGACATAAGGATTTTTCTCAAATTTATCTTTCATCTTTCATTGTCTAGCAAAATGAGAGCCACCACTATAAGAAGCATGCTGTGCCTTAAAGAAAAATAAAAACTTAAAAATGTGAAATATGGTGTCTTTGAAAGAAATAAAAAGGAAATAAATATACCAAATAAAATAAAGAGGATGATTGTACTATAATTCTGTTTTTACAGAGTCCAGCCTTAAGATGATAGGCAGTCACATAATGAGTATAATATGTAGTATAAAAACATTTTTCTGCTTCTGAAAGCTGCTATAAATCATGTGTATACTTTGGAAGTCTCTTTTATGTTAATTAGGAAGATGCAGCAAGTTGCAATATTTTATGGGAAGAGAGGCAAGTGCAAGTGCAAATTGTTGTGCTTTTTGCCTTACTGCAGAGTGGAAGAAAGAAAAGTTTAATCCAATTCTAAAGGAGTTTGTAGTTTCATGTTGTACGGCATGCCAGGAGGTTGGGAGGTAGAGGTAGCAATTTTCATTGACTTCCACCATACTGTGTTTGCTTCATTAAAAAATTACAAATTTGTTGGCAAAAAGCAGTAACATATTGCTAGACAACATCAAAATTCACAGTGTAAATTCATAACTTAAATTTGTGTTCAAAACTGTGGTTTGTGAATTCTGTCTTTTCCTTTAAAAAAGAAGGAATTGGATAACAAAGATATAAAGCTCCTATTTCTAGGTAAGACTAAAGATTTTTAAGCCAAATATCCTCTTTCCGATGGTATATCAGACTCACCAAAATCTTTATTAAGTGAATGGATTCTACAACATTTGAAATGGTAACTACAATAGAGAAATCATTAAAGCATCAATGCCTTATGCAATTATGTATGTCTGATGTTATTTTAATGTGCATTGTAGAAGGGAAATAATATTTATTCCTCATTAATCTGAAAATATTATATTATTTCTAACAGGTTTTTGTTTTTGTTTTATTTCTACAGGAAGTTGCTCTTGTCCTTGCAGCTATACTGGTATTTTTGTTGGCTTTCTATGCTTTTTTTTATCTTAATGTTTCCAGTGAAGTTGACCTTGATCTGGATCCAGATGAAAACTAGCAGATGCAAAGAATCTATCATCAAGATTTCTTCAGCTTCAACAAGACTACATAGGAACACACAGTCCCTTCACTGTAAGACAGTAAATGATGCCATTTGTTGCAGTCCAAATTCATAAGGAAGTTTTGCAATACGTCAATCACATTCCACGTCTCCAAAATAAGAACACTTATGCCTGGCCAAGTGTGTTTGTTTAACACCAAAGCCAGGAGCAACACTACAATACATGAAGTTTATTGTTTACATAATTTTTTTCCTCAGGCAGAGAACTTTGATGTCAAAAGACAGGTGCTACTTTTATCATGGATATTGATGCTGGCTTCACAGAAGGAGTGTCTGCCTGGACCAAATTTAGGAATCAGAGCTTCCGAATAACCAAATTAGTTTCCTGTTCCTTTCTGAAAAGAAAGCAGAAATACCAAATAAAAAGTCTTTTCTTCATTTGCATTTAAAATATATCAAAACCCCCTCATCCTTTCTCTCCCTTTTAATCTTTCTTGTGCATGTGTGCACATGCATGAAGATGGAAGAAATTGTAGGAAAAAAATATCTTCTTACAAACAGTCTGTCACCTTCTATATGGACTTAATTTTCTGTCATTCCAGATTCTGTGTGCCCATATATCTGCAGTAATCTTTTTCATTCTTTTGCCAACTGTTCAGCACACATGTGTTCTGTTAGAAATGGCACCTGGATGACAGAAGCTCTAACATTGGCATATGCTTCTGAAACACAGTTCTTTGCCTCCTGTGCTGTCTGAACTAGTGTAAATAGAAAGTTTAGTCGATGTTGGTTTTAATTAGTGTATTGGTCTACTATTAGTGTAAAGTCAAAATTGTATTTTAATTATGCTCTTCCTGATGGTTTTGGTATCAACTTGCTCTACCTTTTAGGGGCATGTTGTATAAAAACATTCCTTTCCAGCTATACAATCATTTTAATCATCAAACTAATGTGAGAGGCTGTCAGTAATAAGAAAACACTTTTTTTTTCTGGCGTACTAATAACTGGTAAATCTTGGCTCCATTACATCCCTCAGTTCTTGCAAAGTACCTTTCAAATTAGGCACTGTAGATAGCAGTTTTGTTCCTTTTGATAGCCAGAAGCCACTTGAAGAATTTGGTCTGTCAGAGCAGCTGCAGGGAGCTTTAAAATTGTGGCTTTATCCTGTTCTGCTTTGAGTTTGGCATATAACTGAGCTTGTGGATGTAAAGATGCAGTTTTGATCCTCTTAAAAGTGTGGTCAGTCTTTCTCTGAGATTCAGTTCTGATTCAGTTTGATATCAAGAACATGTAGAGCCATTGGTGCTGAATGTGGCAAGGAATTTAGGAAGACTGACTTTCAGAGAAGTTTTCATAATTCTGAAGTTAGTGAACTAGGTTGGTTTTGCCTTTGACATAAATTTCAGAGCTGAATGTTTAATTGCAACTGAGGTATTTGCTGTCTTGTTCCTGAGATGCCTAAGATTTCTTGTAGTGACTTTAAAGACAAAGGAATACAAATCACAGCAAATACTATAATGGAAAATATATTTCTTTTAAATTGACACTGTCCCATTAGCACCACTTAAGAAACTTGGATCAAAACAGTTAATTTTTAAACCATCCAGTGATGGTTTAAATATATATGACAAGTCTCTAAGGATCCACTTTGTATGTGTCATAGTCTTCATTCACTTTATGCCATGCAAAACAACTCCTCTAGAAATTCAGAGTACAACAGTCTTCCAAAAAATATATGAAAGAGAAACCTATATATGCAAATATACCTCATTTTCTAATCAGGACTGTTACAGACACAAAATCCTAACATTTATGCATGCATATGACTTATTGTCCGCTACTAGTCACACACATGACCAAACACCTCGTAACATGTTGAATTTGTGGTGAAGCATTATCTGACACATGACCCAACTTCCAGTGGAGTGGAAAGCATATCTGTCTCCTTGGATGTGACGTGCCTTTCACTTCACCAGCACCCAACCACATGGCACAGAAGCTGCAGACCTCTCCTGTTACTTTACATTAGCAGTTTCCACGTTCTATAACATGCTGGAAGGATTGCTTCCTTAATGTCAGCATATAGCTCTCTGGGTCATGTATGGTCTGAGAAAGATGTGTAGTTACTCCCTTCATGCATGTGATCTCATAACCTGCTCTCTCAATTGCTTGCGTTAAAAAGCAAGCAATTCTTACTGTCAAATTCATGAACTTGAAGTTTCTAGAACAGGAATATTCCATTTCCCATAACTATGAATCAGACCAAATCTGAAGTGCTTATATATGTGATTCTGTCAGCTTCGCCGATGTGTGGCTTATGCGTCCATATTGCCCGCAGTTTGCAGTTTGTCTATTAGTTGTGTTTGGATTAGGTCTTCTCATTTGCATGAAAGATCACAGAATCATGAAATCACTGAATGCTTTGGGTTAGAAGGGACACAAAAGATCATCTATTTCCAAAACCTCTGCCATGGGCAGAGACACCTTCTACTAGAGCACATTGTTCAAAGCCCTGTCCTGGTCTCAAACACCTCCAAGGATGGGGCATCGACAGCTTCCATGGGCACCCTGTTCCAGTGCCTCACTACCCTCAGAATAAAGAATGTTTTCTTAATGTCTAATCTAAACTAAATCCCTTTTAGTATGAATCAGCTCTCTCTTGTGCTGTCACTACATATTCTTGTAAAAACTCCATCTTTTTTGTAGGCTTCCTTCAGATACTAGAAGGATATTCTCGTGTAACAGGAAAATTTCTTTTTGCTTAGACGGGGTAGATTCCTGTTCAGTGTATGTAGAAATTCATGGTAAATATTGCAGCAAATACACTTCTTCTTTTATCAGTACAATAATTCCTAATGGGACATGTGGCTTATTTTGCCCTTTATTATATCTGAGATTGAAATATGCCCTTTGGATTTTGGACCATCTATCTTTGTATGAGTTGCTCAGTGTCTATTTTATTAATAAATGATTTTTTTTCTATTTTGGTTCTCTTACTAACGTTGAAGACAGTGAATTATGTATACATTTGAAAGGACATTAAAGCAATCTAAACAGCACAATGTTCAAAAGTAAGCAGTGATGTCAGTTTTAGAATATCTGTATTACTTTAGGCAGTTCTAGCCACTAAACTCATATTAAAACTAAATGTGGCCTATGAATACTTAAAAGACAATGAAGACAACTTCCTTTGGCATCCTACCCAATACTAATTGATCAGATCTCTTTCTGGAGTTGGTCCATGCAGTTTTATCACTTCAGTCGTACAAGACTTTTTTTATTATAAAATTAGTAATTTTATATGCTTGTTTCAAAGAAGGATTGCTGATCAAATAATTTACATGGCAAACCTGAAGTTTTTTCAAAGATATTCACCTGAAGGAAAAGGTAAACATCAGTAGTTGCCCTCTACTCCTGGAGTAAACTGAATTTCCTTCTAGCAGAGGTTGTGGAGGAGATGCCTAATGCCAAGTCCTTGTGCTGTGGTTGGGAGCAGATGTCCTGTCTGGAAGAATCTCTGGCTGGGAAGGCATAACAGTCTTCCAGAAGTGATTTTGCTCCATAAATCTTCCTATGTGGTTTTCCTTTTCTCTTTGATTCTTCAAAAGCAGAACCAGCATGTAGACCATCTCAGGACAGAAGTCTCAGTCTAGTATTTTTACTAGTGCTTCTAGTCAACATTGCCAAGGAAAGGCTCTAGCTCTACTACCTAGAGTCCATAAACATATTTTACTGGAAGCTTAGGAAGCATGTTAAGCATTTCCCTAATAGACCCTAGAGATATATTTAAACTTTTCTTGAAGAATGCTGTAGTTAAAGTTCACTGTTGCATATCATATAGACATCATGTGATTCAGAATCAGCCCCTTGCATGCATCAGACCAGCTGCAGCAGGTCTGTAGCAGGACATGTAGACTGGGAGATTGTGCTGCAACACAACTGCAGGTAGCTACAACATGAGCAAACTCATCTGTTTACCTAGGTGTCCTCTAGAGCAGCTGACCTAAGAGTTTTGTTTGAAAACATAGGTTTTGAACAACTCTGCTAAAGGAAAGCACAGTGAAAGCCACACAAAATGGTTCATGCCTCTTCCATGAAAGTTGCTACTATGGAAGAGGCTCATCTGCTGACTTAGGGCCAAGTTTTGAATCCTGCCGTTTTCAGAAGGAAAATGCTGCTAGGAGCTCCCAGCAGAGTGATGATTGACAAGGGATTGTCCCTGTAAGGCACAACTGAGCCAGTTGGTGAAGGTCAAATGCTTTCAGGACAATTCTTTGTAGAGAACTGTACTTGAAAAGCAGAGTAGGCAAGTTAGAGTGCCAACAAAAAAAATACTACAGATCTTGATCGCATTTCAAGTTCTACTTACAGTAGCATAGTAATTAGTGGTGCTTATGACTAAGAAAATAACAATATGGCACATCAATAAGACAGCAGAAATGTGATGTTGGAACTGCATCCTAAAAGATTTTACAGTGGATTATGCCTGCACTTTGGGAAGTGAAGCCATGAGATGAATAAATTGGCAAAGATTATCTGTGATCTTATGCTTACAATATTTTTCCCTGAAAGAGCCAGTGGAGATATTTTGCAGTACTTTTCCCCATCATCCTCTTAGTTTCCTGTAATGCATTTTTGTAGATGTATTTCTTTCTACACATTTCCAAGAGTGAAAAAATTTTTTTTTGCAGTTCATCAGTTCATTTAATTGACAGAATCCTCTACTCATCCTTTTATCCCCCCTTAATCACAATCAAATTAGTGGGGAGACAGCCAAAATGTTAGGTACCAGTGTCTCTCAAGCAGATGTCACACCACTATTTTTTAGCTCGTTTAAATGAATAAACATGTTAAACTGTGAAGTATTACATTTTAGATTTTTTCATTAAAAAAAATGGGACAATCTGTTTACTGTCCTTAATTGAGACAACAATCCTGGTGGTTGCCAGTTTTGGCAGTTGTAATGATGAACTATAAATATTGGGACAGACTAACTGATGATTGTGGAGGATAGTTCAAGTACAATACTCATTCTGCATGAATACTTTTTTCAGTGCTACATTTTTTCTAGCTTCCGTGATTGTTGTACTGATTTTGCACGTTAAATAAATACCTGATTAGTCAATTAATAGGCTTGATTCTGTTGTCTTATTCTCCATAGCTACATACAGCATAGAAAAGCTGTCCACCCTGGACACGCCTTGCCCAAACTCTCCCTAAAAGGTGTATGTCTGCATCAGTTACAAATATGAGCTACAAAGAGCTTCGTTATGCCAAACCATGGAAAAACTGAGCAACATAAAGATCTTTACTATTCTTTTTGCCATTTCATAAAGATACTGTAGAAATTTAAAATAGTGCAGGAGGTGAGTATGGAGTTCGGAGTTTGGTGACAAACAGATGTCATTGTTCTATTGCACTTCCTCCAGAAACAAAACTGGAAGAAAATCAAAGCAAAATGGCCAGTTCTTCCAGGAGCCAACCACCTCACAACCATGTTGCTCAAAAAGAGCTAAGTCTGATATCAAGTCAGAGCTACCACAAATAGTTCTTTTTCATATGACAGTAAAAGGGCCACAAGGAGATAAAGGTGTCTGGAGCAAAGCAGCTTCTTCTTGGACCAATGGGTCATTTATTTAAGTAAGAAAGAAACAGGGTTTGGGGATTTACACAAAGCCTAAGTCAGAGTAGTTGCTGCTGCTTTCATGAGTAAAAAAATCACATTATGCCAAGCTAGAGTAGCTTTGTGTGTCTGTTACAGAGTTAAATGTAAATGTTCTGATCCTGGCAATGTCCACGTTTCTCTAGAGGCACCTTCTCCTCTGAGACTGTTAGCAGGGAGGAAGGATGTGGAGGGAAATGGCACGGGAGCCCTTTTGCTGATTCTGCACTCCTAAAGCATCTCTCCTGCTCAGTGGGGAGCTGCTGGTATTTAGAGTAGGACTGCAGTCCTGGATTGCTTTGGACAGGCTACAAAAAGAATAGAGCAGAGCTTAATCTACGGGGTGAGTCTCCTACCATTATTGGTGCCCTGTTTGTTACCATAAGTAAATAGAAGCTGAGACATTCAGCCTTTTCACTTCTATTTATTAGGTTCTCAGGAAGGTGCCAGAAAAATTTTCTTTTGCTGTCCTTTTGAAACTGTTCTGCATAGTTGTTTTGCTTACTGTCTGTGGGACTCCTATCCAGTCAAAGAATGCCACACTCATGCCGACTGCTCTTTGGTAGTATGAGACCTGCTGCCTTATGCCTTTGCAAGGAGGGGCTAGGGAGTGACCTGCCATCTCCCCTGCTCTGACCTGGCTGAAGCTGAAGAGGCCTCAAGTCACTATTACTGTGTAATGTAGTAAAACTCTTTCTGTTTTGGTGAGGACAGCAAATTGTGAATTCAGGGCAGGTTTATTTAGCCTTTCCTGCCTGAGGAACCTTTAGAGCCACAAGCATGGTGAAATTCAGATTTTTCCCTACTTGCCTTTTGATGACTTCCTTCAACTTGAGCTAAGGTACTATGTTTGTCTACTTAAGGCAGGGCTGTTTTAACAACAGTATCATGGGGTTTTGCTGCCCTAAAGAGCTCATGGCTGCAGGTTTGTGTTTATCTGTTCATTAATCATAGCTTTTCTTGAACTGCTCTTCTCAGGCAGTACTCTGCCTTTGTTCCACTCTATCTCTGCTGCTCCAGTAATAACAGGATGCACTAAATAGGAAAGAGAGTAGAGTGGCTTTTTTAGATCATTACCAAAGCCACAAATTAATTTAAAGTTAGGCAATATATGTGGGGGCATTCTCCCAGTACACTGTATAGATGTTTATTTTGAAGAGCAGCCTGTTCTTGTGAATTATATTTGACAGTCCTTGCACTTATACATGGAGGCTTCTGAGTTCACATTAAAATAAGTTACAGACATGACTCTGTTATTCATGAGAATACATCTGAATTTTATATTTTCTCATAAACTGATCATCAGCTGCCTTTAATTAATACAAGAGTGGTCTTTATTTGTCAGTGATACAGTTCGGTCAAATACAGCTTCTCATCTGAAATGTTACAGAATGATAATTACATCCCTTTGGTTAAGGGTTACCTCAAAATAAGAATTACTGTAATATGCATGACTTTCTGAAGACTGCGATAATGAAATTTGGTAAATTCTCCACAGAAATACCAAATGTATGACTCCAACAAGAGCAATGGTTTTGAAATTTTTCCTTGTCAGTGGGCTTTACCTTCTGTCTTAGGAAATTTTCAAGTTGATGTCAGGATGGAGTGGGAAATGCCTGAAGGACAAATGAAAGGACTAAAATAAATGCTCAAGAGGCTGTTCCCATGCATTATTCAACCTCTCACGTACACACGGCTGCGACTGGGCTTATGTCAGTGTTATGGGGTGATGGAGAGGCAGCACATTGAGACAGCCCACTTTGCTTGTGAATGTAGCACCCTCAAACCCACAGCAGCAAGTGTTTCTTCTACACTATATTAGGCTCCTATACACAGAAGAGATGTCTCTTACTAAATTAATTCCTATCTACAGAAAAAATGGATCCTATTTTATACGTCTTTAAAGATAGAAAAAAGAATAAATGTTCCCCATGATCAAGGGCATTTGAAAATAAGAATCATTCCTGTGGCACGAGAGTTGTGCATAGGCATCAGACATGTTCAATTTAAAAGATAATACAAATACAGAAAGGAAGATTTCATTGATCCACCATTCCTTCCAGTACAGAACTCTAGAGTAATTTCCACAAAGCTATTATTCCCCCTATTCCACCACTAGTTTAAGGATCATCATTGCCTACTCAGAATGAAGACATGATCTTGTATTTCCCAGAACTTGAACGAGAAAATTAATGTCTCTTTGTTAAACATTGAGTTACTCAATTGCTTTGAAAGGGTCTGCCAGAGGGTATTCACAAGAATGTATAACTCAAAGTGATGTACAATAACAGAAAAAAAAATAGAACTGGATTTCAACCAAACAGCTACAGAGCTGGCATGGGGACCTTCAGCATTCCTTGCTGCTTCCTTGCAAAGCCTTGAGGAACAGATCTGTCACATCCACTCACTGTCATTTGTAAAGAATTAAAACTCCTTGGTGATTGGTCTGGAGAAGGCTAGATTTGATCCTTGCACCTAGATCAGGCTTTCCAGCTTGCTCAGATCAAGGTTCTTCATCAAGTTCCTTCCAGAGAGCCTAAGCAGTTTGAAAAGAGTGTGAGTAGTCTTCCATCAGGTGAGCAATGAGGTAACACAGGATGTAATATCTGAAAAACTGACACAGCCTCCCTTAGAGAGAGAAATATTTGCTGAGGTTGTCTGGCAGTGGGGTACACGATGTGTCAGGTTCTGTATGGAGGGAGGAGTGAGCCTGGGCAGACAGATCTCGGGATGTCAGCAGGGACTTGATGCAGATGTTCTGCCAGATGCTGCTGCTTATGGACTCCCTCCTCCAATGGCAGAAACCGAAGAAAACTTATGAGAGGACCCCAATGCAATCTTATGAGTAAGATCATGAGAAGTGTGTCTCATGCTAAGAAGGAGGAAAAGTTGTTCAGTTCATTAACAACTCAGGATTATAGGAACTGCAGGTGCTACAATAAACCATTCTTAGCCTAACAGCAAAGGTTCCTTTGTAAAGGTTCACAGAAGTCCATGCACATTACAGGTTACTAAACAATTTAAGTCTTGTAATCAGGAAATTGATGCAGCTGGATATGAGAGGAAAAGAAACTACACACCACGAAAAAACTCCACAAAGAGCAAACGCCAAAAACATTTCAGTAAGAAGTGTGCTAATTCTCTTCCAGAGGAGCTACAGAGGCCCTAGCTCTGATGGAGTCTGAGGAAGAAGTCATGTAGACTACTGATGTCTCCCTTCATCATGTGGTAGTCACAGGGTAGCACACCTTTCCACCCAGCCAACAAGAATATGTTAATTAAGTAAAACAGGATGACAAAGCACCAGGCTACCTAACTGCCCCAGTTTAGAGACCTGCAGAAATAAAGCTCTCAGTTCATTAAATTATAGCTTATATAGATACCCCACTATTACATCCCTCACAGCCAAATATCAAAAAACAGATCCACCAGCAACATATTCGTGCTCCTGTGTCTCAGAAGTCTTGAGGAATACAAAGCCTCTGTGAGAGATTTTGTATTATTTTGGTCCTCTCACAAGGTGTTTCTTGACCTTAGCATGGGCTGAGAGATGAAGCTGGCAGGCTAATGAGGAGGAAAAAGAGGATAGTCTGTAAAAACCTCTACTTTATGCTAGTCTTAATTATTTGGAGGCCGATATCACAGCTGTCCTTGGAGGTGGAACTGGAATAAAGTATTTTGAGAAAGACACTGTTGTTCCTCTTTGAAAAGCCTAGTGAAAAAAGCTTTGGGTCATCTATGTCCCAGTGGAGGAATAATCAGTGATGTGGAAGGCTGAATAGATGGTACTGAAATGAAGAAAGCAACCAGCAAGCAGAGCAAGCTCTTCTTCCAGAGCCTGAAATCCACAGCAGTGCTATGGCCTGGAGGAGCAGCACTTCCTCTCCATCTGAATCGCAAACCTTTGGCCAGTTCACTCTGCCTGGGAGCTTGGGAAAAACAAACCTTCTGTGACCTTCAGCAGCAATTATGCAGGAGGCCTCTGCAAGAATGAAAATTTGCTCACATGGAAGAAAAGAGCTTGGAAAACTGCGTAATGCTCCCACCCACTGACACTCCCTACTCGTGAACTGTATCACTGCTTTTCGTCCCTCTGAAAAACAAAGTTGAATTGATGAATCCTGCTATGTTCCTAATGACTTTTTTTTTTTTTTTAATATGGCAGCTGCATTAAAGGAGAGAAAAAGCCCACGCAGATAGTGGCTTGATTCACTGTGGCTGATGAGTGCAGTGTCTCTGGCAGGGCAGCTTGTTTTGGAGAAGGCAGGAGTCTGTTCATGGTTACGCCATCATGACACACTTCTCCCAGTGGTATTGCCTGCTCTGGGAGTCCAGAGTCCCTGCAGGGCCAGCGCAGCTGATGTGTTCCCTGCTGCTGCATCAGCCTTCCAGCCTTCCAGGCAGTTTTTAAATTGACAGGGCTGGTCCCCGCAGTGGACCTGAGCAAGCAATACCCTGGAGACAAAACCAAGTCAGGAATGCTCATGGCAGGATGAGCAGAAGCCACAGGGGACACAGAGCCTAGATTTGCTGAATTGTCAGGCAGCTGGTGCCTAAATCCAACTCTGGTCAGAAATGAAGGGAATTTAGAGGTTGGTTTGGTTAAGGGCTGATTCTCAACTGAGCGTGAATGTACAGTGAACAACTGGGCACACCAAAAATCTCTGTAGAGCAGAAGGCAGTCTGGAGTTGCAGATGTGTGAATATGCCATCAAAGGGCCACCACCCGCCAGGATGTCTGCTCCCAGTCCACAGTGGAACCCCAGGTGACCTTGGTTCAGCCTGTCTGGTAATGCACTGACCTGCTTCATGCCATGGCATTATTAAATTTACTGTGGGTGTGTGGTCTCTGAAGGGCTGTCTCCAGCTGCTCCCAGGCTGGCCCATGTTTTTTGCCTGTATGAGGGACAAATATACATGATTATGCATGATATTGTGCTGAGCAAGCCTCTGTGGGCACATGCATAGAAGCATAGGGCGATTTGGGCTGGAAGGGACCTTAAAGATCATCTAGATCACAGCCCCCTGCCATAAGCAGGGACAGCTTCCACTAGACCAGGTTGCTCAGAGCCCCATCCAACCTGGCCTGGAACACCCCCAGAGGTGGAACATCCACAACTTCTCTGGGAAACCTGTTGCAATGTCTCAGAGTGCCACCCTCACAGTAAAGTATTTTTTCCTAATATCAAAACCTATCAATTTCCAATTTAATGCCATTACATCTTGTCCTATCTCTACTGGTATAAAAGTTGTAAATTCTCTGGTATAATTATAACGTTTTTGTTTATGATTTGTGATTTGTTTTCTTCCAGTATTTTTCACACCACTGTGAAATCACCTGAGATTTTAGCAGAGCTCTAGGAGACTGTGTCACTTTTTTTCTCCCACATGCATGTGTGTTTTCTTGGGCTGCATTAAATAAGATGTTTTGCTCTCACTATAATTTGCAAAAAGTCAGTATAACAGAGCTGCAACTTCTGAACAGTGCTGAATTGAAAATACAGAGAAAAGAATAAACCATTATTTGCAAAAAAATGAATTTAATAATATACATTATTCAGTCACTGATTAAAATACTTATTTCTAATTATTAAATTGTTAATAATTTAAATACCTTAAATATCTTTAATTAAATCCACTGTGCTGAATAATACCAAATTCATTAAGATGAAAGTGATAAGTTGGAATGAAAAGAGACAGCCTAGAAAGCAGTTCATAGGTTAGGATGAAAAGAGTCATCCTAAAAAGCAGTTCATTCAGTGCATGGTGCCAACAGGCTTCTTCCTGAAACCCCCTCGGGATATGTTTTACAGCCACTGGGAAGTTACAGTGCTGGTATGTCACAGCCAGGTTTTTTCCTTCCCCCAGTATGGTGTGGGGATCGCTGCACAGCTTAAGGTTTTGCCATTAGGCTGAAGCCAAACTCAAAAACATAATAATTACTAAACACCATGTAGGACTTTTCTCTGAACCAAAGGGGTTTTAGCTGTTGTTTTCCTACAAACCTGAACTCAAATACTTTCCCTTTCATTATTACATAATAGTACTTATTCCTTCTCCTGATCCTAATCTATCATACAGGATTGACCTTACCATATTTGAGCAGATGTTGTGATTTACTCCAGAGGTGGCTGCATTTCAGTAACTCAGTAAAGTGGTCCCACTGCATCATTTTGCAAAGTTTGTAGAATTATTTAATGGAAACATTTTATTGAAATGTAAATTATTTCACTATTATCATCATGATCATCATCATTATTATTACTGTCATTGTCATCAACTGCTAGGGGTGAATACTAAGAATTTTTCTATCCACATTAGGAATAGAAAGAAGCACAGAGGAATACAGCAGAGGTAATTGTCTACCTATTCCTTAGTGTGAATGGACTTATAGTTTATTATCAGCTTTTTATTTTTTGCTTAACTCAGGTAGTAGCAAGTGTGATGAAAACAGTTCAGAGGTATTTGTCTGAGTTTAGTAAACAAGTTGTTTTAAACAGATTTAACATGAATTTTACATTATGTCTTAATTTTCCTGGCAGACTTTATTATTCCTTTGTAGGACATCATTACACTGGCTCTGTGAAGCCCTCAAAGAAATGTTTTACAGGTGCATCTCACCTGTTGTTCATTGTGATGAAATTCATACCATTACGAGAATGGCTGTAAAATGTTCTATGTCGAAGTGCATTACCTCGCTATCTAAACACAGTGCATAAAATCTATTCCTAATAAAATCTGTTAGTCATTATAAACATAGTCTGTTCTCCAACACTGGGGAAAAGTTTGTCCTTTGTACTTTTGAAGCATGCTGGCCACTGGCAGAAAAGTATTTGGAGTTTCCCAAATACAAATCCTAGGATTTAAGAGGATTCAGAACCACTGCAGATTTTACCCATCACAACACTCAACCACTAATGTATGCAATTTCTCAGTCCCTGATCCTTGATTGGGTGTCCAGGGTCCATGAACAGCACATGGAGGTGCTGGAGGGTGGAGCATACTTGATGACAGGACACAGAGATGTGGAAGTCAGGATCCTGTCTGAAATCCCATGCCCTTCTCCACTTTGGAATGGCTTTTTAACAGGCTTTTTAATTTGAATGCCATCAAGACTTGCCCATTTCCCCACCATCTAAATTCTCTCTTGAGCTGGCAGTAGGTCAAAAGCTCTGTCAAAAGTGGAGCACCTGTTGGATCATGGTCCTGATGGAAATTACCATTCCTTTTCTATGAGAAGAGATGAGAAAATCCCACAATGACTTCCAGGGAGATGAAAGCTTCTGACTAGAGTATATCACAAGAGGAGTATGTTCCTCTGGGGGTCCTGGTCAGTGTAAAGTTGAATATGAATTGGCAGTGGCCCAGCAGCCAGGAGGGCCAACCATGTGCATCAGGCACAGCATCACCAGCCTGGCAAGGGAGGGGATTGTCCTGCTCTGCTCTGCACTGGGGCGGCCTCACCTCGAGTGCTGGGGGCAGTTTGGGGTGCCACAATAGAACAGCGATAATAAACTGTTAGAGAGTGTTCAAAGGAGGGCAGCAAGGATGGTGAAGGGTCCTGAGGGGAAGCCAAATGAGGAGTGGCTGAGGGCACTTGGTCTGTTCAGCCTGGAAAAGAGGAGACTGCGGGGGGACCTCATTGCAGTCTGCAACTTCCTTGTGAGGGGAAGAGGACGGGCAGGCACTGATCTCTTCTCTGTGGTGACCAGTGACAGGACCTGAGAGAATGGCCTGAATTTGGGTCAGGGGAGGTTTAGGTTGGATAACAGGAAAAAGTTCTTCACCCAGAGAGTGGTTGGGCACTGGAACAGGATCCCCAGGGAAGTGGTCACAGCACCAAGCCTGACAGAGTTCAAGAATTGTTTGGACAATGCTGTTGAGCAGATAGTGCCACTCCTGGAGATGGTCCTGTGCAAGGATGGGTGTTGGACTTGATGATCCTTGTGGGTCATTTTCAACGCGGGACCCTCTGTGGTTCTGTGAGCTCTGACTGGGCATAGTAAGGCATTGAGCTGCATCTCTCATATCCCATTCAAATGCTACAGTAGCTTAGACCAGGGGAGGACTCCAGAAGCCATATTTCAAAAGAAATCAATAGCTGCCATTGTGTTTTATGAAAAATCCAATTTCAGAGCTCTTTGGTAGAAATTCTTGGAGTGCTCAAACCAGCCCTGGGGGAAGTTAAACAGAGGAACATATTTTTGTGTCTGAACTAAGGTGGTGCCTGAAGTGGATTCTGGGCAACTTGATCTTTTTAACACCAAAGAGCTCTTGGGTATGACCCAAATTCAAAATGCCAGGGAAGCTTTTGTGCTGGCATCTGAGCTTAGAGTTTGGAAACTTCCCGAAGCAGACAGCAGAATCTCTCTTTTGGATGTAAGCACATAAATTCCAACTCTGCCAGGTTTTAAGCACCTACGTCCTCTTCTGAGTATAAAGCCATGACAGATATATCCACACTCTTCCATCTGAACTCCAAGGTTTCATTCTTAATTCACAACTCAGGAAACTTTTAAGCCTTAATTTATGCTGAATGTATATTGAAGAGTGTGCTGGTTTTGGCTGGGATGGAGTTAATTTTCTTCATAGTGGCTGGTATGGGGCTGTGTTTTGGATTTGTGCTGAACACAGGGCTCAGCCAGAACCAAAGCCTTTTCTGCTTCTTGTTCTGCCATGACAGCAAGGAAGTTGGGGGTGCGTGGGAGGTTGGGAGGAGACACAGCCAAGACAGGTGACCCCAAATGACCAAAGGGATATTCCAGACCACGTGGCATCCTGCTCAGTATATAAAGTAGTCGGAAGAAGGAAGAAAGGGGGATGTTTGGATTGATGGCGTTTGTCTTCCCGAGGAACTGTTTTGTGTGATGGGGCCCAGCTCTCCTGGAGATGGCTGAACACCTGCCTGCCCATGGGAAGCAGTGAATTAATCCCTTGCTTTACTTTACTTGTGTTCGTGGCTTTTGCTTTCCCTATTACACTCTCTTTATCTCAACCCATGGGTTTTCTACCTTTTGTCCTTGGATCCTCTCCCTGATCCTGCTGGTGGGGGAGTGAGCTAGCAGCTGTGTGGGACTTGGCTGCTGGCTAGGGTTACACCACAACAAATAGCATTTTCTTCCTGAGTTTTCTTTTCACCATTTCTTGCTAAACTAGCATACAGCAGACATGAAAACGCATGAGGGGTTTCTATAACAACACTGAAATAATAAATTCCACAAAGCAACTCTGGAATCTACAAATGATGTAAATGTTTTTTTTCATTTAATTACTATCCACATTTGTGTCCAGCTTCAGAATAATACAGCTGCAAAAGTAATTAATTAATATAGGAATGCAGTTTAATAACAGCGCAAGGGTCCTGTGTTCACCGGTTGGTTGCGGGCACTAGCTAGCATGTTGATAACAGGTTGTTGCCATTGTTGCCACCTCATTAGGAAATTAGCATTTAATTAACTTAGGAAGATATGGAACAATTTTGGTATGGGAAATATTTGTACACATTGTCTATTGGAATTAAAAGCTCCCATCCAGCAAAAAGCACAGCAGCCTCTACAGCTGGTGGCTGTTGGCCCACAGAAACTAAACAGACTCGCTGGTCTGTGCAGCTGCAGCCGCTGCCTTTGATTTGGAGGGGAAAGGGAAGCTGTGAGACCGAGGCACCAGCTGAAAGGAGCGATCCAGCTGTGACGTCAGTGCTTGCCTTGCAGGCACCGTAGCGAGTCCCCAAAAGTATTAATGCGCAGACATTGCGGGCTCCGAACTGTCGAGCAAAAGTTTTAAAGGAAAGATGGCTCTGCTTCAAACCGGGCTGGATGCAGCCTCCCCTGAAGCCAGTGGGAGTATTTCCACTGACTTCACTGGGCTTTGGACGGCCCCGCTGAGGTTCCTGGCCCGAGCATCGGTGCTGATTTGAGCCAGGTGCAGGGAGAGGCAGGTCAAGCTGCTCGAAGGTTAAACACTGCTGGTTTGGAGGGGCAGAGGGTGGGGAAGAGAAGAGGACAGCGAAAAAGGGAATGGACTGCTGAAAGGCAGCTGGATTTTCTTGCTGTTGCTTTGTTCCTGTTAACACTGGCTGAATGGTCTGAGGTTTTGAATGTTCTTGTGGATTAAAAGATCCTCTTTAAACTTCAATGTTGAAAAATAGCCCTAAACCTCCTGCTGTCAAACACAAAACAGAAAAAAAAGCTCCTGGTTCCTAGGGTGAATTATTTTTCTGACCAGCCTCTTCTATGCAGTTAGATGCAAAACCAGAGGGACAGTCAGATGACATTGAGCCTCGCTCCCGCGGGGTGAGGAATTCACACCTACGTGTGCCAGCTCTGCCACGGGCATCTGTGGGGGATTCCTCCAGGCGGGGGTAAATGGTTATATCACCTCTGTCATCCCCTGGGCTCAGGAGCACATACTGCAAACCCTCTGCACGTGTTTAATGTTGCACATGCAAAGCCATGGAGTCGTGCCAGCATCCCACAAGTTTCTCCCACTGACGTCCCCTCAGCTGCAGCTGCAGCAGCAGGATCGATCCTAACCCCAGGCTGAACCTGCGCTCTGCAGCAGCCAGCCTGCCTCAGCTGCTCTGGCAGCCCTGCTCCAGCGTCTCCAGGTACTTGTGAGAGAGATGTCACTGCCCTTGCCAGCAAAAACTGTGCTCCCAGCTCTTCATCTGCCCTTCCCCCGTCCTGCCGAGCAGATTGCCACCTGCCAGGAGCGCTGCAGAGGGACATCAGGGTCTCGCTGAGCAGGACGGGTGGGCTGTATTGTGTAAGGCTGCCTCCCCTGGGGGATCTCACTCCTGTCAGTGCAATGAGCTGACAGGTAGGGACCGACAGCACCCATCAATCACACCCTTAAGAGCCTGAAATGCTGCCATTTCTCTTGCGGAGAGCAGCAGCCAAGCCGACAGGCTGCGTGGGGCTGTCAATGAGGCAAATGTCCTCGTTGACAGAGCTGCTCCTGAGAGGATCTCCCACAGTCATTCGTGTTTATCCCAAGCAACTGCCCCCTGTTCTTCCTCCTGGTGTGAGGTGAACAAATGCCGGAGCTGGAGGGATTAAGAATAATTGTGTTGTGATCGGCGCAGATGCTTTTTAAGGCAGGCGCTGAGGTGTGTGACACTGCTGTGCCCTGTGTGTCAGGCCGTGAGGGAGGAGGATAAAATGCAGTGGTATTCCCTGACACAAGGACAGGCAGAGCTAGCTCAATGGGGGTGAGGGGTGCATGCCTGCACTAGGCGCCTTTAATTGGTGGCAGCAATTAAAGTCTCTCTGTGCGTGAAGGAAGGGATGTGGATGAGCATAACTACCGAAGCTTCACCATTTCTTTGAGGAGAAAATTATTTGGGCTTGAGAACTGCAGCAGCATTTTATCACCGCCAAATCATCTGGCCCATTCACAGTAAGATTAGTGCTGAAGGTCAAAGGCAGCTCAAAGTCTTTTCGCTGCCCAGCAGCAATGGTTAAATACGTGAAGGGAGAGACAAATAAATTAGGAAGCACCGCAAAAAGCAGCAAACAAACAAAACATCTCATTAAAATCTCATTCTGTGTCCCTTGTATTTTTTCCCACCACTAATTCAGAAGAACTGGCTGCTTCTACCTTACAAGTAATCCCACAGGCTTATTGTATGGAGCAAGTGTTGGGCCCTCATGGACAAGTGACTGTCACTGTGTGTGTGGCTCTGTGGGAGGGCAGAAGGACAGATCCCTTTCTAGCAGGACCTGATGAGCCACTGTGTGACACAGAGTGATTGTGGGCAGGGACCTTCAGAAGAAAACACCACACAGTCATACACTTCTACACTGGCCTTTCCATTTACATTTCCCTCTGTTTACGCATTGCTCTCACAGCCAGTAATTTATCTTTGCTGAGATTTCGACCACCTACTTTGGCACTAAAATTCAAGAATATGATTTAAAAACCTAAAGGCAACTACATCCGTTTTAGTGGATCCCAGGCCTCCCAGGAGCAAATGCCTCCTATTCTTGGAAACATGTGGGCATTTAAAGGAGTACAAATTGGAACACAGAGCCATCATCTTGTCGCATCCCTGCTCCATATACTCCATTCCCCACACTCTGAATACCTGTGGGACACATCCACATAAGCAAACCATGCCAGGCCAGGACACGGTTGTGCCTCCCACAGTTGTCCAAAATGCTTCTTCAGCATGTTTCTCCCCAGCAAGATTCATGCTTCAGCCCACCTGCTATCGCCAGTCAAGGTCTGGTGACAATCTGGGACACTGTGTCCATCTCTGCTCGTCCCTTATCTAACAGCCACCTCTGCCATCCCTGGGTACAGACACGCAGTAGCCAAATCCAGCCCATCCAGTCCCTGCTCTCAGAAAATGTATGGAGAGTTGTGATGCTGAGCACTGATGAAATTTCAGGTAGTGCTAAATCTCCCCACCACACACTACCTACATTCTGGCATTTCAGTAATTTGAATTGCTGATCTATTTAAAATGTAAATTGCTGATCTATTTAAAAGGCTACAGCAGGAGCACAGTTTACGTGGAGATCCAGCTGGGATGGAGGGTCAACATTCAAGTTCAGTGTTTTCTTTCTAAACAACTTGGCTGCTAGAACAACACCTCGAGGATTTGAATTTAGTAGATCAAATTTTCTTCACAGTACATTCCCACTGACACCACTTAGGTCAATGGACCAGCTTGTGAACTCAGTTAAATCAGCATGTACTGGGAGTAACATTACAGAGAGTAGTGGAACTATTCCAGATTTAAATTGGTGATAATGAGACCAAAATTTGGTCCAATGTACTAGCAGAGATCTGAGAGCAAAGCATTCATTTCAATCCTCAAGTAAAATATACCACCCTGCAGACTTTTTAAAATCCTTGAACACAAGTCTCTGTGTAACAATAAGCATAAACAGAGTGAATACAAAGAGAATAAAAGATTAAAAGTTATCTGCTAGCTTACCAAAACTAGTAAAACCTGGGAATGTTCCTGGGAAGATGCAACAAAAAAAAAATCAGATAAGCTGCATTAATTTTCAGATTATGAGCTTGCAAATATTTTTAAATGTTCTAATTTAATACAGTATTTTGAGATGAGAACTATAATTCAAAGTTCCACCATTACAGTAAATAGGTACACTACTTTTGTTAGTGGCACCAGCATCCCATTTATTTTATCCATGTTTTATTAATCACCCATATGATTCTTTGTACTCGTGGACTTTAGACTTCTAACTAAATACCATCCAATTCCTTTCCTTTTACTCTTCTCACCTTAGCTGCTTTGTGATTTACCAGCTTATCCATTGATTATTTCAGAAAGTGTTTTGGTTTTGTTTTTTTTTTTTTTACTATATGCATGAAAATTTTATTGTTGATTAATTCAAGTTCTTGAATGCTTATTCACAGAAGAGACCTCCCCCTCTTTAGCTTATTGGAAACATCTGTATTCTTCCTGTTTGGACAATGCAAAGGGATAACTAGCACTCCTACAGCTGAGCTCCCAGAGTTAATATATATGTGGTGCAGTCGTAGAAACCAATATGCCATTCAAAAATAAAAGTATGAGCTGGGGAACAACCATAACAGCTCCAGCTCCTCCAGCATTACTGGAGCTCAAAGACCCTGCCTATTTGGACAGAGGAACAAAAATCTCTATATTGCTTTCTACCAAATCAGTTACTTTTTCCAGGTGTGCAAAATGACAGTCTGGAAGGGTGGGATAAAAACAAACAAACAAACAAAAAAAACCCCCACAACAACCAACCCAGCAGGAAAAATGTTTTGTGATTTGAAAAACAGAGAAAGAGAGAGATATAGCAAACATATATATCTAAGCTCTCCTGTCCCTTTCCTTTCAAATTAAATGAGAACACAGAAGTGAGTGGTAGGAGAGGGAGGTTAGGGCAGGGGAATAGGGGCAGCTTGAAGGAAGTTTAATTCCTTTTATTCAGAGATACCTCTGAAGGAGGATGTTTCCTATCCTCCTGTTCTGGGAGTCCTATTTCTTGAGGCTTGCCTTTTTTTTTCTCCTTCTTTCTTTTACAGTTATATCTACATGAACTGGAATTCAATAAAGAAGAATGTATATATACATGGCAGAGGCTCAGCTGTATAAACCACAACAGTTTTTATGGAAATCAGTGGAGCTGTGCTGATTTACACAAGAGGATCACACCTTTGTACCTGGTATTTAAACTGAAATAGCAAACTACTGGTGGCCTAATTTGGACAAGGTTTGTATTTCGGTTTTAGCCAGTTTCTGATACAGATTAGGGGGGAAAAGCAGAGATCTTTATTATCATCTCTAATAAAAATCTGAGCTCCAAACTTAGTATGTGACGGTGCATAAAATTAACTAGATGTGTCAGTTAGCAGATTTGGCTGAAGTTGTGCCTGATTATATTCTGCATGCATATTTGTTTTCAGTCATATTTACAGGGGTGCCTCTATCCTGATGCTTCAGTTAACTGTTACTTTGAGGAAATAAACAGAGGTGAGGGTCCAGTCACCTTCAGCTGTTGGAAGTTAATAAGGTGTTAATGAAACGTTGGCAAATAGCAGCAGTTTAGCACTTGGTTGACACTTGATTTTTAAAAGAGACAGAGTGTAAATAAGCTGTGTTTGCAGTGAAAATTAGAAAAAGTGGGAGGTGGGGGAACAAATAACACTCTCACAGCTTATTAGTTTTAAGCAGGAAATACTCGATAGACCACATCAGGGATAGTAACTCTGATGCTGCAATCACTGGCAGCAAACAATGCCCGAAGGCAAGGGGGTCTGTTTTCATACAGGCTTTTTAAGACACTCTTCTAATATAAGACCAGCCAATGCACATAACGAGTGTAAGAGGACTCTGCACCGCTGCCTTTGACCTCTGGAAGTGCTCTGAGGGAGCATCTGGCCCGTTTCAGACCACAAATCCTGGGAACCCTTGTGGCTGTTTATGAGGGATGGGCAGTCTCTTTCTGCAGGACACTTCAGGCTGTCGAGGAACATGAACTCTGTTATTCCTGCTGCGTTAAGGACAAAAAACTACACCATGAGAAATGGCAGCACTCTGAAGATGTATTAACTACTGTGTGCTGTAGCAGGGTTGTGGGAGTGGTCTTTGGGATTCAGGGAGCAATTTAGGCTTGATATGTATTAGGCAACTCTAGGTAAGAAAGTACAGCATCCTCCTGAGGGAACCTTGCCTTTTTACACCTCTCGCAGTACAGGAGGGTGTACAGGAGATGGTACAGCCAAGCTTTCTTTGCGTGATATTTTGCTCCTAGCTCTGAAGAAAGAGGAGGATAGTGATGAACCAGGAGCTTCCCTGGTGTGGGAGTAGAATTAAACAATGGTAGTTTAGCAGGCTAGCATTTCAGTTGCTAATGGTCTGGGAAGATCATTAGCAACTTTGTTTCAGAATGGCTTCTTTGAATAGGGATCGTTGGCATGGACACCTAGCATAGATCTAGGCTTAGTAGGAATATGAATATTTGTAACTGGTACACTGAGAATTTTCTGTTTATGCAATATAATCAGAAAGATTTCTTGAAAAAATGTTCACTGACAGAAGAGGTAATGCCAAGGCCATTCAAAAAGCGAGGTGCCCTGGGGACATCACTTTTTCTGCACAGTTACAAAGACATGGTTTGTTTTTGCAGGTGAGCAGTGTGTGAGTGATGTTTCTTTGCCAGGCTGCAGAGATTGGTGGGTTCTGGCAGATTATCAGACACATCTAAAATTACTTTAGTAGTGTGGAGTTGTTATAGTCAGAAGCTGGAGTTACTTGATGTATCTTTTCCCTCTTTCTGATGTGTCACATTCATTCACAGCAGTCCTTACCGTGGTGTACCTTCCCAGCATAAGGTGGCTCCTTTGGCACACATACTCTATAATAATCTCTCACAGTGCATTACGATTGCAAATTAGAGCTACCTTTAATTTAAAATGTAAAATTTCATTTTCCTAAGGTAAGCATTGTCAGAGGAATAAACCTGTGGGTGTAATATACTCATGGGTATTAGCAATTCTAAAGTGTTGAATAAATGAAAAGCACAAAGCCTATATTTTTGTGTAGGGTAAATAATGCCATACATAAATATTGAAGTATTGAACATAAAATACTCTACCCAGAAACATAGACTTTGTTTGCTTGATTCTCCTGATGTGTTAGAAAAGCTTTAACCCAAGGGGGACTGTGAGTGCAGTCTTTAAAATTAATTCAAGTGTCGTGTGTTGTCTATAAATTTCTGTATTGAATTACTGTCTTATTTTAGTTTGAGGCAATATATTGTTTTGTTTATGAAGACTACAGTGTAGCAGAGATCTTTTTGGTATCAACACACTGTGAGATAAACATCTTGCAATATTTTTGAAAGAATCTGCAAATCCACTCTTCCCAAATGAGGCAGAACCTCAAATTCTGTAATATACTTCCCAGTAGCACTGGAGATTGGCCACAGTCAGAAATGGGATGTTGGGCAAGGCACAGGGGGTGTCCTAAGTTGATTGTAGTTTGGGTACCTGGCTGTTCAATCACTGAGGACTTGAGGCCAGGATTTCCCTTGACAAGCTGGCAAAGAACACTGAGTGTACTCTCTCTGCCTTTGTAGTATATGGCAAATTTCCTAGGATAATCCATTTTTTCACTAGCAGCTATTATGAGGACATAAGACACCAGGAGGTGCACTTTGACCTCTCCTGTTCTCTTCTGTCATACACAGAGTATTTGAAGCTTTTGGCCTTTTGTACCAAAGGTCCAGTTTTGTTGTAGGATGTCAAGGCTCCTTTTGTAAGGGGCACAGAGCATAATTCCTATGATGCTTTTGTCACAACAGTGTATTTGTTTTAATGACAACTAAGCCACCTTTAGCAAAAGCAATTGACCCTTGGTGATGGATTGACTTGCTTGCCATCAGAGCGTGGAACATTTGTTTTGACATTAATGCAATAATACCAGTACTGCTACTTTCTCTAAGTATTTTTATCTTACTGTGTAGCCAAAATTTTTGAATGCAAAACCCTCCTGTTCAGTAGATACAATATAGAATCTGAGTGAAAAAATCTTTTGCCAATGGAACTTTCATCCTTTTTCTCCTTGTTTAGCATTTAAAATATGGAATACAAGGCCTGTTTTCTTCAGATCCAGGTCAGTGCAGCAGAAGACTGTGTAACCACTTATAAAAAGAATCGTTTGAGGCCATGAAACAAGAAGAGAGAGATGGTGAAGCAAAAATACTATTATTTATGGTGCAGCAGAAAGTAAAGAGGGGACTGAGATGAATAGAAGGAAAGAAGCACTAATATTACTTGATTTAAATTAATTCCTCTAGAATATTTTAAAGGCAAAACAAAAAGTAATAAGGGATTAATAACTGAGGAAGAAATGCTCTATGATTTTGCTGTGAGTTGCTCTTTGCTCATAAGGTTGAAAGTCTGAAAATGACCCATTAGGATTAGTCAGGAGCCTAAAAACTCCTGCAGAGACTTCTGCTTGATTGCAGATCTTGGGGAAGTTTATTGCAGGTGTACCTCTTCCTCAGCCCATGAAGACAATATTTTCCTAGGCTAGGCTAGAAGTTCAGGGCAGTGTTCAGTCTGATACTAAGACGTGCATACTTGAGTACCTAAATGCAAGTGTCTTAATCTAAAACAAGTCTAAACCATCTGACCCTCCATGGCTATTCCAGACTAATGTTTAATTTCTATTTATGCTCATTGAATATGAGCAGTCCTCTCCAGAGGAACTGACATCCAACCAGTGGTCAGGATTCCAAACTAAGTGGGAAGAAAATTCCTGGATATGCTCAGGAGGCTAATTTGTATTGGACACCTAAGTAAATTTCATTAAGATGACATCTACATCTAGCCTTTAAAATTAACTTTTCAGCTATTCCAGATTCCTGACAGTCCTTGAGCATCTTTGAAAAACACATTGTCCTGTATTGGCAAACACGTTTGTCATACCACAAGGACATTGGTGTTTTACAGACACCATCTGTACCCATCTGATGGGCAGGATGGCACATGCTGCTGGGGACAGATGTCAGCCTGTGAACAATAGTGTGCTGGACATGCCAGAATTTCAGCTCCTGCTCTGGGCAGCTCTGGAGGAACTTATGGCTTCCCCTCATGGAATTGCCACTAGTTTGCTTGCAGTGTGCAGTGGAGAGTTGTTGTTTCCCATGCTCTGATCAGGACTTTTATTTAGCAATATCTAGAAGTACTGCATATTTTCCTGCCCCTCTATACTATCTGTGAAATTAGCTTTTGGGCACTCTTGGAGCTTGTTAGCTGTTTTCCCCTGTTAGCTGTGGCACATGGACTACGTATTTAGCTTGCATTCAGGCTGCTACCCTGTTTGGGTAACTTGTCTGGGGCTCATAAATATCTTCCACAAGCCCAGTCCCTCCATGCATAAATCACCATTGCAAATGAGAGGAAGAGAGGCAGACCCGGACAAATGGGCCAAGTTCCTAAACTAGCAGTGATGCAAAGGATGTTGAGACCTTTCTCCCATATGTAATAATACCTTGTGGTTTCTCTTACTGTGGCTAGTTTGAAGTTTACACAGGTGATTTTCTGATGGATACCTGTTCAGGGTGCTCTGATGCCAAGCAGCTGGACCACTAAGGTTGGGAGCTCTGTTTAACTGCATTCTCCATGTCCAGATCAATAGCCATTCTGTTACAAAGCAACAAGCATGACTGTGCACAAAAGGTTGAGTCCTTTTTAATTAGCTGCTCCCATGATGATTATTTTCCTGACACACAAAAAAGGAAAATTAACCTATGTGTAGTTTGCCTCCCAGCACTCTTCAAGGGTTTCATTTAATTTGTCACTGATACAGAAAGAGAACTAATTTCTTAGTAGGTACTTGGAGGGAAGAAGGTGGTAAATAGTTACCCATGCCTGTGAAGTGCAGGTGTTCATTAAGTGCACCCTGACATAAATATCTTCGTTTTTTTCTTTCATCTCTTCTGTTTGTTTGCTCTCTGCTGTTTTATTCAGGAGCAGCCAAGTGTTATTCAGCAGGGCTATCCACCTGTGGTCACTGGGGTAGATATGTCATAAATGTTACTCCTAGAAGCTCCTTAATATTAATCTAACTCCCAAGCAACTTTTGTTTGCTTTTGAGCATTCTCTGAAGAAACCCTGTAGCCAGCATTTTTCTTACATCAAAATATGACTCCTTTCTTTTACATGGACTTGTCCTTTATATCACTTCAAAAAGAACAATCTGTGCTCTTTCTTCGAAGTGAGAGTTAAAATTTCATTTGTAATTACAGCAATACCACACTTCCTTAATAGGCTAGAACAAGAGCCTTCAAAGAAATTCAATAAGAAACAAACAAAACAAAAAAGCCCCCACAACCAAAAGCCCAAACTTCAGAAAGCTTTAAACTTTAGTCAGCTGTTTGCATTACTAACTTTTTTTTTGTTCAAAAACTGGCGAGATAAAACCCCTTTTTTACTCTTTCACCTTTTTCTCAGTTTGACTGTCTGTGTTTTTCTGGTACAAATATTTTACAGTTATACCTCTTCAATTATTGGGAAACATTGCAGCAAAAGCAGTTTTAAGTTAGAAGGACCTTGAATATGGAGTCACATTCCAAAATAGTTGCACTTTGCATTTTTCTGACCTGTATCTAGGAGTTAGTTTCACAGCTTCCACCTCTTCAAATATTGTACTTCCAAATTTCAATAACCTTCATTATGGTTGCAACCATTTACAGTAAACTTTAGCACATGGAGTTGCAGCTACCTTGGTGGTATCTGAGTTGAAATCAGCTATTAATATGGGAATGACTTTACCTGTTAACTTTGAAAATTAGAATCAAGGCACTGACCTCATGGAGGTAGACTGAGAATTAGATATGAGTTTGGAGCACTCAGAAACCCCAGACTTTTATTACCTTTCTCTTTCGTTAAAACTATAATTCCCATATTTCTATGCAATTTCAAGCATATCTTAGGATTTCTGATAGATGCATGAAGCTTTACCAAAAATAATTTAATTTGTTAATAAACAAAGCTATTATATAATAAAATATTGTTTTCCTGGTTTGTTAGGATTGTTGTCATGTGCGACACAGAAATAAAATCCAAATAGTTAAAACAGAAACACGGAGTGTTTTTTTGCCATATTCAAGTTTGCGGAAAGGTGTTATTAAGGGATTGAATGCCATTAATGTTAAAGTTTTTTGGCACTTGGTTGAAATAGAATAATGATGACTTTGTTTGAATGCATATGGTTATGTCTATATTTCACTAGAAAATAGTACTAAAGAGAAGAACAGAAGCAGTAGGCATCAAAACTCAGTTGTGATCAACTCTGAGAGAAATTTCTCAAGGTGGGTCTGAAAGGCAAGCAAAGAAGACCACATAGACCAAGAGGGTGTCATCATTAAGGTCTGGGCATGATGAACTTGAATCAAACACAACTTGAAGAATGGATTCTGCAAGGCCTGGGGACCCAGCGTGGTCTACTGGTGGACTTTGCCCTTCCAGCTGGAGAACCCTTGGCAATGATGTCAAGGGTAAATCAGCTGCAGATGCAGATGGATTGTCCAAAGTGTGCCTGTACTCAAGGCATCACTCAGCACACAATGCATAGAGCATATCTGCTGGGATGACACTGCTCTTTTCTGCCTATAATGGGCAACTTGCCTAATTGATAATGAAAAGTTTGGTCAGCAAACAGATATTGGAAAAGAATATTTGTCATTTAGATATTCATATAATTATTATTCAGTGTATGTTATATTCCAGTGGGGAATAACGGGCTGGGGTGTTTGGGGATGAATGCATAAACCATTCAGGAACTGTTTGATAATAATTAAGGAAATAATATGCCTAGTGTATATAAAGTGGGCTTTTAATTATAATAGAAAAGAAATTCTTCAGAAATAATTTGTGAGATAACTTATTTCTCAAGTATGTTTTGGCAGGGTTTCAAATAATGTATCAGATAGTGATCACATATTCTGTGAATGGATTACAACTAACGCAACACATTTTTCAGGCCCAGCTACTGAAGCCCAGCTCCCATGCAAATTTAATGGCATTCTGGGAAGATATTGGTAAATATCAATCTGTGTGCAAGATTTTCTGAAACTGAGTCAGAAGTGGAGAAGTGTACTATTTGCTCTGACACACAAAATCCTGAAAGCATGTTGATAGGATGGTCTTTGCTGGCAATGTGAGAAGCACTCACTCCCCTTTGCAGGAAGGTGATGGCTGCACAGCACAGTATTGGGTTGGTTAAGTCCACATTTGATCTGGATCAAAAATAAGTATGTGAGCATTCCTGATAAATTAGCCAAACCATGCACTAGGGTTAAGACCTCATGTTCTTGTGTCATTCCTTGTCAGGACTAAGAACAGGACGTAGGCATTAAGGCTGTCAGAAAGTTTTGTCAGAACTTTTGCATGGATTTGTACTGGGAAGGTGAAAGCTTGATTAGCTCTTTTTATCATATGACTACTGCAGGTTTTGCCCCATCAGAATTTATAGGAGGAGGCTTGTGAATGTTCTGTTTAGTGAACTTTGATCTGGTGGAAAAGCTCATGCTGACCAGTGCTTATGCTTGTGAGGAGAGTTGGTGCTGCTGTTTTCTTTACTGGAGAATAGCTGCAAGGGAATGTCTAAGGTTTAGCTTCCTCTTTGTTCATTTGCAGGGATATGACACTACCAGCAAACTCCCAGGAGACAGCTGCAAGTGTCTCAGGACCTTATGGGATCTGGAGGCGAGCTGTTGGCAGTTCCTGGGACAAAAAAACCAAGGAGGTTCAGTGGTTCTGGCATCACCCAGGAAAGAAATTCCAAAACACGTTGCAGTGCATATTTTGGTGTTTCATATGATAACATGAGTTAGCAAAGCTGCAGCTAATCCTTTTGTGTTCGGGCTTTCCACTGAGCACAGGAAGCCCAAGCTTGCTGTGTCTGCTCATTTACCATTAATACTGTAGTAACACCTACAGAGAAGACAGGAGAAATTCAGAAAATGCTATCTTAGGTTACAAGCTGCTGATTAAGGTGTTTTCTCAGGAAGATGAAGCTGAAAAGGAAGATACCTTGGATTTGGTATGTGAGCAGCCATTCATGTGGCTGTGAGAGGGCACGAGGCTGTGTACCATAGCTGGTTGTATATCACAGTTGCATGCCCACCACCTGGAAGGCTAATTATTAGGGAATCACAGAACAGCTGAGGCTGGAAGGTGTTTTTGGAGATTACCTAGTCCACCCTTCCCCCACTGCAGTTTTGGGAATATTCCTACAGAATAGGGAGTGAGTCCTACTTAGTTTTATGCTTTTGAAACCTCTAAACCTGTGATACTCTTGACAATATGACCTTTGCATATAATACTTTGAAAGTAATTACAATAAGATCTCCCTCTTGAAATACATAAAATTCTTTTTAATTCTCTGTCTTGGCTTAGAAACTAGTGTAATATTTGCAGTTGTTGTAAACTGCCCTTTGCAAATGGTTTCTTCTCTTCAACTGTGAATCTCAGGCTGTATACAAAGCCAAGGGTATAGCCCACAGTTTGCATTAAGTAGCATTTGATTAGGTGGTAATAACATTAATTGGCACCCAGAATCAGTTGGCTGTAGGTGATCTGAAGTGATAATGCACTAGAGCTTCTAACATTCTAAGTCAAAATGCTCCCTTAGCCTGGGGAAAGATGCAGGTGTTTGGGATAAAAGAGTGTTTTGTAAATGAAGGACTTGAACACTGTGATTCCACTTCATTACTCCTCTCCTGATGCTTAATGTAAAATGATTACTTTATTGCCACCTCTCTTTGGTGTTTTAAAAGTATTAGGAAATTAAACAGCAAACTTTACAGATAAAATATGTCCCAAGTTAATAAAAAAATATTCAAAGCAAAGAAGCAAAAAGGATATTGAATAACTAAAAAATAATTTAGAAACATTCCAGATTCAAGCCAGCATATCTATTACTAAAAGATACAATTATAAATGATCAGTTCTTGATTATCTTGCTTGCCTTTTTAACAATGAACCCCTCAAAACAATTGCCTTTCCTGAAAGACTGTTTCAGCTTTGTGGATTAGGGGTCTTTATGGAGATAGAATATATGTATGCAGCTGGCAAAGCAAGTGTCTTAGTGAATGGTAATTGTTCCCCAATTCCCACAAATCCTTTCATAAACCATAGGCCTGGTTCTTTTTTTAATGTTCTTGCTTATATTTCATTAACAGCTGAGCCATTGCTGAATTATAGTTGATATAATCAGGAGTTAGGTTTTAGCAAAAATAGCATTGCCAACTGAGGGAGTATGAGTGTTCCAATAATTTTGTACTCTTTGGAAAAGGAAAAAAAACATGAGCAAAAAATTATGAAAGCCTCTAAAATTTGTCTACACTATATATGTCCATATAGAATATTGGCGTAAAATTAAATTTAACATTGTTTTGGAATTGCAGGCATGCATTTCATGTCTTACTGTCTTCTCTAAAAGCTTGCTTTCCTGTATTTTTCAAGGCCCAGGACCATGTATGGGAGAGATGCTCAGTTACAGAGCCAGAGCAACCCTGGCAAGACCAGGGTGGTCTGGAAATAGAGAGCCCAGACCTTGGTGCCTGGGTCTGGCCTCGGGGAGAGCGTGGCAGGGGGTGCTCAGCAGTGAGGAGGGGCTCTGGCTGTGGTGCCCTTGAGAGGCTTGTGCAGGAGTGTGGTCTGCAGCTCCTGCTGGACCATTGGACAGTGCTCCGAGTTGTGTGATCTGTAGGATTAAACACGTTCCTCTTCTTAAACATATGCACTGCATTTGTCTGTGGTCTAAATTATTCTCGTGGATTGTTCTGAGCAAGGTTTTGATGTCCTCAGTTGTACCCCAGAATAAAATTGGTTTTCTTTATTTTTATACAACAGCAACGAACAAGCATGAAGAAATATAAAAATAATGTTTTAAATAACAGGAAGAACGAGCATATAATGAAGACACATGGGGTGAGTAAAGCTGTGCAAGGAATAAAACAGCATTTAGACATGTAGATCAGTATTACTTAAATTATGCTATCAGAATATCCATGGGGTTCTATGCCAAATTATTTGTATAAAACACTGAAGAGAAATGTGTAGTGTAAACACAACAAAGATCTGATTCTTTTCTTAAAGACTACTATGCAGTTTACATAGCTTGTGATTCCCAAACAAAGACTGGTTTTGTCAGACAGGGAACAATGTGCATTGCTGCAGGCATGAGAAAGGAGAGCTGCATTTGGAAAGTATTGCAATTATAATGGGAGTAGATTGAGAAGCAGATAATTAATGGTAGGGATACAGGATCTTCCCTTCCCACTGGGATTCATTCTCACTCTGTTGGTGTAACTTATAGCCCTGAGGAACACTCTTTTTATTTTCAAGACTCTCTTTTCTAATCTCTAGGTCTTTTGGTGTTTTATTGCCTTGGTCACAAAGGTTCAAGGAGGTCACTCCAGAAGATATTCTCTGCAAGGGATTAAAGTGACTCAGAGGAACAAAGTAATTTGGAAGTTTTTGCAGAAGCCTTCTTCCACCTTTAAACTAAAAAAGTATTCTCTTCCACTCCTACAAGACCCCTTCTGAAGTGTTTTGCTCTTCTGATTTATATAATTCTTCCTTCAGGAAGATTGGAAAAGAATATGTAAATCTAAATTGACTTCATATTTCTATCTAAACAATGTACATGGTATATTAAAAAATATACATGCTTGGAATGATGAATCAGTTATATTACTACTGATATATAGTTATATTATTATATACTGATATACAGTTATATTATTACTGATAAATATAGCATTGCTCTTTTCAATTACATTAAATAATATAATTTTCTCCCACAAAAGTATCTTTTGTTATAAAAAAATAAGATTTTGGATGAAGAAAACTAATTGGCAGGGGATACTAATAGGGTAGATCAGTGTGTGAGATTTATTCCTGAAAAACGTGGAATAGATATTGAATGTAGTTATTCACAAAGACTTAAGAAAGCAACACAAACATTGCAAGCACAGAAATAATTTTTAGATTTTGAATTGTTAACTGGTCAAGTATATAAGCAATGAATAAGAGGCATAGGTTACTATATTCTTTAGATTATCTGATACAGATTGTTTTTCATTTAGTGTCTGGCCTGTAAATAGAAATCTTCCAATCTGCATGCTAAGCACATATATAAAAACAAGAGAAGACTTGTAAGTGGAACACAGAATCACCTTGAAGTCTTCAAAGTTATTTGGAGTCATCAAAACAGTAACTCAAAGTATCATCAAAGCAGTAAGCAGCATAGCCTCCATATAGCAAAATGTAAATAATTAGCAGAGAACCATCTGTAATGCATTATGAGCAAGTGTGTTCTGGGTATTGATCTATTAATGCATACATATATTAATGTAGTCAATGTGTTGGGATATGTCATGCTGTTCAGACTACTAAAAAAGAGGAAAACTATTTTAAAAGCTTTTATTTTTCCTGTGTACTCTAGCATTTCTGCATTTTTGTCTTACATGATATTAAATTTAAACTTCATTGCTTATATTTGTGTGAAGATAACTAAGTCTTTCAGTAGGCCAGTTGGTATGGCCTACTAATAAGGGTAAAAAAGGCTTTTATCTGGTCACTCAGCCCCTTGTGGTCTAACAAGTGTGCATATCATCCATTCAATTAATGTATTTCAGTACAGAGGAAAAAAAAAAAATTAGGCAAGTTTTATAATTGCTGAGGTTGCTGGAAGAAAAGGTATATATATTCATGAAGTAGGCCTTGTACTTTGATGTTTTGCATAATATAAGCCCTAGAACCTCACCAAAAGACAGTCCTGCTTAGGGAAAAATGCTGACTATATTGTTTAATAAGAAAATGGAAAATATTATTGATTTTATAGTAAAATTATATGTGCAGACTTATTTAAGATTGAATAATGTTTAATTCATAGCTGATTCTATTTATTTTGCAGAAGGTTTTTTGCAGTTCAATATTGCTGAAAAATAGTGTTTCTACAGTCAAGCTTAGGGCTTGTGATATGGTAAGGTTGAACAGTGTTGAAATATGTAATATCTTAATATGCATAAAATTTGTGTTTTATGAATAGCATATAGGTATAGTTTCATTGAGTCCTCAGTGTTTTTCTCTAGCAAGTCTAACAGATTTTTTTAAAAAAGCAATCTTACTGTAAAATTTTGTATTTCCTATTCCTTTAACCTAAGCCCCATGGGTTTTTTTTCATGAAGAGGAAAAAAAGACATAACAGGCATTTAGGAGGGAGTACCTCCCATGGCAGTGTTTGTATGGGTGAAGGGTGAGGAAAGAGAACAGAGAAGCAGGAAGACAAACAGGTGTAGGTATTATCATGTCATATATAAGAAAATGATATGGAAGAGAAATTGGCCAGCACTGAGTTATTCAGGGAAACTTCAACACAACCAAGAAGCAGGTCACTTGTCTGGTCCCAAGTCCTATTACAGGTTCTTAACCACAAGATTGGTTTTCCTTCTTCAGTTGCAAATAATTAATAGCATTCTGAAATTATAATTTCACTCAGCCTCGTTTCCTGTTGTGCTGGCTGGTGGTTTTCAGTCTAGCTGGTATCTTACTTCTTATTTTCATTAATTGCTTGGCATTTGATTAGCCACCAGCCCCCCAAACCACAGGGAGTTTTGTATTTGAGCAAGCTGAGGTGAGAATTGAGTCCAATATAAGTCACTTGAGTGCAGCTGAGCTGGAGATTCAAGGTGTTAAGTACTTACTGAAGACTGTTCTTATAAATCAGGTCAGCCTGTGTATATACAACTGTGCAATTTGAATTAATACCCTTCTGCATGGGCTGTATTTTAATAGAGCTGGACAAAGGCAGTACAGTAAGGAACTGAGTAAATCAGGGAAAGCCTAAGCTGCCTTAATGCCAGTGGGACAAAAATATCACAATATTTACTTTCAGTGTAACCAGACAATTTTTTTTAAATTTGCATGTTTGTCTACCCTGTGCTTTTGCTTCTGTTTGCAACTATCATCTTGCTTTTCTCCCTCAGCTAATATTCACACCTTATAAGAAAAGAGTTTCTACAAATGTCTGCTCTGTTCCCTAAGGAAAGATTTCTTTAAAGGTTTTTGCTTTTGTTTTTGTTTTCTTTATATATGGTAGAGCAAAGGGCTCCAATTCACTTCTGGCTGGTGCTGAAAAGGGCTTCTTACAGTCTGTCTCCTTTTATGTTTTGTACCCTCTGCAGTGCCCTTTTGCTGCCTGAATATTTACTGCATGGCAGAGGAACAGACATCCCATAAATGTGAAACAGAGTTTGCAATGTTTTGAAATCAAAATACTTTAGCACTAAAGCTTCCTCTTTTCCTAGTATTATAGGAAGAGAAGAGTTTGTAAATTTGTAAAGCAAGTCACTAGCTTAAATGTCACACGAACTGTGCTTGTCATGCAAATTTAGAAACTGATTTACAGGCTGAAAATGCTATCAATTGAGCTAGAGTATTATGTAATACCTGAAGTAACTGCTCACACTGCATTATTCAGAAGCATGTATTTATTAAAGAAAAACAAATTAAGCTCAAGTTTGGTTTTTTTTTAAATTTAAAATGGGGAGGAAACTGACAACTAATCAGTCAGAGCTTGTGAAAATGATTTGTGACTAGAAAAGGGAAAGGAAGGGAAAGGAAGGGAAAAAAAAGACAAGGGGTGAGAGGTAAACGTACTGTGTAGATTGGTTGTGCTTTATTCTGGAGCAAACTTGTCCAAATGTGTTACAAATGTGGTAGCTCAATCATAAATGAGGAGCAGGAGAATACAAGCAAAAAAATTAGGTGAATTCATAGAGTCGTCTGTATTTAAGTGGATGCTGTAATGTGGTAATAGAAATGTGTTACCTACATATCCTGCTTTAATGAACATTGCTTCATTATACTGCTGTAGTGAATGTTTCTCATTTCCAGGAACATAAGAGGGTATCTTACTGTGGGGAAAAAAAATATACTTATTAAACTGCAAGTTGCCAGCATGCCATTCTTGACAACCACATACATACACACACGCATACATATGTATAGAAAGTATAAAATAATTAAAATATTCCTGAACCCGTGCATACAATTTCATTTTTGTAATATTCATTTCATCTGTTGTAGAGAAATGCTGTTTAATTTGAATGAGGCTGTGAATTTTGCAAAATGAGCTGGTAATAGCATTTTACTTAAACTTATGGCATCTCTGTTCATATTGTATGGTTCAGGAATGGTTTCTTTATAATTAAAGTGTCAAAAAACCACATTTGAATCAAGAATGATGAAATTCATTCAGGATGATTTGCTGAAGAATAATAACTTTAAACTTTCTCCCTTTAAACAGAATTGTTTAGGCTCTCTCATCAGCTGTCCAGGGTTTCCTTATTTCCTCTTCCAGCTACCCTAGGAAATTAACTGGTCTCTTGCAATGCTTTCTTTATTTCCATATGCTCTGCATATTATACACATTTTATGGGTCAATTATTGGAGGCTGTTGTACCAATGATTTACATGAGCACTGGTAAACATTTTTTAAAACTTTACTGAGTAGGTGAGATGATGCAACATATTGCACCTCAGTACAGAGAGTATAATCAGTGAAAGTCCAAATTTTTTGCAGAAGTGTGGAGACTTCCAGGAATCCAAGTTGATAAATGTGAATTTTTCGGCATGTTGAACTTGACTCCACAATATTTGGCTTATTAGTTCACTGCTGAGCACAGGATGGTACCTCTGGCCTTGATTCAGCAGTCTTTAAATAAATGGATAAGTGCTCTGCTGAATCAGGGCCAGACTAGTGCAGTGTCAATATAGGCCATTTTGGGTGAAAGAAAATATTGACCACAGGGGGTTGATTTCTTTGTCCTTGTAGGGGAACAAATCTGAAATAAATATACAGAAACATTAGCAGGAAAGAAGATGGACTGAAAGGTTTTACCTAAAATTAACTTTAGATGGTATGTTCAGAGCAACAGCGCTTGTTCTGTGAGATGGAAAAGATATGCTTGATCTTCAGTATTATTTTTTTAATTACTCACTGGTGTTGTATATAATAAGGGTGGGATTTGCTGCACCTTAATGGCTATCTGAAAGCTGTCTGGTCTCAGCTTCTATAGGTGGAAAGAGACAGCCTCCCCCTAGGAGCTGATTTAGCCTGTTGTAAGCTATGTGTGGTTAATTACCCCCAGAGATGCTGCTGCATGGAAGGAAACTACTGGACTCTAATCAGACAGAAGCTAGGTGAGATAAAGAAGATGCTACCTGACTAAATAGAAAAAAAAAGTTTATTACACAGGTGTCTGTCTTGTCTCTTGCCCAGCAGAATTAAGACATGAAACAAAGGGAAGAAATTAGGTTTACAATTTACCCCTGTGCCTGTGTGAAGCAGGTGTCTGAATGCGAGCCAAATAGCCAGCCCTTAGATCCAGCTGAATTTCTGGAGAATGACTGCTGTAGCAAAAGCTCCCAGTGTTCCTCACATTGACCTGGTTTTCAGTTATCTAGTGACTCTGTGCTAATGTGACCCAGTATTTCTCTGCAGTTCCCTGTCTGGTGCATTTAGATTTTTTCCTCTTTGTTTACCTTTGGTGTCTATACTCACCAGGCACCTAATCCTGCGAAGTGTTTAGTCCCACACGGGAGGTAGGGGCTGTTCTTTTTTCTCATCTAGCAGGAGTCAGGCTGCCCCATTTCTCCCAAGATTAGGCTGGATAAGAGACAGGTAAGCATAAACAGCATTGTAGCTGGTTTTAGGATTGTACCCCAGCAAAGGTCAAGCATAATGGTGCAGTGAAAATAAAGCATTTTGAGTCATTTATTCCTTTAAAAAGGTTTGTATCATCCATGCAGCTGCAAAGCCATAATGCTTTCATTAAAAGTCACATCTGTGCTGAATTAAAACAGGAGCCTTTTCCAGCCAAGGAGTATTTGTCAGCTTGAAAGTTTTTCTCTTAGCTCCTGAAGCTTTTTTCCAAAATCCACAGGCTAAGACAGAGAGCAGACCTTGTCACGAGCTGGTACCGAGGTTTAAGTACATTCCTGCTCTGTTATTCACCGTCTGGCTCCAATTTAGAGGTACATCTCCCTTGTGTTCACTTTATTAACCTACACATGACTGGCTTTTTTGTTTAATGTGGAAATGAAAAAATAGACGCTGGGCCCAAGAAAAGTAGTCTGAAAACATCTTTTTCCAGATTTTCTGTTCCTTGTGGCACATTAACCACTTGCATGGAATGTTTGGTGGATAAAATATACTTTAAAAGGCGTTTTTTGAGAGTAGGCATTTTTAGCTTTATGTGAAAAGATTTAAGCAATCTCAAAATCTTTGTCCTCTCATCTCCCCTACCTTTCTGAACCCATTTACCACTTTCTACCAAAACTGACTTCAAAGATATGAATGTACCAAATCAATGAAAATGTGCTAAGTGGATAGAGGAGGATAGCTAAGATTAATTCCTCAGCTAAGAGTGCGTCTGCAGCACGAGCCCAGCAGCTGTGTGCCACGTAGCTGCACCAGTGGAGGAACAGATGTGTCTTCCTCCACACACTGCTGGATGCCTGTTCCACAAAAAGCCACCACACAAGAGACTACTGATTTGTCCATCTGATGGGGATGAGACCCGGCAAGTGGGAGGACTTGAAGGAGGAACTGAAGGTATTGTGGGAAGATCTGTGGTAAATGGGAATGTAAGTGTGGGTTGCTGGGAAATAATGTTTAGGACAAGAGACTTTGCTGGTTCTGCAGCTCACAGGCCAGATGACCTAGAAGAAGGGTAGAAAGCTTCAAAATTTGTCTTTTCAGTGTGATCACTTTAGTTAGAAAAGGGCAACAAGCAGCTGTCTGTACAACAACTGTAAACAGAGAGCCCAATTAAGTTGGATTTGTAAAGCATAGCAAATTATCTTTATTGGTTTACTGAAATTTTCTTTCTAAATGCAAGAGCAGCGAAGCTTTGAGAAGTTACTGGGAAGAAAAAGATGGGCATATCTTTATCAACACATGTCATAGCAAATAATGCAATGGGATAAGAAAGGTAACCTACCTTTTATGCAACTGTGCTGTCCAGGAACCTGTGGTATTATCCAGGATTCCTTGTGCTGATTTTAGTATGACTGAAAAGAAAAATGACCTACCCTCAAGGATCTTTATCTATTATTTCTGGGCAAAATAAACAAACTTCCACAATTAGTTAGGCTTTTAATGCCTAACATATATAACGTATTTGTATAAATCAACTTTATCTATGCATGTGTATACATAAAAAATTTGAGTGTGTCTTGAGCCCTTTAAAAAGGCCAACAAGCAAAGAGATCAGATTTTACTTTAGAAACAATAGCATGTCAACTATATTTTCCCTTTCTTAATCTAACACCCCACATTGCTGATGTCAATGTCTTCCCCAGTCACAGAATTATGCTCTTACTATTCTCAGTAAGGACTGTCATCTCAGAGGAAAAGTTGTACCAAGGTTTCCTCCAGGTTTTTGGCTGTGCTTCTTCACAAGGGAAATGTTTTGTTTGAAGAAGATATTTGGATGTAATACAAACAATGTGAGGAGCTTCCCTCTCTGCAGAGGAGAAGGGGAAACCACCTCCAATTCTTTTTTCATGAGACATGGCAGATTTTCAGGATGTGTTTAACAGTGCTGTGCTGAATCTCATATCCTGGGGAGAAGTTCTGGCTCTATGGAAGCTCCCATCAGTGCTCCTGCCAGCTCCTGTGAAGTCAAGCAGAGGCAGGACTCCCAGGAGCAGGGAGGAGCTCATTTCTTCCTCAGTACTCTGGAGTGGGGTTTGTGGGGGGGTTTCCTCTAGAGCCTGCATCATGCCAGGTCTCTGAGCTCATGCAGCTGCAGCTCTCCCTTCCTCTCTGTTGTGGAATAGATAACTTGTTTCCATTGCATATTTTTATAGAAATAAATTTAAGGAAAATACCCCTGAAGGTAACTTTTGACTTAGGCATTCCCTCAGGGTTGATTGCTTAACCTTCTCCTTCTGAAATTACTTAAAAGGAGAAGAGGATGGAGATAAATGTGAGAGAAAGCAGTATTTTTCTAAGCAAAACAAAGGGTATTGAAAAATAAAAGTTGATAAAAGAAACTTTTCTGACACAGCCCAAGCTGGCTTTGCAATGATGCAATTTCCTTCACCATGTAAGGTTTTACTGCCCCATATCTCTTGGGAGCAGAGGAAGAGATGAGCAGCCTCTGCCCATGTTCCAATAGATATTCTTGGAGTGGTGGTGGTAATCAATATTGAAGAACACTTTGATATTTCTAGCTTCCAGTAATTGAGAGTTTCTGAATTTAACCGTCAGGTGCAAACATTAAAGAGGATGAAAGGATTTCATTATTGCCAAGTTGCAATATTGTTCAGAATCCACTGTCTCTGGAGGCTGACTGGGCTCTTGTTCTTCTTTCCTTACAAATTAAAGGAAAGACGTCTTCAACAGAATTCCCCCCTACACGGATTTTGCTAGCTAAGAATAGGCATCTAGAAAATCAGAGAGAAGTAAACACTGATGTCTGTAAACTCATAGCAGTGGAAATTTGTATGCTGAAAAGCTGTTAATTCAGTGTTTGTTTTACCTTACTCTTTATTGGCTCATTTTAATTTCCAATAAACTTAGCCTTTAGAGCCTCTGAACCCAGGAAGAAGTAATTATTTGTTTCACAATAAAAGAGTTTAACAATAAAAGAGTTTTCTTTATGCCCATCTTTGTGTTGTGCCTCATCACAGAGCAGGGGCGTGGTGGTGGGGCAGGGGTGTCACTGTAACCTCTCCTTCACTGAAGAGGAGATGCAGATGATCTCCTGGAGCTGTTCCTTGTCACTCATTGCCTTGACTTGTTCTCCTTTGGAAATAGATGCAAGGTGGATGCTGCTGTCTGATGCAACATTGCATGATGGAATAATGTGTGTTGGTGAAGACTTGGGTGGAACATCTTCTTCCCTGACAAGCTTCCTGTGAGGAAAGTACCGGGAGAAAAGCTCCGTGGGGCTTTCCTTGTGAGTGTCCAAAGAACAAGGCATTTCCCTACTTACACCCCTGGAAGAGAGAGGTCTGAAAACATAAACATGGAATTAGATAAAGTTATCTTTATGCTTGCAGGACCACAGGCTCGGTGCTTAAAGGATATAGAAAGTGGAGGTGAGAGATCCTGGCAGCCCCAGGCCACCAGTGCCCAGGACACTTGGCAGTGTTTTGGCTAGATAGCCAGGAAGTCAAGCAGAAAGGAGAACCTATGATCTTGAACCCCTCTTCTTTAGGTAGGGGATGTTGGTTCAGGTGTCTTTCCCCTGTAAAGTCACTGGGTGGAACTTCTTGTGTTTCAGACCGTTGTCAGTTAAAACTGATTGAAAGTGGTCAAGTTGATTCCTGGCAGCAAAGATGAACAAGTGCTTCTGCATGGTTTGATTATGAATAATATTACTTTAAACCAGTGAGAAGGAGAGAAAATGTGCATAGGGCTTCAGGTGTTCTTGCCTGGCGTCAGCCCTGTGAGACAGAGGCAGCTCTGGTGTGTGGGAGCTGCCCTCCTCTGCAGAGGGCTGGGGCCAGGCTGGGCTGGGCAGCTCTGCTTTGCCTCCTGCTTCCCACCAGAGAAGCCCTGGCTTGTCCTTGGGAGAAGGAGCATCTTCCTTATTGACTTTACAGCTGACTCTGCTCCGTTCTGACATTTCCGACTATTCTGCTTAGGTGCTTGGGCAGGGTTTGTGGGATTGCTATTTTGAACAACAGCACCTAGACTTATCAAGTGGGTAGCTTAGAGGCTTGGATCTGAGTACAAAAGCACTTGTTTTTCAAAACTGCAGGTATTCCCTGCATCTCCAAGTACAAGTACAGATTCCTCTCCTCAGAAATGCAATGTTGCATCCACTTGCTTTGCAGTTCTCCTTAGCTGTCATCTGCCAAGAATGTCCAACTGTTTGCATGTCTTTTGGACAGCTGCACTGAGTGATCCAGATCTGCATTTCTGGACATTATTCAGGACTAAGAAAGGTGGTGATGTCTGTACCTTTTCCTGTCTGTAGGCTGCACTTTACCACTGGTTTTCTCTGAAGAATGTTTTTGACAGCCATTTAGTTTTTCTTTCAAGAAATTTTTTGTCTAAAATTAATGCATACCAAACAAGTAGCCTGCTTAAAAAGACAAAAAGAAAAAAATAAAGGAAAGAAAGAAAAGAAAAAAAAGCCAACCTATCAGCAAAGTAATGGCAACAATAATAATAAAAACCTAGTTCTTGCTAGGTTGCAGTCTCAATCCAATCCACTTTGACTGTAGCCGTGGCAAATTGCTGTCTGAAAATGACTGCCCTATTCATCTGTTAATATTGTTAGAAAGAAAGCTACAACTGTACCTATCAGTGTAACTAAATTAGAGCAGGTTCACATAAGGCAGGCACACATAAAAATGTACTTATGAAACAGATGTATCCCTCAACAGGAAAATGACAGCAATTCTGATAAAATGCTTTTATTATTTACTTTCAACAAGTATCTATAACTGCAGCTTGACTATTGTTGAATCATTTCAATAATCTTGTTATAGGCCTCGCAATAAAAGGAAAAGCACTTCAGCACAGTGAAATGGCCTGGCTTCTGACATCTTCAGTGGCATGTCAGTGATACAGTGATAGTTTTTTTAGCTGTCAAAACAAACAGCCACATTATTTATCCAGGTGATGAACTGCTTCAAAGCAGAGCACATCCCTTGTGTGGAAGAAGGCAGCTCGCACAGGTTGGGCCCTGCTGGTAGGAAGGGATGGATGGATGGATGGATGGATGGATGGATGGATGGATGGATGGATGGATGGATGGATGGATGGATGGGGGCAGTGTGAGGGAAGCCTCAGTTGTGCTGGGTACAGGGGTTGCACTTGTGTCTCTTGGAGGTACACGCAGCAGTGTGTAAGATTACATGTGGAAATAAAAAAATTATTTTGGTCTTAAACTGAGCAAGTGTTTGCCTGGTATTTGCAGGCTTGTGCTTCTTATATGCTGTAAAATTTATGGTCCACTTACAAGTTCCTCTAAAACTAGTGCCTAGAGCATGTCCTGCTTCCAGCCTAAAGTTTTTTGGATATGGATTGTGTTCATTTTGAAAATGGAGGCAAAAGGAGATGGATAGTTAGCATTTATGCATTCCATGTCTTTCCAGGTTTTCAAGGATTTCGGAAGAACTGTGAGATGACAGCTAAGTATATGCACAAAGCACTGCAGTTGGCAAGTATAGAAGTATCTTTTGCTATCTATAGGAACCCCAAAAAATAGACTCAGTGGCTTGAATATAGTCATGTAGGTTGCTTGTGGCAAACTAAGTACTATCTTTAGAGTATTTAATTTTAATCTGCTACAAAATAAAATTGATTCCACTTCAAAAATGCAAAATAGTTTATTTTCATTTGTTCTCAAACTTGCAGAAATTTTCAGAGCAGAGAATGAAGTTCAGAGCATTTTGGAGCTGGAAATGTTTAAAACTGTTCAATAGTGGACAGTATCTATGAGAAGTGATAGGAAATGCAAAATCTAATGTCAAAAAACCTGTTCTGATTATTTTGGTAATTCTGGTGATTGCCCCAGGTGGCTATAAAAGCTTACTCTTTAGGAGAATATGTTAAATTACAAGCTCTGGTAATGGAAATGTTAACATATATGTAGCAGCATCACATTACTTTTTATTGTATATATTATTCTAAGTAGTAGAACCATTATTTTAAAGTTTCTGAATACTCAGTGTAAGAACATACTGCAACTGCAGTCTTAAGCTTTTTAATCTTTTATATATTTTGAGGATCTTCCAGTGAAATTGGCTATATGAGTTCTGCTTTTTATAATTATTTAAATTTATATTTCCTCTGCTATATTTATATCTCTAATTTTAGTAACTATTTCTTTTTACAGTTTGCTTTAATATCTGCTAATCGAGAGACAAATAAATGTATTTTTTTTACTATTTCTTTGGAATTTATAAGTTTCTGAAACTTCCTCCCCTTACTCTGGACACACTGTGATTAGATCCCATCCCAAGGAAAGTAGTTATTCTGAAAATTAGACATAAACCCCATAATCACTTCCTTTTTGTTTTCTTTTCATTTAAGACAGTGGCAAGTGAAAAAGTGCTCTGTGTGACAAAAATGTACAATTTTGATCTTTGCTATTCCAAGAAGCAAGACAAATTATTGAATTTTGAACTGTTGTCTTCAGTGAGGACCACATACTTGGACAGTTTGAGCAGAAGATATCACAAATATCTCAGGCAGTTGCCTAAGCTCTTCCCATGCATGCTTAATGAGTCTCTGCAAAAATATTTCAGACAGCAAATAAAATTGCTTCTCCTTTGAGAGCTCCCATTGCCTTGTTTCCTTGCTCAGCCTCAGAGACCCCCAAAGGAGGGCTTTGAATAGGGAGATTATAAATATCTCAGCAGAACAGACATAACACCTACAGTGAAAAGGTAGTGGTAGACAGAAGGAGGGAGATGGGAAATTAGGGATATTTTTGGGAAAGGTGGCTTTTTTTTCCCAAAGGGAATTTCCTTTTAGCAGGTGCCCTACTGATCCTGACTCAGATTAACTAAGGTTTACATCTAGATGTCTTTTTCATCGTCAATTTTACCTGACTGATAGTTCCAAATACTTTCAACTCTAACAAGATATTTTCTTTTAGGTGACATGAAAATTGATTTCTGGTCAAACCAAATATTCTGAAATGCCCATCCAAAGCCTCTAAATGGAGAAGCCAATACTGTATCAGTGAAACCTGGCAAATGCAGGGAAAAAAGGTTTACTCATTCTGCCTTCAAGAGCTGTGTAAACAAAAACAAAAACAAAACAGTCTTTCAGGACAGAACATGAAGAACTGGCAAGAAAACACAAGTGTAACTGAGAAGATTTCTAGGTCACCCAACTGCCTAATTGCTGGCAGCATCTCTGGATTTTTACAGCACGTCTCTCTAACATAGTCCTTTGGAAAAAAAAAAAAAAGCTATATATTGCAAAATAGTTACAAATCTAAAGCATTTTGTATCCTGTAGATTTCAGTTTTTACCTACAGCAGGGTTTTCAAGGGACTTGTTCTGCACATTGAGCTAAATAGAGCAACCTCTCTTTTTCATGACATATTAAAATTTAATGATGAGTGAACTGCAAAACTATTTTCATCTTCCAACTTGATCTGGAGGACAGTGGTGGCATTACTCACTGTTTTCTAGGGACAATAATGAAAACCCTGGATTTTGTACAGCCTTGTACTTGCAGTGTCCATACTGTAATGCTATGGAATGATTTAGCCATTCCCATGACTATTGGGATATCTATTGATATCCAATTCTTTAACAGTATTATTAAGACTTGATGGGATGGAACTAGGATATTTTTAACCTCTGCTAACAAACTGTATTAAGATGAAATGCCAGAATTAAAAAGCAAAACAACAGGAAAAAAATCCCCAAACCTCAAACCTGCAGGGACAATAAATAGGTTTTATTCTGTTTCCTGAACATGTGGCCCTGCTTGCTTATACACAGAAAAGACCTTTGGTTGTTCTAATGTTGCCTCCCCAATTGTAAACATCTGTATAAAATAATACAGATGTATGTAATTATAAAAGTATTTAATGCTTATTTAAGATTTCTTGTTTTTAATCTTTGCAGTCTTTCGAGGTTGAAAGAAAACCATGAAAACCATGTTGCAAGTACCTGTCTTTATTAGGAGAACTTGTTTTTCCAGATTTGAACAAAAAAGCTTAACTCAGTTTGTCCTTTAGTTACTACTCTCCCATGATGCATTGTTGATGCTGTTAATACTTTTTCTATGTATTAAACTTTGTTATCACAGTATTACTGGGGGAGTAATTGCAATCCATTTAGCAAAAGCAAAAAAAAATTAGGTGAGTTACTGCTCTCTCCAGTGACTAGTGCTAATTAACTCTGGCTTCACCTGCACTATGAAAATGAGCACTTTTTAAATGGTTGTGAAATAATCTTGTGACTCAACTATATTTATAAAGTGTATTTCCATTCTTACCCCAAGAAACTATCCAGTAGTTTGAACATTGTACAGATCATACAAGTTAAGGAAAAAAAGTCATATTAGTCAGGTGTGTACAATTACTTCTGCTTACAAGAAAAATATCAATATCCTGTTCCATGGACACAGGAAGATCAAATTACTCCAGATTGTTTAGGAGCTTTACTTTGTCTTTTCTCATCTGTATCTTTAAGCCTATCCAAGACAGCACCCTTTGCTACAGATGGGCTTTTCCCTGAGGCTCACTGCAATCCTAATTCTGGCACTAACCAAATGTGCCTTGTCTGCCTCCAAGAACATTTCTTTCTCTTTCATCCTCATCCATTCCTACACACAGAGGTCAGTAAAGCTTTGTCATCCATGTAAGTTAGGTTCCTGAGGGCACTTGCATACTTCTGTATTTGGGGTTAAGAAGCTGTTTCAGCTTGCCCAAACATGTTTCTTGCTTCCACCCAAACATCTGAACATCAGCTCAGTAGCTACCTAAGTCAACCTTAACAATGATTAATACTAACTCTAATATTAGTTTTAACTCTGTTCATTGGCAGGTAAGACCATTTTTATTGGTGCTTATAAAAGCATATTTGAATGTTTTTGGATGTCTAGTTTCTGTGCATAGCATCTGTAGGTTAGAGTTTGTAAAATGGTTGTCATCTGGTCCCCGTCCAATGAAACTCAGTTCAGCACAGGAAAAAAAAACCTCTAATGATGAAGGGGAAAAAAGCAGTCAAATTAATGCAAAGTGGCCTACTACAAGAGTGTATATGGCCTGGGTGAACTGGTTTGTATGTCATTTTTAGACAGAAGACACAAAACCAAACCACTAGCAATGGACAACCTATGGTGAATGTCCCAGTATATTGAAAAGCTGAGCTCTGGCAGATTACATCATCCCCAGGGTATCAGAGAGATTTCAGGGCACAAGCTAAACAAGCAGGAGGAAAGTTTGGGTGCTTTGTCTGATCATACTCTCTATACTTTCCTGTGCCTGATTGCCGAAATACATTATTCACACAAGGTCATGGCATGGTAATCAGTGCATGTTTCAGAGAAGCACTCTGAACTCATTGTCTCAGGTGACTAAAAATGTCATTTCACTCTGCCTGCACATATTGATTAGTTATTCTCAACAAGTTCTATTACAAATAGCACTGCTGTGGTGGTTGCCAAATAAACATATCCTAAGGTATCCTCAGCCTTTAGCCTATTAACTCAAGACCTGACCCAGTTCAGATGGGAGAGATACAACATGAATGCCCAGATGACTCATAAGTATATTCAATTAGATCAAACATGTATCAGTGGATGGTGACATACACCAAACCTATGAACTACACTGCTATGTGCGTTGCCCAGTCCTTTGAGATGCTGTAGTGGTACCCTTCAGTGATTTTAAACCTTTAGAACACAAGGGAGACAAATGCTGGCTTGGAATAAGTACTGTTGGTTTGCTAATTGCTACTTATTGTGCTAAATCTTTGGTATTTGTGTATAGTTTGCATAGAGTGGGTAGCTGTGTTCTGTCTCATTCAAAACAAAAGCCAGAAAATATTACACTGTTGCCCTACACTACTTGTGTTATCTTGGGTTGCTATGGCATTGCCACACATAATACAACATAATGGCAACAGAAAGCAAAAAAGCATTCTGGCCTGTGAGAGTGTTGATGTAAATAGATAATGAAGCTTTCTGTTGTATACCATGATAATAGCAAAGTAATGGAAACAGAGCTTCATGTGATAGCAGTTTTGATTTATTTACTGGGATTTATATTAGGCATTCTTCATGATTCTCTCTCCTGCACAAATAATTGCATACAAATTCCTCATGCCAAGATACCAGAGCCGCCGTCTAATGCAAGGTCTTTTTCACTAGTCAAAACCATTTAGCCACTGAATAGGGCAAACCTTCTTTAACTGTGACACTCCTTGTGATCCCAAACCTTTTGAGATGCTGGCTTTTGGACCATTTTTTTTTTAGTCAGGCAAGGGGATGATTTCATTTGGGCTCTTTGCATATGCTATTTGCATGTCTTTTCATGAGAAAAATACTGGTGGGCACCCTAAAGTCACTTGTTGCAGCAGTATGACACCAAGAGAGAGACACTTTCCTTTGGTACTTAAGCTTGGGTCAATGTGAGAATAATTTTAGCCACACCAGACTACCAGCAACACAGTCACGCAGCCAGCGAACGTCAGCTGCAGCATCAACCACAGACTGAAGGCTCTACGGTTGACATGGACATGCTGAGAGACAGATGCACTTTTTTCCTGCAGGATGTTGAGAACTGACCTGATTCTCTGGGCTCAGACATGCAGGAGCAATACCACAAGTCCTCCTTCCTGACTTCTGGCAGCTCTGCATCTGTCGCCTCTCTCTGCTACCCGTAAGTCAGTGACATGCAGACTGATTCCTGTAAGCCTCCCATAGCATGAAAGAACCCGAGTTATACTTCAAGGTTACCTTTGAGAGTTCAGAATTGCAACGTGGACAACTTTGCTGAAGGCTATAGGGCATGGTATAGATGGAGTTCTGTGTTAAGGGATCTGTAAGGTTAAAACTATATATTGGAGTAGAAACCATCTAAGTTTGCCGTCAGCTGAAGTCAGAGGGGGTTTGACAGCATGTTAAGTCTCCACAGGGAGTAAAAAGGTTGAAATAATTTGAATTGGGAGCCCTCCCCCTCCCTAACCAGTTACAATCTTAAGTAGTTTAAGGCTCTATAGAGCAATAGGAGTGCTTTGCATTGGCCTCCAAAACAAACTGTAAAGTGGTGCAACCTGAGCAGCTCTGCTGCCAGTATATTCCCTGGCTGCTGCAGTAAATGATTGTATGGGTATTCTGGTCCCTGAATGGGAGTTTCAAATTCAGTAAGAGTCCTCCCCATACCCACACCACCAAAAATTTGTCAGTGTTAAAGGCAAAAGAGACAAGAAGAAAAACTGTACAACCCACTCCCACTCCTTTTCTAAAATTACTTTTTCTCTAAACATCCCCTTCTGCACTCATTTTGACCGCTGGACTGAAAATCTATGATTTGATGAATTCTGTTTAACAGCAATGAGAAAGGTGTCATATCAGCTGTCTTGTGAAAGGGACTCCAGGAGCTCTCTGATACTGGGAGATGGTTTATTTGTGTCTGTTGCAGATGGATGACATCTTTGCAGAAAGAATTTATATGTTAGACTGAGAAAAGAAACTGATGCTTTAAGATGTCTTCTTGATTCATTCAACATAAATCATCCAAAAAAAATAAGCTTGCCCAGGAGCATGGTACAAAAAAGGGAGAAAGAGAAATAAAGATACACAGGAGCCAAAGGTCCTGGAAACATCCATCTGGACCTTGGCAGTGCCCTGGAACTCTCAGGAGCTCTGAACCTCATAGATGCCTCTGGTCCCCTGTACCGCAAAGGAGAAAACTGCATGAGTTCACTAGGAGCTGCAATGACAGCTTTATTCCATCACTCTTTGTGAGTCTTTAGATAGGTAACCTAATAAAAAAACTCAGATAGTAAAAGAAATTAGCAAGGATTGTTTCTTTTAAGGTTTAAAATGTTAATATATATGTTTTCAGCCCCCATAAGTAGTCCATATATTATGCATGTTAATATGTACCTTTGAGTGATATTAAAAATAGAATCCTGGTCATATGACAAACCAGTTGCTATAGTAACTACATTTTTGCTGTAGAACAGCAAAGTACTAATGTGTAAAATGTGTAAATTATCAGTGTGCAAGAGCAACTGATGTGTCTTCGCTCTGCTACTCTGTTTTAAAATGAATCTTTCTATGAATATACATATCTCATTCATGTATTCTCATGACACTCCTGTAGCTGGCTCCATCTCTTCTGTTGGCCACCCTTCTATGCTTAAGTGAGATGTGACATTTCAGCCAAAAGAGAAAGAAGCAGGAGAAACACAGATAATGGACTTGATCCAAAAGAAAAAGGCTTATACTGATTTCAATATACTTTGCCTTGGGCCTTATGCAAACAAAGGTGATTTATGAGGGATAGCACAAAAAGGCAGAGTTCACTCATTTTTGCGTGCCTGTTACCACATTCTGCAGCAGAAATTTGAAGAGATGTTGCCCTTGAAGTTGGGGAAAGGTAAGATCAAGCACTAACATGTTGGAGATTCCCACAGCAAGCTGAGCATATCTCAGTGAGTGGAACCAATTTTTGAGAACTTATCTTCCTTCACCCCAGATTCCAAGCTTCTAGATTTACATGTATGTCAGATGTTGTTTTCCCATTTAAATTTCTTAGGAAAGATAAGATAAGCGTTTCTAAAATTTAAGAGTGGGTGAAACACTTGGAATGAAGTCCTGGCTTAGATGAAGTCAATAGCAAAACTCTCATCAACAGTATTTCACCTTTTCTGTTTAGTGTCACACTGAAGAGGGCACTGACCTACTGCCCTGCAGGAGATTGTAACCCCCCAAAATGCAACAGAGGTATTTATTTTGGACTCCAGAGAGAGAAACAGTGTTTGTAGCAGTGCTGGCTACAGATCAGATGTATTCCCATCCAGGGGGAATTATACCAGTTAACCAGTAAATCTTTTGGATGACTCGCTTTAATTACACTAGGTGGCTGTGATACTTTATTTTTATTGGGCTTTCTAGTTTTGCTGTAGTCCACATTTTAAAGAGAGATGGTTGAACCTGAAGTCATTCTAATTTTAAGGTTTCAAGGCACTGTGTTTTTCTTTTTGCAACCACAGCGTAGATGTAATTATAATCTGCCTTGTAACAGCACCTGCCTGAGTGGAACAGTTAGTTATTTACTAACACTCCAGGAGGGACTCCAGATTGAAGGAGATCAGCTGTGTCTCTGAGCTCGTGGGTAGCCCAGTACTAAAATATGGCTCCAGATTTACTGTGTCTGAGCTTCATGACACAGCCCACCCCCTGTTCTCTATTGCAAGGCAAAGGCTTTTTGTTCAAATGAGACAAACCCCATTTTGTATGCAAATACATGTTCCAAAATAGAAAGTGTTAGTTTAAAATCAGAATTTATTTTTCATCTTAAGTCATCAGCAGGAGCTTCTGCCTTTCCCTTGGAACTTTTGACAAGCAGAGCTACTGTCTTAAATTCTGCTGTAAAATTATATTATGGGACTCCAACCAAGAATGCTTGTTTTGTAGCTTTTTGGAACAAAGCTTTTTATAAAGTAGTGTTCTGAAATCTACATATGGAAACCAACAGACTTTCTATCAGATTTGCATTTGTGAAATATTGTTTTTAATAGTTTTATGTGACAGCAAACCAACATTTTTCCTGTTTCTTGTGTCATTGTTGCAGTATCAGCTCTATCATTTAGTGTCAGATTTTTGTATCTATATCAACAAATTGTGAAATAATTTTGCTGGAGATGTCTTTTCTTTGGAGTGGAAAATTTCAACTTTTGGCATACATCAGAACTTGTTTGGTGGAGATGATGTCTTGGTACCTCCATCTCTCTTCTTGCTCTTATGGACTTGGTGCTCAGATGGACTCTCACAATGCACTGTAGAGGTAGCAGGAACTGAGGTGGCCCAGGCTCCAGAAAGAGTGTGGGACTCTATCCTGTACAAGATAATATGCTATAAAGCTTAATTAATTCCAGTGTTAAACTTACTTGGATATTTCTATGCTATCCTACAATACACTCTTGCTTTTTTATCAGTAGTGTAGTGGAGACAAATGTAGTGATAGAGAATCCAGCCCAGACAAATGAATGGCAGCATGAGGTCTCTGACTGCAGTACTTAAAATGTTTTCCAAAGAGAAAACCACTGAATTGTTTTCTTTAAAAAGGCCTTGGGATAGAGGGTTGTGTTCAAACATTCACCTGGGATGCTTTTCCTTTGAAACTCGAGATCTCTAGGTGGAGATCCACAATTTTCTAAACAAAAGAAAATCCTTCCTTTTCTCTGTTTCAGTTCTTTTTTCAAGCAACTGCAAAATTTAATGAGAAATAGTATAAGGAAAATATGCATCAATTATCAACAAAAGAAATATTTAATAATTATTTGTGGTAAGAAATATTTAGGAAAGGTAAGTTCTTCAAAATGGCAATCAGGTTCATTATTGTACATATTGCCACATTACTGTAATTTTCTCAGACTTCTTTTCCACTAACAATAGGAGATTCAGTAATATATTACTTTCCCTTTTTTAAGAAGTATGGTAAAGTGTATTCTGCTATATGTCTTCCTACACTTCCTTGATATTGAAGTTATAGCTCTTATTAGTGAGTCACCTTTAACTTGATAAGTCAATTTGTGGAGTCAGAATTGAGTAATTTAAAACTGTTGTCCTTCCAGTAGTATGATCATTATGGAAGGTTGTGAAATAAAGCTTATAATTAGGAACTGCTCAGGAACTGCACTGACAAAATAATTTTTCCAGGAAACAATTAATTGACCTTCAAGTTGTGAAGATATGAAGTGGTTTCTTCAGAAAAGATTTCTTGGATTCAGTCTGGGATTTCTGAGCAAAACAAAGACCTTGTTGGATGCTCTGAATTAGTTTCCTTCCCTCCTGCACTTGTGTCCCCTTTGTATGAGGGATCACGATTTTGCTCAGTGGTTAGAGTATTCCTTGTCAATCCCTGGACTATTGCAAGTACATCAAGATTTTCTTTTATTCTCCTTTCCCATTTCTTCCTCAAAAACACTGATTTTAAGCTATCAGGAATTCATGCCAACATGGAAGGGAGGAGATGCCAATGGAGAATTTTTTTCTAAGATTAAAAGAGGAGTCCAAACCTTTTGTTTTGATCCCAAGGTTCAACTGCTTCAGCTTTGCAGGTATGAGACACTATTTTTCAAATGGGGAGTAGAAAGCTCACAGATGTACACATTTTTGTCATAAAACCCTTCACATGTAGCTTACATATGGTAGCTAAGTTATGCAAAGCTTTAGAAATCTATAGGAATATTCAGGGAATAGTTCACAACTCAATGGAGATAAAGACAGCAGAATCTAGCATTCAATTTGCCAAATATTCTGAACAGAAGCCAGAAGTCCATTTACATATAAATATATAATTTATAATGTGGAAATGCTTCAAGGCCTTGAATGCAAATGCTTTGGATTTTTCTGGGGAAGAAAAAAAAGAAAAAAATTCTTTTCATCCTCTTGTCTTTTGTTTCAATTAAATTGTGTTTCACTGTTGCATGTATTAAAATAAATTAAGAGGGCAACCTTTTCTCTCTTTGCATACAACTGGCATATAAATGACACTTCCTGCATGACATAAAAACCTCAGATAATTGTTTTATAATTAATTTACCTAAATTAATTTAACAGATAAAAAAATGCATTATTTTATTATAAATGTGTCCAATTCATTTAGAGAAAATAAACAGAATATAGTTTCGAACTCCAGCCTTTTTCTTCAAAATACCATTCCTCCTGAAGTGAGTAGATGCTTAGGATTTTTAGCTACTGATGTTTTTTTTTTCTTGGTACTTTTTCTAAGTGTCAGTGTGTTCTGGATGTTGGCTGGATGAAAAAGAGATAAATTCAAAAAATCACATCTGAGAAAATGGTTTTGTAAATATTTTCAGTATTTTTAATTTTGTTACTAAAACTTTGTTTCTTGTTTATGTTCAGCTGCTGTTTTAATGTATTTCTTTTACTTGCAGTACTAATGACAAATAACTAATTCATCTGAGGAAAACAAATTCTGGCTTTGGAGAAAGAGCTTCTGATCACAGGAATTTGTTTTTCAGACTGTGAAACTGAGTATCAAAAGTAGAGATGTTTTACAATAAATTGGGTTGCAGTCACTTATTCAAAACCAAAAGTCATTAAGCAAATACTTTGATGAATGGTTACATGAGAAAACCATTTTGCTGGTGGATCAACACTAGCTAGGAAAAAAATCCAACAGTTTCCTGCCATTTCTACAATTCAAAAATAAAAGCTCTTCTCATGTGCATATAGGTCTCTTGAACTCCAAGAAATAGCAGGTTGTAAAAGAATGCACACTAAGAAGAAAAGGAGCATTTTAGCAGAATAAGTAGCTGGAGGTATACTGTATATTGTACAAACAGTACAAAATAAGTAGCTGGAGGTATACAGTATATTGTACAAACAGTATATTGTCTGTTTGTCTACGAAAACGTGTGCCTTTTATGAGAAATAAGTATTTGACCATAAATTGAGAAATATATTTTCCTGATACAGATCGTGAAAGCTGACAATCCAGAGAAAAGGGAAGCCTAGAATCACAGAATAACCTGAGTTGAAAGGGACCCACAAGGATTATTGAGTACAGCTTGTTGGCTCTGTTGGCAAGACACCCAGGAATCACACCAAGTGCCTGAAGGTGTTGTCCAAACACTTTTGAACTCTCTCAGGCTTGGTGCTGTGACCACTTCCCTGGGGAGCCTGTTCCAGTGCCCAGCCACCCTCTGGGTGAAGAACTTTTACGTGATAGCCAACCTAAACCTCCCCTGGCACAAATTCAGGCCATTCCCTCAGGCCCTGTCACTGGTCAGGAGAGTGAAGGGATCGGTGCCTGTGCCTGCACTTCCCCCTGAGAGGATTTGAGGACTGCAATGAGGTCTCCTCTCACTCCCTTCTTTGCCAAGCTGAACAAACCAAGTCACCTCAGCCACTCCCCACATGGCTTCCCCTCAAGGCCATTCACCACCTTCACTGCCTTCCTTTGGACACTTTCTAACAGTTTAATGTCTTTTTTATGTTGTGGTCACCAAAACTGCCCCCAGCACTCGAGGTGAGGCTGCCCCAGTGCAGAGCAGAGTGGGACAATCCCCCCCCTTGCCCCGCTGGCGATGCTGTGCCAGATGCACCCCAGGCTGGCACTCCAAGCTGTCAGGGCACACTTCTTTCTCATCTGAAAACCTGAAACCTGAACATTTTTATGGGAACCCTGGTCAAAGAGAACCTGAGGTTAGAATGTGGCAATCCATAGGAGTGGATGGAAAATTGTTCACAGAAAGTTGAAGAAAAAAGAAAAAAAGTTAGTGCAAGACTTTAAATGCTAACAGTGTAATAAACTCGTCAAAAAGAATACAGCACACAAGATAACACATTTGGAATAAATTTGTTTTTGATAAGGCCAATAAACACCTTATTTTCCACATGGCAGTAATAGTGGTAATCAGCACATTTTGATTCAGAATGGACAAACAGCTTCTTGAATAAAGGGAGTGTTGCCAGAAACTGTAGGGCTGTGCCATTAAAAGGAGACTTCAGCCCCAGCTGAAGGAGCTGGCCTAACATGAGAGGTTTGCCTGGTGCAGCTCTTTCTGGACATGATGGCTGCCCTATTGCCACAAAATTGCTGGACCAACAAGAATTTATGAATTGGTGTGAGTAGTGAGAGCATTACAAAAATTATGGTCTCAGACGCTAACATTCTATTCTGATCAGCAGTGATTTCTTTTTGAATCGAATGAAATCTAAATAAAAATATGTGCTTAAGTAAGGTTTATTTACTCTTTAAGACATTAAGAACCCAATTAGCAGAGTGTGCTGGATTTAAAAATTCAGTGTCTTGAATACGGATGAGCCCTGGGATATGTTAAAGTCAAAACTGCAAAATCTCTCTAAAAATTTGGAGGAGAAAATGTAGAAAATACATCAGGTATTTTCAAATACATTGAAAGTAAAAAAGGCTTAAAACAAAACAGACCCAGCTGAGAGAGCTGGGTCTGTTCAACCTGCAGAAGAGAAAGCTCTGGGGAGACCTTACTGCAGCCTTCCAGTACCTGAAGGGGTCTATAAGAAACCTGTAAAAAGACTTTTTTCAAGGGAATGTCATGAGAGGACAAGGGGGAATGAAAGAGAGTAAGTTTAACTTAGATATTAGGAAGAAATTATTTACTGTGAGGGTGGTGAGACACTGGAAGAGATTGCCCAGAGAAGCTGTGTATGCCCCATCTCTGGAAGTGTTCAAGGCCAGGCTGGATGGGGCTCTGAGTAACCTGGTGTCGTGGAAGGCGTCCCTGCCCGAGGAGGGGTTGGAACTGGATGATCTTTCAGGTCCCTTCCAAACCAAACCATTCTATGAGTCTGTGATTCTAATTGTCTAGAGATTCTAGATGGACACAAAAGGGAAAATATTTCACAATGGGAACAATCAGCCACTGGAATAATCCCCCTAAAGAAATGGTGGGTTCCCTAACATTAGACACTTTTAATATTCAGCTGGAGAGGATGCTGGGCCATGTTGTCTAGACCATGCTTTTGCCAAGAAAGTTTGGACCAGATGATAGTTTTCTATGATTCTATGAGATAGCAGAAAGCTATTGGTAGTAAAGCTAAGAAAGAACAAAAAAGAAACCTACTCTTCTTTGCAGGGGGTGAGGTTAAGATTTAGCTATGGATCAGACCCAAAATGTTTGGGTTTTTTCCTAGTTTTTGCCAAGGACAAAGATGAATAATTGTTCAATAATAGCTAATTATTGAATCGTTGTTCAGTAATAACAAATATTTCAAGATTCAATATTCAAAAATAATCATGGTACCCAAGGGAAAAAGAAGAGAATCTGAAATCTCCACAGTTGAGGCAAAATCAGAATCTGAGGTAAGATCAGAATCAGTTTAGTTTCATCATGCATCAGGAGTAAACATGAACTTAATTTTCAAGACACACGAAACAGTAAGAGTTTGATAGCTTGTCATGGTTTGGTGCTGGCCCAATGCCAGTGCCCCCATGAAAATGTATTTTCTTTAACTAACTGCTGTGAGATGTGACCAGGAACAGAGCAGAGCAGGCTTAAACTTAGAAAAAGAGAGAAAAACAATAATTTTATTAAACTACAAACTAACATCAAGAAAAAAACACACAGGAAAACAGAGTGAACACCTTTTAAACCATTCCTCCTCCTCCCACCCAAATTCACCAAAGCACAGTGAGACAAAAATCTTGGAGTCCCGATCAAGTTACCAACCCTCAAGTAATCAATTCTCAGTCCATCAGAGGAGAGAGGAGTCTCTCTTGTACCACAGTCCTCACCACGAAACAGGGTTGAAACTCCCCATGTTTCTTTGTCACACGTGGCACCGCCCGGAGAAACTCTGCCATGGTGACATGCTCCTTCCATGTACAGTGCTCTCACCACCGTCCATGGACCGAAACTGCTCAGGGCTCTTCAAGGATGCTTTGCCAAGTGCCGAAAAAAAAACCGTGCCTCATTTTTGGGACAGCAGTCCCCCCCATTTTCTCATCCCCTGGGGCCGAGGGTTTTCTCAAGAACAGAGCTCTTCTCCCTGAAGATGGAAGGCACCACCACGCCCTCTTCATCTTCCTCTGTTCACTCCATTATATAATACCATTACAGCAGGTCAGTCTCTTGGCTCAGGCTATAGCATCCACCCAAATGCAGTCTCATGTATTACAGGTAGCTTGGTTCAGTCTATGGCTATACAAGAAAAGTCCAGCTGAAAAAGCCACTCCATCATCTCCTCCCACTTCAGCTTTTCCACATCTTCTTAACATCTCAGGTCCCAGACTGTCTCTCTTCTCTCTCCAACCACCAGCCAGGAGGACTAATGTTTCACAAAGTTTCCTTCACCCAGGAAAGGGTTAAAAGTCCGAGCTCCGCTGCCCTCAGGGCACTGAGATCTCACGGTGGCACTCCCACATGCTGGGCATCACCCCCCCCGCCGCCTCCTCTGCCGGCACAGGCTCGCTCGCTCTCTCTTCTGGGGTTGGGGGGGGGAACAAAAGATACCTCGGTGTTTTCTCCACCCCTCGGTCCTGCAGGAGCTGGCCCGGTTCCATTCCCTTCCACCTTCTCTCTCTCTCCGGGGCTCCGGCCTACCTCAGCCTGGGCCTCCATGGCTCCCCTCCCCACCCAGCCATGTGGCCGGGCGGGGCAGAGACGGTGCCGCTCCCTGGGCTACCACGGGCGAAAGAGAGCGAACTCTGGGAAATCTCTGCTTTTAACCCCGTGTGTCTTCAGAGGTGACTCACGTCTTCAGTGGTCACACCAGGTGTCAATATTCGAATCTGACCACTGATTGGTTTAACTAAAACTTCTCAAAAAACTCACTTCCTCCCAAACGGAGACATAGCTGTTATAAATTAAAAGGTGGAGAGCATGGATGGAGTGTAGGAAGTATAAACCCATATTAAGAAAGGAAAAATTGTGATCTGGGCAATTACAGGTTTGTCAGTTTTCTCTGACTGACTTATTTAAGGAATAGGGTAAGTCAAATCTGCTTGGACTTCAGTAGGGCATCTCACATAGTGTCTGCTGGAATTTGCTAATTGCAATAGGGAGAATGGGGATTAGCAGGGAATTTGGGAAAGAAGCTAAAGAGCTGAATGAGGACAACGTAATCATGCAACAGCTCTTGCTTGAAGGGGATCATCAGGCTGGAAGGAGGGTACTGTGGATTCTTGAGGCATCATTAGGGACTGATTAAGGATACCTAATCAATTGTCATGACCATCATGGGCAAGAGTGTGAGTTTGCAGCTTAAGCACAGCACCTATTTCTCTCAAGACACTTGCCCCTTGGTACACTGTGATAAAACAGGAGATACTACTCTGTTTCACCACAGGTAGTTGGATGCATATGGGCAGTTGCTGCACAGTAAATTATGTGCTCAGGTTTTCCCTCTGGTAACTATTTCCTCTCCCCATACCTTTCCTTAATAGCTTTAGTAATGACAAAGGCATAAAAAGTGGCAGTGTGGTAATGAGACAAAATTGGAGGTTTTGTCAATATGGAGAAGATCGAAGCATAATGCAGGAAGATCTGTGTTACCTAGAGGACTGGAATAGCAGAAAGGAGCTGTTAATTCAATAGCAAAATGTGCAAGGGCACTCACTTAGAGGGACAACTAGGAGGAATTCTCTGAGAAGCTCAGTGGCAGGAAATGGCAGACGAGAGGGAGCAAGATACCCTCATTGGTTTCAGGATATGTCTGAGAAATCCAAGAGAAGCTTCCGAGAAAGTGGCAGGCCCTGCCATTAGATAAATCAGCTGAGCCTCATGTCTCACCCTAAAGACATATTATGAGCATACAGAGAAGTTTTTGCAGTTTCTGGTCACCCACATTAAGACAGCTAGACTCAAACTGGAATAATCATTGTTGGGAGGAATGATGGATTGCTTTTATGAGATTAGAAGACCTTGGTGCGTTTGCCTCATAGGAAAAAGAACTGGAGGGAATATGCTATTGTCCAGCAGGGGAATAAAAAAACAGGAAGTGGAAGGTATATTTGAAAATATGACAAAACTGATTAAAGGCAATAGTTATGAGCAGACCAGACCATACATAAATGTAGAACTGGGAATGAAAAGTTGTCAGATTATTTCAGAATAAAGTCTTAAAATTTCATGGAACTTGAATCCTCATGTAAAATATAGAAATAAAAAAAAAAAAAAACATGTAAAATGATTTATTTTTAAGAGTTGTAGGTTTTTTAATTGTTTAGAGATCTAAAAATCACTTTATACAATGTGGCTCTCAGTCTCAGCCATTGGTAAGACCTGACAAGTGGGTAAGATGCTCTACAGACTTACAGAGGAAAAGAAGATGAGAGAATGGTTCAGGCTGGTGGTTTCAAAGTCTTGAGCAGAGTACATATCTGCTGATCTTTTTTTGATGTTCTGATATGTTGAATCTCAACCCTGATATCCAGATCTATTACTGACATTCTTGGCTATAGTTAGGTGTGTGCTACAGCACTGTGCTTAGTGTGGAAGGGCTAAAGGACATGCTGAAATAGTTTGCAGAATTAAGACCATAGAGATTTCTGGGCTGATATTTTAGGGATTTTTTAAACTAATTTTTGTGGTAATTTTGTTCTGTTCTATCATTTTAAGCTGTATAGCAGAATATTTTAATGCTCTGTTGTTATGTGAGGCATTTGAAAATATTTTTTGTTGTTGTTTACAGCACTCAGAATAAAAGTTAGGAAGATGTAAGTCCATAAGTTCCATTAGAACATAGTTATTTTCAACTTCTAGTAGCAGTAATAAATCTGTTCCTTTAGTTACGATCAGATTAAGTATGTCAAAACTTAATCTTCAAGTCATTATATACATATATATATATACTTGCCCTGTAATTAGTGAAGGTAAGCCTTTGTCCACTTTAGGTGTATTACTTAATGGAAATTATTGTTCTGAATTTTTAATGCTTCTAGCATTACATTTAATGAAAGCCAGATGGAGTCCCAGCCGTGACCAGAAGTAAAAATCCCATTAACTCAGGAGACACAGGAGTAGATCCACAGTCCATTGGAACCTATCAGTAACTTGTAATCTTTAATGTTTGGAAATACACTTCTTTCATCTCAAGGTTAGTGCCAAAAAATCCTTGATGGCTTCATCTGAAAGTTGCATGACTCAATGAGAAGTTAAATGTGAGATTTTAAGAAAACAAGAATGAAACATATTTTATGGTTACTAGTCATGAAATTCCAATGTGATCTCATAGATAATTCAAAATTCCAGTGGGAATCACCTGTGATGAAAGACAGGTGCAGTGGAGAAGGGTGCTTGTAGATAAATAGTTGGAGACTTCAAGGTCTCATTGCACCATAGAACAAAATAATGTGTTTCAGAAACTGGAACACTGACAAGTGAAGATTCAAAAAAAATAAACCATCCAACACACTGGAAACTACATACAAACAAAAGGTCACATTGCATAGGGGCTGAGAATGTGGCAGAAGAAAAAAGATTAAAACATGCAGTGTAAAAGTCTGTAGTGGCCTTACACATGAATCAGTCTGAAGGTGGAGAGCTGCCTGCACATCTTAGGTACGTGTAGTGTAGACCAAGTGGTTGTGGAACAGCAGGAATGGCAGGAGAGGAACAATTTACAAGAAGTCCTTTGGCAGAATGAAATACTTGTCAGTCATAGCAGGGATTAGGTTTGCTGATGTAGGAAATTATTTATTTGGAAAAATCCTCAAACTGGAACACATTGCTTTTCAGTGAAAACTAGAGAAGATAAAAATGTGCAGTTGTAAAATTTCAGGGTGTTTGTCTAACTGACCTCCTCTTCAGGTGTTTAGATTGGCATCAAGATTATTGGAGTGAATCATCAAAATTGTGCCTAGATTTTGTATGTCACATAGAGCACCACTTCTGAAATAAATTCCTAAATTACTGCTAAATGACAGCTACTACATTTAGGGCAATAAGGATGCAGAGGACTTTGGAAAAGACACCAGAGAGAAGGCAGGTGACTTTCAAAGTCACTGGAGAAATCTTCCAGGCCTGTCACCTCAAGAGGGTCAGGAAAATTGGACCCTTGGAGCTTGGCTGAGCTGAAGGGCTTTGGGAACACGAAGAGGTGGGAGGTGACAAACTGCAGATCTTGGCTTTGTGTGAAGCCATTTAGAGCAGGACAGAAATTGCAGTGGGCTGGGTGAAGAGCTCTGGTGCAGCACAGGTGCATCGCAAAGATACCAGGCACTGCGGAGGACTGCTTTCACCCCCCTTCTACCCAAGGCTGCATCTCCCAGGGCCCCTGAATTCCTGCTCACACCATGCCCTCTCTCCTGTCAGAAATGGGGCAGCTGTGCTGTCGTCCATCTGTAAGGAGCACTGCAGTGTGCAGCCTGTGGGGATGCCTGCCAGCTGGAAGCGGGTGAAATTCACTGACCCCAGGTTTTTCTGACAAAGGGAATATTTGCATTCACTGCCTTTAACATACAAAACTATTTTAAGCGTCAATGTGAATAAAGCTATTTTTGCTAGATGCACAGAGTGTTTGCCATTGTTCTGTGTACCTCATCACGTCTAGTGTGTAAAAATGCTCTCAGTGGAAATACCTGGATCAAAACCAATGAGGAAGCTGCACACATAGTTCAAACACCTGCATATCACAAAAATTTAACAGTGCCAGCACCAAATAGTTCTGGTTTATCTCAGAAGAATGTTTGCAGCTAATCCTCTCTTGTGGACATAGATAAACATACTGCAGCTAATACATACTTATCATAATTCAGCGGAGACATTTCAGAGTGCACCACTTAACTGCTTTTCAATTTCTTTTCCTGTTTTGTCATTATCATTGTTGTGGGGATTTGGTTTTGATTTTCTTTTTTTTTTAATTTTGGTTTTTGTTTTCCAAATAATTTACAGGTGATTGGTCCTTTCTTGGAACTAAACCCACAGTGTACTTCAACTTTCTCTTACTTTCACAGCTGCTTCTCTTAGCATAGAAATCTGCAGAGCTGTGGGAGAGGTACACATAGAGCACCTAGCTGCATTATAGGTTTCTTAGACCCCATGACAGCACTGCTAGAGTCACTCTGGGCATTGCAATTTAAATTGCAGGTATGTGATCTACATATATTTTTCTGTGGGACCGTTGGTTTTCTTAGTCAGATTTCAATTCTCATTTCCTAAGTATTATATTTTCATTCAAACCAATTAAATGCTATTTATTTTTTGCCTTTCTTTTAAATGTATAAAAAGTTCACATCCAGAGTTATTATAGATCAAGACATATATATATCAATGTAACAGTTTGCATTAGCTGTGCCAATACTTTCCTGTCCTTGTATTCCTGCTGTAACTTCAAACATGCTTTTCTTCAATTCTCTCTCTTAAGATGGCATTTTTCTCCTGCGTGTCTCTCCTGAATTTCTCCTCCATAGACTTCAGATTGTCTTAAATGATTTTGAAGTTTCGCTCATGTATCTTGTGTCCCAAACTTCCCGTCTGCTCAGTCATATGGTTGTACTGTCTCTGATATGTATCTTCTGTTGTGAAGAACAGATATTTTGTCTCCTGCATCTTCCTCATAACCATATTGTCAGAGGGTTAATGCCAGCCTCCAGGTAGGTAGCTAGGCCAGAAGGCTGTATTTTAATGTCATTTCTCTAACGGGTCAAGCAGCTCAGTTGCAGAAGTGGATAAAAGAGAGAGTGTTTGCCAACAGGTTTGATCTATTTGAGTTTTCTCATCATCTGGAGACTTCTCTGAGACATTGTTGTCCTCTTTTGATTCCACAGTGTCTCTCCCCCTTGCATTGAACAAGCTGTTACATGCACTACAGAGATTTTTTTCTTGTCTGTGTTTTCTTTGAGACTATGCTGAAGTTGCAAAGTTGGGAAAGACAGAAGCCATTAAGAGAAGCATTGCTTGTTCATTGTAGCAAACTTCTGATTTAAGAAAGCAAAGAATTATTGATTCCACTTCCATAATGTGGAGCTCTCTGTCTCATCATCATGGGTTATCTCACTGCCATGCTTCAGGATGGGTGCAGAGTAAATGTTATTAATCTTTGATTCCATCTTTTGAACTAAGAGCATATTGGCATCTTAGGGGTGTGGAGGCTGTTAGGTAGTCCATGACACCAGGTAAGTGTTACTGCCATGCAGCACAGGTTTGAAGTTGTAGCAGGATAGAGTCTCCTTTCACTTCCTTCACCAAAGGTCATGAGACAGCTTTCAGGAAAGAAAGTGTTAATTGCCACAATACTTCAGCCATCTCCGAAAGAACTCTGTTTCAATGTTTTCTCAGCCCAAATCTTTCCCTGTTCCTGCATACCTGAAATTGGTAGTTTGCCTCTGTGCAAACTCCTTCTGCTGATTGACCTGACCTTTGGATATTTACTCATGTGCCTCCACCTTTAATGTTTCCTGCATGACCTAATCCAACATATGCTGCCTATGAGGCCAAGAATTAATTGCAAGGTTTTGTGTATTCTTTGAAACATGTGCATTTGACAGTATGGGAATCTACCTCTGTTGTGCTTTAGGAATGGTGTTCTCCAATTTGGTGTTCCCACTGAAACCACTCTAAACCACTTGCCAGTTTTTCACTCCCCCCTTCCTCACTCCTCCCCTTCCCCTGCATCAGGCTGCAGAGGAGAACTGGAGGTACAAAGGGTAAAAATCGCAGGTTGATATAAGAACAATTTACTGGACCCAGCAGTTAGATAAGAAAACAGTAACAGCAATCATATTTAATAACAAAGGTGTTTAAGAGATGTGAGGGATTCACATGCAAATGCTCACCACTATCCCTCAGGGAGCCACCACCACCCTACCCCTACAGAGAAGGGAGCCCTTCCCTCTCCCCAGAAAGTTAGGTGGTATAGAATAACCTCCAAGTCCTAGCCACACCCCCATGCAAAAATTAACCCTGTCCTGGCAAGAACCAGGACAACCTTCTATAAAAATATGTTCAGCCTATGCTTTTCAATGTTTGTCTATATCAGTTTGGTAGTGCAACTCCACTTCAAAAATTCCTTTTGTTTTCTTTATTTTTTCTTTTTTTTTTCTTTTTTTTTCTTTTTTTTTGTGACAGGCATTCCCTACAGTAAATAAATACTAATATTTTGTTCCCAGGGTGGTTTGATAACCATTATTCTTCTTGGGTGGGGACAGAAAGCATGTCAGGATGGAGCATAATTATCAACTGAACAAGCAGGGACAGCTTTTAGCAACCAGGAATGACATAACAGGATAATCACACACTCTGACAAGATCAATATATACCTGGCTGTCTGAATCTTGAGAGTGGTTAAGCATCTCAGTGTTCTAGGATGCTACAGCCTCTCCTGGTTTTCTCACACTCTTGTTCATTGACTCAATCTTCCTTTTGCCTTTTGATTTACAATCCTAGTATAAATTCTTTGTGAACACAGATTATATGTTTCTACAGTGGTTGGCAAGTGATCCCATTCAGAGCTGGAATTCTCCTCAATAAAATTAGAGACTATACTTTAGATGCTGGTGGGTATTCCTTCACAGATAGGCATAGCATGTAACATCTGAGAGAGGGCATATATATATGATTTTACATATTAAGTGGGTTTGAATCATTCATAGGCTTTAGGAAGTGCCTTTAAACCTGTTTCACCACCATAGTAGCCTTGGAGCAAATGCAATGCTAATACTCCTGCTTAGTGATTTTAAATAGTTTGTAAGCTGCTGTAAAAAATGTGTTGTCAAACTCTGCAACTAATTTACTTCTTCCAGTCTATAAAACAAGGAAAGGAAACATCTGTTTAAATGGGAATGTAATGGCAGTGGGGATTATACTTTTCTTGTCTCTGTTGTTGTTCATCGTGTTTAATCAGTTTAAACATAGAAAAATAATGTCACTGATTAATAAGTAGTAGTATTTATTAGAGCTTGAGACCCTGTACAAGCCTATGTAGATGAACATTTTTGTGACACTGCTGGCATTTCTGAAACAAATTAAGCAGATGTGGGAACATTCCAGACATTGCTGAAAACACAGTTCACTCCACATGGATGAAGTTATGGCAGAGTTAGCACAGATGACTGGAGCTATCAACACAACATCTTTGTCCATAAATTCCCTGCAGAAAGGGTTAACGTGTTGCAAAAGGCATATCCTGCATGGGAATTTTCATAGTCCTCCGTGTGATTCATTTATTTATATGTGCTCTATGTCTGCCTCTCAGATTATTCAGCCCCTGGAATGCCAGAATAAATGCTTTAGAAAGGTCAGCTCTGCTTGCAGGGAGCCAGCCTTGCTGTCCTCTGAACTTCCAAAACCCAGAGACTGTTCCTTGCGTGTGCTTTTTAACGCCCCTGAAGAAAATGCACTGCAACAGTATTCAGTGGAGTGTGAAAAGCTCTAAAAGGTTTTACCCTGACCATTGTTTCCTGTGAAACACAAGTCTGATGTTCTAGCAAAATTTGGGCCGAGGGGCTGTGCCTTGTCTGCTCTATTCTACTTGGTTCATTTGTGGATTTTTCATTTAGAAGCTAAGATAAACCAAGGTTCAGCTGTTGCTTACAGAAAGGAAGAAAATAATTTGATATGAATGTTTTGACATAAACAAGTGAGATGAAAAAAAATACTGGGGGCACATTCTATTGATCATTTCTTACTCTGGAGCATGTGGCATTCTCTTTCTGAGCCTTGAGGACCCTGGAAGAAAACTGGCCAAGGCATGAGTGTTATTTTATAGCTTTAGATATAGAATGTAGATGGCATAGAATACGTAGCAGTAAAATAGCGTGCAAAAGCTTTTTATTGATTCAGGCACCTCGGTGGTATTTATAAGAGCATCCAGAAAAACATTCAGGGGCAAACCCAGTGGAACAAAAAGAGGTAAACCTCTGCACTGGAATGCAAGGAAAGGAGAGTGACATAGAGCCAGGGTTCTCCAGAGACGTGGTGGGCTGTGGCTCAGGGTAGAGGCTCTCCACTGACTGTCCAATAGTGCGTGTACATTTCATATGGTAATTTTTAGAAAGGGAAGCAAATCCAGATGCATTCACAGTTTTGGTGTCCACATAGAAAAGCATGAGTGATCATGGTTCCTTTTAATTTACCTTGGGTAGCTGGAAAGGGCAACTAGAGCTTAGTGAAATTGCATAAATGGATCAAAGTCCGGGTATTTAATTTCTTACTTTGCCAGCAAATTTTTGTCTTTAACTAACATTTTCTCATCATCAAAACAAAACAAAACAAGACAAAATTCTCTTCATCAAACGATTCCTAAGTGAAGTGTCATTCCTCTTCCATGGTGACTGATAGAACAAAACCAATGGTGGCACTCCTCTATTGAGCCATGAGGTAAACAAAGAGCATGCACTAGTGACAAACTCTCAGTAACATGTCAGGACACTAAACTTAAGACTTAAACCTGCACCAGGCACAATTAGGGGCTTAATTAATATTTTTACGAAAAATAAAAATTAATTAAGAGATACAATTGGATTTTTGCAAACTTGAACTTTCTGAATGAAAACTCAGATGTCATTCTATGGGATTAAAATGAATTTTCTAAGACCGGCATTTCTTTCAAACTAAGCAGGAAAAGGCAGCTTAAGAGCTCTTTAAAACATGTATTTTGGTTTTGTTTTTTGGATCTTTGTATGCATTTTAATCACTCTCTGGAAAGTCTAAGGCAGGTATTTTGCACCTCATAATGTCCAGTGGCTACTCTGGGTCAAAGGGTGAAATTCAAGGGTGAAGATATTTATGTCAGAATATTTTTCTAACTCAATGAAGACACTAAGATGAAAAAAATGATCTTTGATGGTTTTTTTAAACACTCCTTTATTTCCTTGAAGACTCACCAACCAATGCAATTTTAAAATATTGTCTTATCAACTGGGAAAGGAGAAACAAATATGTCCTTTCAAATATGGCCTCTTCACATGAGTAATGAAATGAAATAAGAAGCTCAGCATATGCAATGCCTCATCAGGATATGAATGAGCCTTTTTTTAATGTCTCTGAAAGGCAACCATCACTTTTACAAGATCAAATAATGGAAGGGCTTAAAAATCCTGCATGCAGGCTATTTGTAGCACCTGAACAATGACAATCAGAAAGATTTGAACCAGTGGGAAATGATTCCATTGGTTTTCTAGCTTTGATCACAAGAGGGAGTATTTGCAAGTAATCTCTCGTTGTAAAAACAAAAATGCTGCTTAACAGTACAAACAGTGGGTTTGGGCCATTAACTGTTTTCTGCAATGCTCTAGCAACATCCAAATCAAACTTGCAACAAGTGCAATTTTTTCTTATCTGTTTGTAGAAGTATGCATGATGGGACCTTCAGAAACTTCATGCAGGTTGTACACCGATCACAGTGAATTTTTCTAGAGGAAGAAATTATAGTCTTACACTCAGAGGCAGATTACTGTGGCATAAATTCTTTGTCAATGTATCAAAGTAACAAATGAATCTTTCTTCTACTTGTATCTGCCTAAGAGAGACTGGTCCTTCCATAAAGGAAGTTTTAATTTCTATTAGTTATAATCTTTAACTATAATTTTTTCAGGAGATAGAATGTCAAGGAAAGGAACATATGGAGTGTAAAAATAAAAAATGGCAGTTTTGGACTAGTGTGATTTAAAGGTCACAGTTTAAAGCTATCTGCAAGTTCATAACAGCAACAAAAAAGTCCTCATTCATTACCAATGACATGGCTTGCAGCTGTGTTTGGTGCTGATCAGTTATCTTGCACTAAATAAAGGAAAGACAACCCGACTGATAGAACTAAAAATAAAGAAAGTAATACTGGCATAGTTTGGTACATGTTTAATCCAAACATCTTGAAACCAAGTGATGAATTAATGAAGGTTCATAACTTTAAGGCAAATTAAGAATAATTTTTGCCTCCTCTGTGACCTATAAGCAGAATTTGACCCAGAGAGGGAAATATTGATGATGCAGTGGGAGTGCAATGACAATTAGGGCAAAAGAAGGGGGAGCCCATATTGTTGTAGGAATAGAGACTTTCTTGAGATTTCAAGGGAAAATGGTAGCAGGCTTCATAATTCCCCAGCTGCTGTGTTAACCTTTTCCTTATTTAAAAATGTTACAGAACTGTTTGGGAATCAGAGGAACTTGGATAAAGGGAAGAAGAATTTGCTTTAAAGCCACACTGTCAGGTAGAATGCTCTATATAAATGTGATTTTTTTGAAGACTGTTAGATTGATAGAAAATTTCCGTGAAATCAAATGTGGAAAATTATTCCACTGAAAAAAAAATCTTCTATTTGTATTTAACCATTCCACCACAGCGTCTGCAATCCAAAAGAAGGGTCTTTGTTCAAACCCCTCAGTGGCAATTTTTCTGGCCTTCTGTGAGAGCACTTAATCATTTTGCAGTAAGGAGAGCTGCTCTTTGTGGTCAACACGTACTTTTCCTGACCGCACAGAGGTGTTTTGATGATGGTTGGCAGAGCAGTGTGTCAGGAACTTGCTTACTGACATAAGTGATAGGTGGGAACATATCAGAGCCAGTGGCAATGTCTGAGTGGCCAAATCATGGAGTGGAAAATGCCAAGCCAGTGCTCAGAGGTGTGAGCAAGGATGGTGCCTCTCTGCCCTTCCCCTCCAGCCACACACACACACACACCTGTTGGCACTGCAAAGTGCTGGCAAAGCCTGCGCTCTCGAGGATAGTGTGTGGCAGCAGGAGCAAAGAGAACAGGACAGGACAGGAGAGGACAGGAGGAGTTACCAGCTGTCCATGGCCACATACCCTCCCCACCGTCCTTGCAGTTGGAAGGAAGCATTGCTGCTCTCCTAACAAAGAGAAACTTAAATTGGAGAGCTTGAAATGAGTTTTAATAGCTCTGGTTTGCTCATCTTTGTGCATAGGCTTATTGTTTCATTCCCCACTCTGTGTGAGTAGCCATTTTTCTTATGTCTGGAATAAGCACCAAAGGAGCTGTGCTGGAGCCAGCCTCTACCTACCCTGTCCCTCTGATTGTACCACCTCACGGAGAAGAGGTGGTAGGATGACATCCATTCCTGACAAGTGGAAGTGTTCATGTCTTGGGGTGACTTGGAACTGAACCTATTTAATAGCCCCAAGAGTGATTTTTTGGCTTTAACTACATCGGGGAAGCTTTCAGGCAATGATTTAAGAGGGTTTCTATAAAATCATCTTTTTTTTTGCCAACTGTTTCTTGATTTTCCCCCAGTTCCCAAGCCTGATTTCTATACTGCTTCCTCTTTTAAAGCTACATGTTCTCTTTGTCCCAGGGTTGCCCTTAAAAGCAGGAGTGAAGAGGGAGAGAATATCCTTTCAGCTTGATGTGAATTGCAAAGCAGGGCTCTCTCCTTCCATTCTTAAACACGAAGGGTGGTACAAGTAGCAATGCTGACAGTGTACATTTGCAGATGCCACCATATGGGTCTTGAAAAACTAGTTGCACCGATGATTCCCTGCACATGTAGGAGACAGTTTGCATTGTTGGCATCGTCCCTGCACAGAAACAAGCACAGCTTAGCAAAGCTAAGCAGATGGCACTAGATCTGGTGCCAGGGAAGCACTGAATTAAAGGTTATACCCACCAGGTTTGATGCGGTGCCAGTTTGAATTGGTACAGAAGCTTCAGCCCACCTGCTTATTGGCCCCGTGACATCTGGCATCTTTTTTTTTTTTTTTTTTTTTTTTTTCCCCTTGGACTAAGCTAAATGCAGCAAGGAAAAATGTCATTTTAAAAGCTAGTTACCAATAAATGGGATTAAAATTCTTTGAGAAAAAAGAAAGCCTTACAAATACATTCTGTTTAACACTGCTATATTAGAGATCTTGGGACAGCTTTGTGAAGATTATATGATGGAAAATACAGGTCTGGGAAAAACCACATTTTACAGAAGGCCTAATGGTCAGGGCGGCATACTAATGAGCTCATGGAGCTGTTAGGAGTTTAGGGCTATCAGCAGCCTGCACACAACAGCTCAGAGCCTCAGACTGTCACCCTACATATGTTGTCACTCAGAGCAGGAGAGATATTTTATGCTATGCCACCTGAGTGTGGCTGGTGGAGGTGCCTAACAAACAGCAGTGCACCCTGCTAAACTTACTGCCTGCCCCACTTGGATTTCTCCCTCTCCTTTCTGTTGTCACCCCTCACCTTCTTTTTTTTCTTTTTTTTTTTTTAACCAGTCTTTCCTTCCTCACCACACGTTCACATGCTGTATACACAAATATGCTGCCATGGGGACTGTGCTTGTTGCACAGACTAAACCTGTTTATATGTCTTCTCCATTAGGGATTTAATCCTTGCTCCCTTGGTGTGAAATGAAAGCATGCAGCTGTATGGCACTCTGGAGATGATTACCAATAGAGGTAAACCTGAGTTTATACACACCATGAGCCAGATTAATCAACAATTTATTGACTCAAAATTGAATCCATACAGCAGTGTTTTTGACTTTTTTTCTTTCTTTCCATTTTTGTTTTTTTTAAAGAGGGTCTCAGACTGCCTGAATAATTTTGGTAGAGAATTGTCAGAAAATCATTGAGCCAGATTTATTAAATATCTGAAAAATAGTGACAGGCATTGTGTGATTTCTAAGGCTCCATCACAGAATGGCAGGGAGGTCGATGTGCTTATAAACTGTACACATACATTTTGAAATTATCAGGGCTGTTTTGCAGTCTTCATTAAAAAAGAAAGAAAAAAATGGTCAGCTTTGGACCTTGCCTTGAATTTTCTTGGCTTCTCTATATCCAGTACCAATGTCTAGGGGGGAAAAAAAAAAACCAACCAAAAATCAAATGAAAAGCTGATAGGAATTGATAAATAAGGCAATATATATATGAAGAAATAAATGTACTGGGGAACCAGTTATAATGCAAGTGTATTTCACAGTAAAAGACCATTGATGTCCTCCACACAACTACACAAAAAATGCTGTACACCTGGAAATTCTTAGGCTGAGAATATTTTGTTATAAAAAAAAGATTAATATTAAACATCCAAATTTTCCACAGCTGACCTTTCAGTTAGAAAGTATTTGCAAGGGACCCGATCCAAACCCCACTGAAGTCAGTGGAAAGACTTTGTTGGCTCACGCCTGTCTTTTCTTGACCTTGCTGCTGGTGTCTCTGCCTCTCACTTTCTCCAGCCCAGGCAACTGTGTGGTGCCCTTCATTGCAGAAGGCTGCCTGACAAGGCCATTCCCAGCACAGATACGTGTTGAGTTGCAAGTTGGACACTGACTTTTTGAACTGTTCTACAGCATGGCTTTGGCATCTGCTGAGCTATTATTTCCAGGGTCAGAATTTCATGGCTTTCAGCTCTAACCTTCTAGATTTGCTGCTCCTAGACAACAGCCTCATTGCACAAAGTGAAAACACAAAAGCTGGATCTCTTCTGGCAAGGTTTCAATAAGGATCAAAGTCCTGGAGATAACTTCCTTCTTCAACTGTCTCAGAATTAGCTTGATCTGTGAAGTCTCCAGATCTTCAGATTCTCAGAGATGAAGGTGTGCAATGGCAGCTCTGTTGGTTTTGGTTTGAGTGAGGAGAACCAGGCTGGCCGTTTTGTGTCACACTTTACAGGTTGCCAAAGCAATACTTGGGTTATTTCCTTAAGTTTTGATGAATGTCAACACTGAAATAAAAACAATGGACAAGGCTTTGAGCCCTTATTGACAACAAATCCTCCTCCTTATCTTCCCCAAACTTGGGGAATTTATCATTCAGTCCAGTAGCAGTACTAGTTGAAAAGTGGTTTGTTTGTTGTTGGCTTTTTTTTTTTAATAATTTGACAAATGTTCTATTTACATAACAGATCGGTAAATAGTTTGGAGACAAACTGCTTTTGTTAGCTCAGATTTCTTCATCTAATACTGCTTTCTCAGAATATTGTCTACTAAAAGTTTCCCCTAGCATTTTTAAGTTATAGACAATATCTCGTACTACCCAGGGACAATGATGTTGAATTAAAAATAACATCCCTAAATAAAAAGGTTATAAACAAAGAAGTTTATTACATATCTGTAACCAACATACAACAAGGATAGAAATTTCAGTAATTATTTGCAGAATTTGATCTATTTTCATCTCTAATGGTTTATTACTACTGTAGTTTAAATTTTCCATCTGGCACAATTATTTCCACCACTGTCACTCTCTTCACCATCTTCAAGTTCTTTCCCACATTTAGTGTCTTCATCACCCTCATCTTCCTCTTTGAACTCAAATCATCATTAGCTCATCTCATGGAATTTGAAATACAGTCTTTCCTAAACCATTTAGTGACAACGTCTGGATTTACCCGATCCCGTGTTGTCTTGATCCAATGACAAAGCTGTGCTGCACTAGGACTTCATCTTCCCTGTAGGAGTTACAGCAGGATCCCATGCCAAGAGCCATAAAGGCTGCAAGCGTTCTTTACAGGGCTTGCTCTCTGCTACATCAGGCACCTACAGTTGTGACATTCCTACTGGTACAACTGCAAGGGCTGCATTCTTTCCTCCAATGACATTCTTCATTGCTGGTGTTAGATATCCTTTGAATGTACCTAGGACAAGCATTCTCCTTTTGTGTACCAGCACACCTGGTCTCCTGCTCCAAACGATGTTCAGCCAATCCTTCATTAAGTCTGTAGACATCCATCCTTGGTTTTGACACCTAACAATTATTCCAGTAGGCAGCTGGTCCTTCAGCATTGTTTTCCGCTTCAAGATCACATACGGTGGCAATTTTATACCATCTGCTAACACTGCCAGCATTACTGTAATGCACATTTTTTCATTCCCCAAAGTTTTGATGATGACGGATTTTGTGCCTATTTCTTCAATGACGTTATTGGATGGCTCATCAAAGGAAACTGGTGTCTCATCTGCATTTCCCATTTGGCTCAGCAGGTAATTGTGACCTCTATGCAATCCAATCACGTACTGCTGGAATGCAATGACCTTTTCTGCTGAAGTTGGAAGGTACATGTTGGCAAAATGAAGTCCCTCTCTTTAGGCAAAAACCATTATGACGCATCATCTTTATGCACCAGTCATTACTGATTTTGAACTTTTGCCATGTAATTTGTCATGCTTGTGCTATGTTGTGAGATCTTCATGTAATGATTTCCTGTGCAACAAGGGTTCTATCCTTTTTCCTTTTTTGTTTTTTTTAGGTGCACATGCTCCGCAATTTATCTTTCTACTTGAGCAGGTGGGATGGATTAGATGACCTCCAGAGGTGCCTTCCAACCTCTGTGCCTTCCAAGCCATTCTGTGTTTCTGGCATTCTGTGACAGTTCATGGAAGTACCCTTTTCAGGCACTGAATAATTTCTGCATTGAGTTATTGCATAACAGTCTCTGTTTTCATTATTTCTGTCTTGTCACATGTGCCTCAGTAAGGTTATATTTCCTCTTGGCTCGCAATTGCTAGCTAGTACCCAGAGTTCCACCATGGCTTTTAAATCTGCATTGTAACTCCTACTTGCTTTTTGGTATGTTCCCTCTTGTACTTGTCTCTCCAACCTCCCAATGTTTTGCTATTTCCCAATTTACCTACAACTACTTTAAAAAATCACACTGTAATTTTCTGATGCACCCCATCTCTATTCTCTAGTTGCTGAAAAATCAAATAGTAAATCATTGTATTGTCTTCTTCTTGTCTTTGGCCTTCTTTGGGCAAGTTTGTGGACATAGCTAAGGAACCTTCTGCAATGCAAAGTCATAGTATCATTATAATACAAAGGGAAGACAATCTCCAATTTTTAAGTTCACTTTCTGAACAAAACCCTCTAATCCTACTTCCGTGTAAAGCAAGTATTGTTGTTTTTTTTTTTTTTTTCTGGAACTGTGGTTCAGAAAGTTGTCAGAAGTTGTTTTTTTAGCTCAGGAAACCAACACAATCTGTGTATCCACTCCAGAACAGCTAATTTTTTTATTGAATGAGTTAAATGAGGTCTGCATTGCACATGACCTGTGAAATCATCTTTTTTGGCCTGCTGCAGCTAGTCCTGCAGCACGTGGGCTCTGGCAGGGGCAGAGCTTGGCTGAGCAATGACCCTCAGCCATGGGTAGGGCCGAGGCCCCATGGGTCAGACATTTCTCTGGTGTGCTGGCCAGTCATCCAGTTCGTGTTTGTGCAACCAGAGAGACACACCAGATCTCTAGCCCAGGATTTCCTTGCTGTAGAATATATGACATTTTTACTGGATCTGTACATAGACTTTTAACCTGAGTAATATACAATAAACGCTACACAGACGAGTCATGTAATGCCAAGTGACAAGCAGAATACTGCTCATAACAACCCAAAATACAGGGTCATTTCAATGCATAAATGAACCTATTCATAAATATTTTAAAAATTAAAGTGTATTTACTTGAAATTTTTTTACCATATTTTTATATTTTGAAATATATAGAAGTACAATTACATTATCTGCATGAAAAAAAAGAATCCAAGAATAAACTCCTTGTCTTTGCTTATAATTTCTTGTAACTAATTGCTAGCATGGTTTAAAAACAACAACAAAATAAATTGGTAGCATCCTACATTTCTACTACCTTAATCCAAAACAGCAAGCATTGAACTTCTTTTTTTTCACCCAGTGACTAATTCCGGATAATAAATTGTGTATTGCTGTGAAGTGCCTCATAGCAATGGAATGTATTTAACTTCTTTAATTAAGCTACAACCGGATCTATATTTAAAAGAACGTTGTTCCTTCATTATTTTGGTGAGTTGTATTTAACTTCACAAGTTACAGAGTAGAACTATTTTATAGACTTTCTTTATTATTTGAATGGTAGACAAATAAAAGTGGACATAAAAAAGGTCGTTTGTATTTGAAAGTTTTATTGCTTCAGTTACAGATAGTACATATGAGTGTAAAAAGACTGTAGCCCATATTAGTTCCGCTATATATTTCTGGGTTTGCTCTTTAAATTAAAAAAGTGTGGAGGCATGAAAAACAGATGCTTTCAACCAATTTTCCTTCAAAGTGAGAAAAAATATATGTTTGTTTTGAGGTCCTAGGAAAATTGTATATAGGGATGGAGTATTCTGAAAAGATTGTCTACTTTCTGAGCAATTCCTTTGAAGGTGGCATAGACCACATTGCAGTTCATGGGCTCAGGTCTGAATTTTCGAGGTGAGTTCTTGATGCTTAAAAAACAAGAGGGGTTTTCAGTGCAAAATCTGCCCCACCATATAAAGCCTCAAAACAAGACTGCATGTACATCATCTGTTGCATGTTGCTTTCTGGTAGAAATCTTGAAGCTGGAGGCCACTGAATGGCTGCAGATCTGCTCCATACTGAGTAAGTCTGAAGTGTAAGAATGCAATGTGCTGTGAAGAGGGAAATTACTAGAAGCCTTCACTTGGCAGGTTGGCATAATATGGCTGCTTATGATGTTATTCATATAGCAGTACAAATAGGGTTTAGTTTTTTGCATTAATTTGTCATCAGATATTATCTCTATAATCATAAGAATAAAATAAATGTAGGACAGCTTGCAAACTCCTTTGTGGGTGTTCAGGTTCCTCTTCTTGATTAGCTTCTTTTTCATTTGTATTAATATCATCTCTTTTTTGTGGGATGATTTTCTCATTTTCCCCTGGTTGTTTCTTAAAATGTTAATACTTATTGCTTCTTTTCTAATTTGACTTTGCACTAAGATTATTTAATTTTCAATTTTATTTCAAGAGACAATGATGCAGTGCTAAAAATAAGTGTTAAGGGTATCAACTAGAGTAAATGTTAGATCATCATCAGAACATCAGGATTCTTGTTTAATGTGGTTTTGCATTGGCACATCATGTACCTATATCATTTATAAGCACTGGCACAAGTAGACAGTCTGTAAATGATCCATATACAAAACCTGTATGGTTTCTGCTGGATTTTCTTGTAAAAATGTCCTAGTTTTCATACAACTGACATTGTCATACTCAAGTTTGACCCCTGTCAAAAGGCAAAGGGATTGTAATTTTAAAATTTGGGCTTCAAGTGCATATTGCCACCACTGGTATCAATGATACAGTCTTCAAGGACAGCCTTTGTCTTTGAATTTTATAAAGCTTTGATGCAAATTGTAGCATGCTTTTCATTTTGTGAAAAAGAACATTTGAAAACAAGAAATATAGGGAAAGAACATAGAGGCACATCTCAAATACAGCAGCTGAAGAATTAGGAGATAATGCCACAGTGCAATATACAGGAAAGCAAATCAATGTATCAGCCTGTATTAAAAATCAGCCCCCCTTCCAGAATGGGCATGCTGTGGTATGACATCCACCATAGTGAGCTGCTTCTTTAAGTATTTAGAAACAACGCCTGAGGAGGACCAGCACTTCTCTTTGAGATAATTTAAAGCAAACAAATAACTTTTTGGGAAATTAAAGGGGGGAAACTAGCAAAAATTAACAAAATTTAAATAAAATGGAAGCTATTATTTATAAGAAAATAATTAAAAGAAAGACCTAAAATTATTTTTTTCCTCACGTCTGACAATTAAAAAATAAACATAATATTGTCTTCAGCAGACATTGCCTACAACTAAGAAAAAATTATTCTGCTATATCCAGCTCAGTGCTTGAAGGGAAGCAGCAACTCCTGCGATGTGTAGGATTCATAATGAAGTCCAACCACAGGGCTGGGAACATGGGACAAAGGCCAGTCTTCAAATAATGAGTCCCAAGATTATTTGGACAGGATATTTGGACACCTACTCATGGAATCAATAGTTCATTACAGCATCAAAGGCAGACAAAGATAATAATTTGGAGGAGGGTATTTTTTTTTATTATTATTATTTCTTCAGTGCTGGGAAGTTTTATGTAACTAGAGGAGGGACTGGGCTGAAATAACTTCAAGCTGATGAGTTTTGATGATCTGAATTAGGACAAAATTTCCTTGCTGGTATGTTGTGATGGAGATTTAGGGAAAAGAAGATTTTGTAATATTCAGATAAGTATAGAGGAATGGCAATACTGTAAAACCTCCACTGACAGAAACAGAGATTTTAAACTCTCTCACCTAGACCATATATTGCTTCTTTATCTCTCTATATATCTCCTCTTTACCTCTTGTGATATAATAGCAAGAAAAGATTACTTTTCAAAGACACATGGAGGAATGTCTGTTACAATCTGTTTCAGTTTCCAGTGTAGCGTTCTGTTCAAAAAACTTGAAGGAACATTAGCAGCAGTGATGGCTTCTCCTTGGAATCCTCAGTCAATGAGTGAGCAGAGTTGTGCCATTTGAACAGTATTGATACTCAACTCACATGCTGCTTATTAAATACATGCAACACAGTGGCAACAAAGTTGAAAAGAGAAATTATATGATGGATTTTTTGGAAAAAAAGATGGCTCCTTTTTTTGTGTGAAAACATGCAAACAGATTTATATGGTTAATTATTCATATAGCTTTAATAAGGGTAGCAATTCAAAATTCAGAGGAAATGCCTACAGTGTTTCAACAGTAAGATTAAGCAGCATCTATCAAATATAAAACTGGTTGTAAAGATAATTAGCTCCAATGTAATTTGACATTGAAGTGGTTCTAAGGATCCAGGACTTGGTCTGTAGTCAACAATGGCAACTTCTCCGTGGTTCTTTGCATGACAATCAAAGCACCAAGTAGAAATGACCACCACAAAATGCTTTTGACATAACTACAGGTAAGAGATAACTAAGCAGTGACTGCCATTATCAGAGTTTTCCATGCAAAAGACTCAGCATGCTCTTAAAAAGTATCTGCCGTGTGACTACAATGTCGCTAAGTTATGACAAGGAAATATCTGTGATATGACAGTGGCATCGTACAACTGTCAATATAAAGTAAGTGCGATGGGATTGCTCTGTGCTCTAAAGCAACTGTCATGTAATGGGGCTGTGACTAGGCTGTAATGGCAGTGTGACTGCAGCGTGCCAGCAGAGTGACTGATAGGTAACTCCTGGAAGAGACGGTTCCCAAGTAAAATTGGCTCTAATCGTTTTGAAGTGCTGTGGACCCCATTTGTAGTGACAGCACTGCCCATCAACTTTGGCGAGCTTTTAGTCAGTACCTCATGAAAGACCAAGGCAGTTTATTTCTGTGCTTCTGGCAGCCTTAGAGTTATTCTGAATTAAATATTTTGATATCTGTTCAGAGTTGCACTGTGCCAAGGGAGCTGACTCTAGGTACAGCCTCATGCGCAGATGCCCCTAAGCCAAAGATGGGCAACAATGGCCAGTGACCAAAGCACAGGGTCAGAGTGGGCTCCCTGGATGCCATGGCAAGAAGTCTTACTACCCCTGGACTCCACAGAACAGTGTTACCCCATGGTAATCAGAAAAAAGACCTCCCTCTTGGGGACGTCCCCACCACCTAGGAGCACTTTGGAGCAGACCTTGAGTTCTTGACCTCTCTGATGGTCAGCCCCTCTGGCTCCCCAGAATTAGACCTTCACAATGAATGTTATGGGCACTTGGCAAGGGAGGAGAGAAAATATGGCAAATTAATTAAGAAAAAGGGAAGAATTATTATATTCATTTCACAGATGGAGATATTGATGTTCAGATTAATTGATTTGCCCTGAAGCCATGCAGCATGTCATTAGCAGCCTTGTGAATATAGTAGTGTTGCTTGAAAAATGGTTACTGTGGATAGGCTTCAATTTTCTATTATATCAGTGGAGAAACCTATTTTTCTAAAGAGGAAATATATTTTTTGCCAAAAGGAAGCTGTTAGAAACTTTCCATTATTTTTACCTTTTGAAATTCTTGGTCTCCTCCGCTCCCTCCGATTTCCTTATCTCTAAGTTTGCCTTAAATAAGATTTGGAACATTACAGCTAAAATGAGGAAAAAAAACCCAAACAAACAAAACAAACAAACAAACAAAAAAAAACCCAAACCAAACCAAAAAAAACCCCAAACCAAACCAAAAACAGCAGAAGAAAGGTTTAGGAGTGCTGATGTGCAATTTACACCGAAAATCAAAAAAATATTCTAGTCAGATTGCTGTCCCCTTACATTCCCACCTTCAAGAATCCCAAATATGTTAGTTCATGTAATGGATCATTGGTATGTATGTCATTGTATTCAGGTCACAAATCAAACCAACTGTGTTGGAAAGGAATGCAAACATCACTCAAGTGGAGAATAATATTTCATACTAAACAAAGGAGGACAGGAATAGAAGTTTATCCTATCTGAAAATGGTTCTGTTTCTGCATACCAATGCCTTCTATCAGCAGAAACACCTGCAGCCACCATAAGGTCCACCCTTCAAAAGGAACATTTTCATCTTTTCCCCTTTTCTTTAATATAAAGGAGCAAAATGAATATACTGATGTGCAATTAATTGTAAAGGCTCACTGCTGAAAAGATTTACTTGTGGTTCAGCAGTGTAATCATCTGTTGGGCATTTGCTATAAATCATGGGTGTCTGCTGTTGTCTCCACTAATTAGTACACTAACTTATTATTAAGTCCCTTAAACATAATACAAGATCTGAGCTGTGCACAGAATTACTGGGGGAATGAGAACACTTGAAGTTTTATTGCACAGCTACAAAGCATACAGTAAATATCTGGGTGGTGGACAGTTGTAAGGCATAAGACAAGATGGAATATATATCCTTTAGTAAGTGCTCTACCCATCCGTAATTATAAAAGCCCTTTATTTTTCAGCCTTCAGTGTGTCTGTTCAGTCACTCAGGCACCAAATAAAGGTCTCAAACACAATAATTCAAAGCAACTGGTACAGTAGTAAGTGAAGTTTTAAACAACAGTAGACAAGTTGATTAGAGCCTTTGGAGATGCATGCCCTGAATAAAGGTTAACCTTTGTGAACTTTGAATACAAAGCTTTCAGATGAATTTTATATGAAATCTGGTGACAAAGAAAAGCACTATTCAGCAAGGGCTGATTAATTGAGTTACACTTCATTGTAAACCTCTGACAATGATGGAAAATAAATTTAGCAATGCGCTTTGTAGCCATACATGTTGACGGGATCTCACTAAAAAGCAGGAATCAGACCACATAAAGGCCCTGTTGAATACCTCTGAAGATAGTCTGGTGAGTGAAATGTAAAGCCAGGATTTACAAATATTACATAAGTGAACACTGTTACTGCACTCAGGCTGAAAAATCCTGTTCAAATCCAATAAGTGGTTTAAGATGTGTAAATAGAGGTTTCTGCAGGGAGTCAGGCATTAGAAGCCACCTGGAGCATGTGGTAAAGATTGTATCCATCAATACAGCAGCTGGGCTGAAATTATAAAGAGAGCTGCTTTCCATCACGCTTGTTTTAATGCATACATTTCTCCTGTCACTAGCACCCCAGGAAAACTACTAACTACAAAAATGAATGGTACCCATTACCTGATATTCATACTTGTGACAACAGAGACAACAATCACAACACAACAGTAAGCAAAAAAACTGATATCCAAATTATTTTTAAGTTGTTGCAGTGGATAGATCTTGAGAACCAGTTGGTAATATTTTAATAACACTGTAGGTTAGAGGAATGAAGCAGGCATCTGGCATTCAATCCAAAGTTTCCTTCTGCTCCACACATTCCATCAAATCATGCACCAAAACAGTTTAAACAAATCAAGATTAGTAAAAAATTGTTCCAAGAAGGGGAACCCTATGTAAGGTTCAGTTGTATGCCAGCACCAGGGAAAATTTGACATTGGTTTTCATTGTGATTATTTAAAAATAGCACAGATTTACTATAAGTGTGTTTCCAATGCATAAAGAGTGCATTTTAACCCTACATTAGTGTTGGACTGCCTGAAGAGGCAAAGTAGGCAGCTGCTTGCCTGAGGTAGTAGGCAAATATTAGTAACTCAGGGCATCAAAAACTCCTCTGCAGTTTCCTTCCCAAACTGGCAAGAGTCATGGCTGAGAGAAATATGGTCTTAAAATTACAAAAAGCTACAATGAAAGCAACGTGGAAATGTCACTCCAAAACAGGCAAGGAAACTGTTAAATTGCTCATTGTAAAGTCAAAGTTAAAAAATAATACAAAACAAGCAAGCCATATTGCATGTGTAGGGACAGACTGTGCCACTAAGCCACAGGCCCAAGCCGTGGGTGGTGTGGAGAAGCATTGTTCCCCAGCAATTAAAGTGAACATGCTCGCCACACAAAACTGCAATGTGTTCCTTCCTCTGTGAGTTGTGCCCTCCTTCTGCCCTCCTTCTGCTCCCTGACACAACCAGCCACAGCAGTGAGCCAAAACTCTCTCGTGTTCCCAGGAATTTGGGGGACCACAAGCCTCACTGAGATCTCATTGAAAATTAGGAGGTAAACAGTGTTCCCCGAATGATTTCTGTCCTTCTTCCTGTGCATCAGTTCAAGCATCAGAACTGCCAGTCCTGTATTTAGGTTATTATCTTATTCCCTGTGGATTTTGAAAGAATACATTAATACTGATTTTGGGTGTACAGCAAGAAGCAGGGTTGCAGCTGGATGGATGAGATGTAGGTTGTGTAGTGGCTCCTATGCAGACCTGATAGATAGGGTCAGGCAGTTGGACATCAGTCCTCCATCCCAGATCTCACAGGTGAGCTACAGCCACCTAAAGAGAGAGGACCACATTGATTCCTTGCCTTTTTTCTTACCTTACTTCCGGGTAATTATGTCTCTTTTTAATTGTTTATGAAGGGAACAGCGAGTCTGTTTTTGAACTTTACCAGAGTATAGCTTTTCCATCAATTAATACTTTGTTGCATATGAGGACAGCTGATAACAGCCCAAATTCTTTCACTGTTTACTTTGCTGTGCAGCTTATTTTCTCAGTAGCCAGCTTGATTTAAATGTGTTAATGAGGGTGTCACAACCTTGCTCTGAATGATTAGTGGGCCAAACCAGTTGAGATATTTTAGGTGTTCTCCAACATACCTGAGCTAACATCAGAGATAGATCACAGGCACTAAGTTGCTACATGAATAACCTCCAGCCACATCCTGCATGTGTGCACAGATACGCTGATTAACCTCTCCTGGGCTCCCTCCAGGCCTCATGACTTTTGTTGGTGGCTCTCACTCACCCCAACTGCAATGATAAAGCTTTCCCTCCCCACAGTTATTTTCTAGAACTTCTTTCTGAAGTATTGATGGAGGAAGGGAGGGAAGAGGGTAGTTTTCCCTGTGTCCTTGCCTCCAGTCTGTAGATCTTTTCACTCAGTAGAACTCTGTCTCGTATTCTGCTGCCATGGTGATTCAATGAGTTTGAGATTATTTTGCTAAATCTGCCTCTCCCAAGAGACAGTGGTTTTATTCTCGGTATTCTTAGACAGGTCAAGAATCGCATTAGCTCAGGGCAAAATTGCTCACTGTACAAGGAGGTGAGTTCCAGGATCTTGGCAAAGCAGCAAAAGGGACTCTTGTGATAGATGTCGTGATGCTGCCAAATAAAAGCAGTTTTGCTGAAAGAAAACTCAGAGTGGTATTGCTGCAGCCAGGGATGAACCAGCAGTGGTGCAAATGGTCCACCCACAGTGGAAGAATACGGCATGATAGCATCAGGCACAACAAAGGAAGAGATGGCAGGTGAATGACATGCTTATTTCGTGTCTTTGAAGCCATTTAATTGGAGAGAATTGTTGTGCGATTGTTACTCAGTAGCCCAAAGGCAGAAGCACATTTATGCTTCGCATATCCGTGACTTGTGTTGCACAAACAGCAGTATAAAAGGCCACTGTTCTTGGTTTGCATGTGCACACGATTAGGTCCATTCACAAATCCACTTTATCCTGCCCTGTTATTTATGTATACACCAGTCAGCTACACAATGCAGCACATGGCTCTTTCTGAGCAGGCAGTCTCAAAGTCTTAGCCTTCCTATTTTGAAACAGAACTGGGTAAAAAGCAATTCTGCTTTCTAACCACATGGCAAAGAAGATTAAAAAATAAATGTTCTCTTTTGAAATATAAATTATTAGAAAACTATCATAAATTGAATAATTTTCCTAAAAATTATTACAGGGGGCTGTCGTAGTTATGTCGTAGTTATGTCTAATACTGGAAATATTCTATGAATATTTTCAAGATGATGACTTATTACTGTTAGGGAAGATATACTAAGTTGAAGATTCCACAGAATTGACTCCTGTGGACCTTTACATATTGAGAGCATTTCAACTTAGATATGGGTCAATTTTTACTGAACTTTTAATGGTGAGAAACAAACTTTATGTTGTGGCTTATTTATGTTTTAATAACTTACAGATGAAGCTTTATCTGAAAACTTCAAAGCACTTTGCAAGCAATAGATAATGCTACAGTCCAGTGGAACTTATCAATTTCATGAAGAGTTTTGACTCTGAAATCAACTGATTTTTAAACTGTTTCTCAAACTGAAGCTCATTTGGATGGTTTCATTCATGGCAGTTTTATCAGTATCTTTAAATTCTGCCACCAGTCCTGCATAAATCCAGGAAACACCTTACAACAATCAGGGTGTGGAAAAAGTGGTGACCTGATCAGCTGCTCATCTTTACTTATATTGCCATACTTGCATACTACTATGAAAAGAATGTTTTGGAGTAGGCTGCATTTCAATTTATAGTAATAGTTAGTCTACCATATCAGGATGTGTACAGGTTTTTTCTTCTGTGACCATGAACTTTAACTTCTTCTATATGAGTGCAGAATATTGCAAGCAATTTTGTTTCTTAATGTTTGTGTTATGCCCTGACTTGTTCCACACGACTTCTTTCCTCATGTGTTATTTTTATCTGCCAGCCGTGTAAATGCAGACTTACCAGTAAGTAGAGTTCAAGTTCAATCTCAAAAAGGCAAGGCTTTTAAAAAATAAATATGTTGTCTAAATATGAATTTCAGGAAAGAAAACATTCTCAGATGAAGCAATGTCAGAGTTTTTGATTTCTGTGATTTAGAAAAACATGATAAGGAAAGAAATTGGTCTAATCCTTTCCATGGAAGTTTGCAATTTTGTTAAAACAGTTAAAGTTATTAATTTGTGAGCCATTCAGAGTTGCAAACCAGATTTACCTATATATGAGAATACATACCTAAACTCTCAAAGGTAATGGTGCTGTGGGTTGTTTGTCTTGGAAAGACATTTTTTGGTCATAATTTTTACTATGTACATATGTTTTTACAGGAAATTTTGTCTGTTTCTGCTTTTCTCAAGGAAAGCTAACAGAGAAAAACTGACACTGCTGTCTAGCCCTGGGAAAGTTATTAAGGGATTAGATTCCCTTGTCTAGGGGCATGAACCAGCTTTCACATTGCAGCCAGGACTGTGGTGGTGTGTCCTTCTGTAGAGAGGGAACATCATGAGTCCATTCTCCTGTAAATCTTCTGCTGCCCAGCATTAACTGTGGTTGACACCCACTGTGACACAGCTTGACAAGTTCAAAACCACAAATGCATTTCACAGTGGAAAAGACAGTTCAGAGATTCATAAAAAGTTCTTGAGGATCCAGCTTACACACAGGGAAGACCCCAAGAAACCAAGCCCAGATTAGATTCACAGTCCCAAAATCCAGAAAACTTGCCAAAGAGAGAGGTGGTGTTGTGTGTAAAATATGAAAAGGTAAAAGTTTAGACTAAACCTGGAGATTTGAGGGTGGAATATTTACTATACCTAAAAGTCAGCTTCTATCATAGAAATTATGGTCATTTTACATACCAAACTATGTGGGGGAAAGATTATTAGAGAGATTATTTTCCATCCTATGAATAGCCTATTGGCTGAATATTGAATGCAATAAGCCATTTCCTTTTCTCATCCACTTTCCTCCCTCACTTGTTTAAGTGCCTAAATTAGGCTACATGTGAGCAATTGATGGATGGCTCAGAATCTTGACCAGAAATAAATCTTTTCTGTGGCTGCTTGTCATCTTTTCCCTGTGTCTCCACTTTAGGAAGCTGTTTGGGGAGGAGGGAACAAAAAAAAACTTCCTCAACCTGTAGACTTTCCTCTTAGAAAAGTCCTCTTCTCTGGCTTTGCTGCAATGAGATGGATCTGAATTTTTATTATTCTTTGATAAAAAGTTGAAGATGGATATACGTAGCCTTCTCTATCATGAGGGAATTTGTATAAAACTGTCTGTGCCTGGATCAGTTCCAAAGCTGCTGTCTCTGGATCAATGGTTCTACCTGAGCTGAAAACTGCTTGTAGTGCCAGTAACACAGGAGCTGAATCAGTATGAACTGTAGCATCGACAGTCCACCATCACCACATTTGCAAGCAGCACTAGACACCTTAATACTTGTGCCTTTGCCTTGTCATGAAAATGCTCCTCGAGAATGTGAATCATCAGGTTGATGTACATTTTAAATCAGGAGGCATTTTATAACCAAAGGTATGATTCTACTCAGAAAGAAAAAATTGTGAGCCTTCTTACTTGACAGCTGGATTTTTTTTTTCCAGTTTTTGTTTGCAAATCATTTCAGTGTGAGCATAGCCAATGTGGATATGTGCCTTCTAAAATCTGTAGTAGATAGGAGGATGGATATTTTTATGTGTTAGGGGATTCTGTTTGTTTAGGGGGGAGTGGGGTTTGCCACCCAAGCATGTTAGCTTCCTTTGAAAAGCTCAGATTCAGTTTGGACACTGGTGTTGAAAGTCAACAGACATATTTGAATTGTGCTTAGACTGATTGAATTCTGATTTTTCAAAATTGATATTTTTCTGACTCTGTGTTGCCATGCCAGAAAGTCACCAAGAGTGGACTTTGTATGAGAATCATTCTGACATGAAAAGGTCAATTTGTTGGATCATGCTTTGTCTACTGCAGGATTTTACACAAGTTTTTATATGTTGAACTCACTAGAAATGTAATTTTGCGTGCTTTTATATGTATGTTTTAACTGAACAAATATCCTCTGTCTATCTCAAAGCTCAAGATATTTCTAAGGTATGTGGTTTGCTTTGTAAGTGCAAACTTTCCCTTCTGCCTTGACTCCCTAGTCACTCATAAATAATACAGACCATAGTACATTCTGATTTTTCCAACAATATCTCCTTTTTGAATTTATCCATTTTTATTTTTAGCATTCACAGTGAATTGGCAAAAATTAAAGCTAAAATAAATACGTCCTTTAGTGAGGAAGACAAGTTTTTGGAAAAAAGTGCAACTAGGACTGACTAATTTCAATTGAAGTTGTGTGTCTGATCCATACGTTTGGTTCTATATTAAAGTGACAGCTTAATTGGTGGTTGTGGCTGGATCTAATTAAATCTAATAAGGACGATGAGCCTTTTCAGGTTGGCATGTAGATACCAGCAAGTTACATGTGTACATTACTGTGTCATGTATTAGATATATTGAAGCAGAGAAAATATAAGCGTCTTTACTGTGCATCCGCTGCCCTTATAGGAAAACAATGTCCTAAAACATTACAAATGTCAAGGAAAAAATAACCTCTTTTTCATAGTTATAAATTGTATTTTATTAGCATAAATATCTGCTTCAATTTTCAAATGGGGCTTGGCCAATTTTATGTATTTTGAATAAAAGCTAGTCCAAGCAGATGAGGATGATGCACTTAGAATTCTTTATTTAGAACAATGTTGTTTTCCCATTGAGGAAGATTCTGTCAGTGTTGCTCCCTGAAAAAAGTACATTTTCTGTCTGTAGCACTGAATTCACTGAGGTTATCTCTGTATTTACATTGGTTTTCTCTTTGTTATTTATCTGGGAAAGATGTAGACCTTCTTCACTGATGATAAGTACTGCAAAGTGCTTGTTCTGTCTATTTCTGAATTTGCTTCTTCTTCCATCTAATCTGATCCTTTTGTTCACTTAGGTATTCACAGGCTAAAAATGCCTCAAGGAGACCAAAGTCAGCTGAAAAAATATAAGGGATATGTTCCAAGAAAGCGATACCAGTATGTTAAAAGAAGCAAACTGAGAATCAGAGAAAAGCTTTATAATTTAAAATTAGCCCAAAGCAACAGCGGTATGCCAAATATTATGCAGCATTTAGGCAGTAAATCCTTGCCATCCTTGTTTTCTGTTGTTCAGTACTTATTACCTGCAATAGTGTAATTTACCTCCGTCCTTGGGAAAAAAAATGAATAAATAAAAATGAATGTATATGCATATTTTTGTGTTTATGTGTGTGTATATCGGTGAAATAATATCTACATACCTATGGAAAGAAGCAGATTCTGTTCTCATCTCTACAACACATGGCCAAGTGATTCTGAAGAAGATATACTAAGCAGAGCTTCTGCACTAATTTGCCTTTTAAAGGTTTTGGTCTGAGACAGATTTTTCATGTGTGCTCAAAACTCATCATTCCAACTGACATCAACAATAGTTTTGTTTTGAATGTACAAAGAGCAAGACAATGCCAACTAATCAAAAAAAGTGGTTTCACAGGTCTTAGGTTGGGTACCCTGCATCAGTAGACACTTTAGGATTACTATCTATGCCTCATGTCCCCAGCTGAAACATAAAGAGTAGCAGCTCCATCACTTCACAAGGCTGTTATGAAGATAAGTGTGATTAAACAAGATTTGGATAACATTGTGATGAGCACTGGAGAAACATTAATCATTCTGATTTTCAAAGGTTGTTTGAATAGTATGCATCAGGGGGCTGCAAATGGGACTGGAGGAAGAAGAACAGCTAGTTGTTCATTAACTGAGGAAGCATGATCTACTTCATGCCCTAAGTGAAATCAGGATGCCATGCAAAAATGATTTTTGATGAGGTTATCAGAGACTGTATTACTAAACTTACAGAAAATGCATTTTCTAACTTTTAAGTGCTTGACTTTCTAACCAATATTGTGATATTCAACTGGTTTTAAAAATTTTGCTTGTATTAGAAACAGACGATTAAATTACATTTTCACATTTTCAAATTTGTCATCTCTATAAGTCATCAAACATTGTTGTAAGTATCTTGCCCCCTATACTTCATAGTTTTGCTCAGTGTCTGCTAAGATATCCCAGTCAAGCATTTCTTGCCTCATGTATTAGCACAGGTTATCACCGAGGCAATTTTTCTCAATCTGCTCTTGAAATTTACTCCCTTTTGAAGATGAAAGAAAGGTTGGTTTCCCAAAGTTTGGGTTTCTTCCCTAAGCATCAGCAAAGTTATTAACAGAGACTCAGTCTCCCTGCAAAGCTTTCCTTACTACCCTAGGCCACCACCACGATGGCACCGCCTCTCCTCTCCCATCACCTTTCTTGCCACACCTGCTGCACCCCGGCTGCTCTGGTGAGTGGCCCCACATGCACACCGTCTCTTTTTTAGTTTATGGAGGCTTTGAAAAATTAATATTATGTCCTGGTGAAACTGCTTTGCTTTCTTTCTTTCTCACCCAATCTGGGCTCAAATGAACGGCCACCTAGCTCATACATTAAAGCACAGAGAGAGCAAGTGGTTTCTCTTGGCAGAACATTCCATGCAAATGAGCTAAGGAAAACAAGACTCATACAACTTTATCATTAGATGGAAACTCATGCAATGTGACTACAGCCCTATTCCAGCCTGGGATGTTTTCACTGACCCTGTTTGATCAGCTCTGTACTTGGAATTCTGACAGACAGCAACCGGTACATGCTGCAGACTACAGTTCTGTGAGCATGTTTAGTAATGAGCACACCACCACAGGAGAAAATTGGGCCTCCAGAAATCATAGTCTGGAGGCAAAGAGATTTCCCTTTCATTAAACTAACAGCAGAAGCTCTACTGAGCTTTTCCCTGCAAGCTGTCACTCTTGGATGTTTCTATAGACTTTCCAAACTGCTAAGTTGCAGTAAATAGCAAATAAAATAATTTGGCCCAGTCATCATTTGGATCTATGAAGTTTTTACATCTCAGAAAGCTCCTAGCAATCAGACAAGCTCAACAGATTTTTAAGGAAGTGTAATCAAAAGCCTGGAGGATGTGTTAGAAGTATGAGCTCTGCCTGACTCTGCTAGTGCAGATGAAGCCAACTGACAGTGCATTATAAAGAATATATGTCTCTGTAGCAATGCCTTTCATGGAAGAGCACTTGATACTTTCTGATGATGAGCAAAGGGATTGAACAGTGTGGTTTTAGTACAGCAGTCATGCACTCCCAGCTATGTGAACTGAACTCAGAGTTGTAAGAGACAGATGAAATTTTTGACTGATATTTGATAGTTGCTGCTGCCAAAAGATCAGTACTTTTTGGACCTTTGGAGCTAATTTCTGGGGTTTTTTTTCTGTAACAGGACACTCGAACGGGTGAATCATTTGCTAATAAGTTGCATTCTCCGGAGATAATAATTTGTCACTGCATATTTGTATTTTTTACATTTCATTTTTGTTAAGCATGATATAAAACAGTAATTGTGGACTTCTACTGTATAGGATGGGCTTATTCCAGGGATGATTCTGCATGAGTCAATGCTGATCCTGTAGAGCATGTTTTAAAACTGCTCAGTTGGACTTACCATCAGAGAAGACACAGTTGCTGTATGGCAAGGATGCCTTTGCTGTGTTGCATGTATAGTTCCAAAATCACAGCTTGCTCTTTGGATCATCCAGAAAGACAGAGGGAGAGAAACTTCTGGGTATATAGACTGTGATTGCTTATTTTAACTCAATATAAAACATAAGAATACAAGACTTCTGACAGCTTTAAAGCTCAGCAATCTCCAATATGTTGATTCTGCTATTCTATACATTTAATTTTCTTTTTAAAATGTATCATATTTCTCCAAGCAGTGATTTGCTTTTCAAATTATCATTGCCTAGCTAAGACTTGTGTACCAGGTGCCATGTAAAAGCATGTTAAAAGTAGATAAAAGCAATTTATCCTGCCCTCTAATTAGAGATGTCTTGTCTTTACCACTGACAATAGCAGCATGCAGCTGTGGCAGAGGAGAGATAATAGCACCAGAGCAGAGAGAAATTAAAGATAGGTTATCATATGCTGGCTGATGTAGAGTGTCATCTCTCCACTGCATTGCTAAGATGGTCCTTAGCAAGAATACTAACTTAGCTCTTGGCCTGACTCAAACAGATTTATTTTAGTTATTAAATCCAAGGTAAGATTTTATTATAATGAGGCAAAGGGGGCAGAATAATAATGTCTCCATTAAAAAGAGACAGAGAGAGAATGTGACTCGCTGTGATTACTGTATCAATAAATACATGCACACCACGTCCCAGTACGTGCTGGATCTTTATGAGGGTGGGACTAAGATTCATTTTGCCCTGCATAGAGTTCCTCTTCAGATGAAGTGAATGAGTGCCAGGGGGGTCATATAGTGGGATAGATGACTCGGTGGCATGTCTGCTGGATGATATAAAGGGTACCTTTTAGTTCAGCAAGAGACTCAAAATGAATGGGGAAAGGGTGGCATAAGCCTGTACAGATATTCTCATTTTTATATCCCGATGCCTCAATATGCCATGTACAGGGAGTCTGCACTGGAAAAATGATGTGGAGAAAGAAATCTCCATCAGGATTAGGACTGAGCAGTGTCTCAAGCACTGCAAAGGGGCTTGATGTGGGGGACCCAGCAGGGAAAAACTCAGTGGGAGTGGAGCTGAATAGAGGATCTGTTTTGGTTTTAGAAAGCAAATTTCCTCATATCATTACAATAATACTGGAGTAAGACTCCTAAGTCCTTACCACAAAACTGTAGTGTCCAAATTATGGAGGAGTTAAAGAATTTGTTATTTGTCTCCAGCAAGATGCTAACAGGGTAGTCATCATCTCTGCACTTTGTCCTGGTGAGAAAAGTTCTAAGACCAAGGCTAAAACTCACTTCTGGGGTAAAGAGTAGTGATAGGGAGAGGCTGTGTTCAAGGCTGTGGTGGAGAATTAGATTGTGACTAGGAAATGGACTAGATCATGCTTCAATCATCTGCACTCATGCCCTCACTGACATATGTGTGCACTGCAGAGTTAACTCACGGTCAAATCTCATGGACTGAAAGACATGGAACATAGTACTGAGGAAGTATTTCACATCCTAAGTCCTCATTGCAAGAGATGGGTATTATGCATCTTTCCAATGTTCTAGATATACATGCAGACATAATAAAACTGAAAGGATGCACTTTACCTCCACTAACTTCACAGACAGCACCAAGGTGGGCAGGAGTGTTGATCTGCTGCAGGGTAGGAAGGCTCTGCAGGGCAGAGGGATCTGGACAGGGTGGATCAATGGGCTGAGGCCAATGGTGTGAGGTTCAACAAGGCGAAGTGCTGAGTCCTGCAATTGGGTCACAACAACCTCTTACAGTGCTACAGGTTTGGGAATGAGAAGACAAAGAGCTGCCTGGCAAAAGAGGCCTTGGGGGTGCTGGTTGACAGCCAGCTGAACATGAGCCAGCATGTGCCAAGGTGGCCAAGAAGGCCAATGGCATCCTGGCCTGTATCAGCAATAGTGTGGCCAGCAGGACCAGGGCAGGGATTGTCCCCCTGTACTGGGCACTGCTGAGGCCACCCCTCAAGTCCTCAGTTCTGGGCCCCTTACCACAAGAAGGACATTGAGGGGCTGGAGCGTGTCCAGAGACGGGCAATGGAGCTGGGGAAGGGTCTGGAGAACAAATCCTGTGAGGAGCAGCTGAGGGAGCTGAGGGTGTTTAGCCTGGAGGAAAGGAAGCTCAGGGTGACCTTATCATTCTCTTCAACTACCTGAAAGGAGGTTGCAGCCAGGCATGGGTCAGCCTTTTCTCCAAGGTAAAAAGCAATAGGATGAGATCAAATGACCTGAAGTTGCACCAGGAGATGTTTAGATTAAGAAAAACTTCACTGAAAGGGTGGTTGGCTATTGAAACAGGCTGCCCAAGGAAGAAGTGGATTCACCATCCCTGGAAGTGTTCGAAAGGCATGTGGATTTGGTACCTGAGGACATGCTTTAGTGGTGTTAGGTTAACAACTGGACTTGATGATCTTAGAGATCTTTTCTAGCCCTAATGATTCTACAATTCTATATCAAGGCACAAAAAGAAAATCGATTTTAGTGTACAGAATTCAGAATCAAGAATGACTTCTACAAATCTAAGCACACTTCCAGAATGTGTAAAGCTTGCATTGACGTTAATTATGTTTGGAAAAAAATGTTTGTTTAGAACACAACATGCATAAAATTATGGATTTCCCTCTATTGCTCTTGCAGTGTGATACCTGAGAACTGTGCTTATAACTTGCCTCATGCCATGGTATTGCACATACTCTGCACAGAAGTTTTGTCCACTCTGACCTGTCTAGCTTTTGATTTAAGGGAAAAGAAATCAAGATATACCCCTCTACTTCTCTTGCTATATCAGATACAGACATTCATTAAGGTTTGTTGACTTGTTTAGTTGTTTTAACATGTTAGTAATGCCACTTGCAGTACTTTAAATTTTCTCCAAAGATCTAACAAATAATATTTTAGTGCTAGTGGGCAGAGCTGGAGGGGAAATTGCAGCCAAAAATCAGTTTAGATTATTTGATATACACTGGTACATTTCTCCAGATCTTTCACCTGACTAGATCCTATCAGGGATTGACAGAGATCAGGTTCATTCTATATCAATTAAAATGTTGACATTACTGCTGAGTGTAAGTAATTCCTTTATAGGGATATTGCCTCTGAAGGGGACTGGAGATAAATCTGGTATACATGCTCTCAACTGTGGTATATACAGCTACAGAGAATGATCTCCTTGGATTAAATCTGAGCTCTGTTTCCTGTTTTGAGAGAACATGAATTTAAGCACTGAAATCAATGAGTTCATCCATTCCTACATTGATATTGCAATGCAGAGTATAGGTTCAAAGGTCTTAAAATTGTATTTATATAGTATCTGGAGTATTGCAAAATTTTATCCTATAATTTTATATTTATATCCTGTGGTTCTGAGCTTTTCAAATCCATTTCTAACTTTATAAAAATAGTTTTACATGATGCCTAGTGGGATTACAATGTGTACTGCAGAACCATAGCTAAGCTTTCAATTAGTGGCCTCATGCTGCTGCTTGTTCTTACTGGGGAATTGTTTAGTTTCTCCAGGACCACAGAATCTTCATGGTTTAAATAGCAGTTAGGTCACTGATGCTGGTATACCTGTAAGGTTACATTGCTTAATAGACACAATTTTTTTGTAGGCTGCTGTTATTTCCTTTTGTTTGCCTAGTAAATTTGTGTTTGTAAAGGTTTATGATGCTGGCAGCATTGGGAATAAGAGTCTCACATGTGTCTAAGTCACTAACACTGTGAATTGCTGTGATCCTCCAGGATATCATGCTTTCCATAGGATCTCTGCCTCCTAAAATCTGTTGAGCACATGAGGTAACTGCAATTTATCCTCTCACCCAACCAATTTAATGATTGCTGGTGTGACCATGTTTCCTCTTGCAATCAACATGCCTCTATAATGCAGGTCAGTTGCTGAAGCAGCAGGGGAAGAAGGAAGAAAGGGGATGTATCCCATGAGCTAAGTGAATGGTAATGCCTACAGTTGACTCCAGCATGGAGGGCTGGGAAGCCTCCATGACTCTAACCTGGGAGGACTGAAATCCCATGAAGAGGATGGAGAGTGGATGAGTGAGCTCAAAGGGCAGTGGGGGACAGCGACCAGAGGTAGGGAGCTTACATGGAGGTCCATCTGTAGAGCAAATAACTCACGGTGGAGAAGAGAGGAAAATAGACCTGTGATGGAGTGGAGGCACGATGGTAAAGCAAAGGCAAAAAATGAGAGACAGAGAAGAAAAGGAGAAAAGTATTCAGTCAACTCAGTAGCTGAGAAAGGGAAAGGAAACCATCTGTGTTCTTAGGCTGGGACAAATGAACCTTGGTACACAACAAGGACAGTGATAGCTTTCTGCCACCTCAACAATTTTTTAAAGCATAGTGTTACTGAAAAGTGAACTGGCTTCCAAAGATGTCAGCAGATGTTTGACTGAGGCTGTATCCACCTTCTGTTCACTTCAAACTTGCCAAAGAAACACGGTAGGCAACTACAGTAAATGATTGCTGAAGCAGTAAAATAGCCACAACCTTCCTGGCTTCACTTCTAGACCTGCCATGGGTGCTGCCACTAGGAAAGTGCCTGGATGTGTCGGGCCGTGATGACTACTGAAGGTGAGGGCATTCTCCAGCTAATATCAGTCCATAGCCCAAGCATTCTCTTGTTCATACTAGTGGCAGGAATGGCAAATTTTCTTCCACATTGGCCTCACTCTGCTGCTTCCAGTCCTAGGATCCTTGATTAGTCCAGATTCTTGAAAAGTCCTATCTGAGGAGCAAAACCAAATTTTCATACATTCTGAGAAGAGGTAATCCAATAAGATGTTTTCTGTGATTACATCCAGAAGATGTAATCCTTCTGCCCTCTTCCATGCTTCTTACACTGACTGCAGGAAAACGCTACTCAGTCTGGGAGAGGAACCTTCTGTGAGCAGAGAAGCTGCCTTTGTGATTACTTCATGTTGTTGAAGTGGCACAGACAGAAGGAGCTGAGCTAGTTCAAAGGGGCTATCATCAACAGGGTCCATGGTTTTGTAATTGCCAGCAATTTCTTTTCTGCTGTCTAGAAGTCAAAAGCAGATCATTTTGGATGTGAGAGAAGATGACACTGCCAGTATCATGTATATATTTATACTTTTAATGTATATATTGGGTCTGGCAAGGAGGAGTCCGAGCTGGTGACTCCAGCTCCAGCCTTGGTTTGTGTTGTGAATTTGCATTCATCTTTGAAGTCTGGTCTTTTAGAATGGAGTGTGTGCAAACTGAAGCACCTTTGTGGGGCTAATTTGGCATAAAAATAGGGTAACAGCTGATCAGAAAAATGGATCTGGTTGGCTTCATGAACAAGCAGCTAACTTGTCCTTACAATTCCATCAGCTGCACTCTTGCCAGGTCTAAGGTTCCATTTTCTGTAAGTGGGGAGGCATGACTTTCAAAACAGGATGCTTAATATTGTGGATTGAAAGTAATGAGAAAATAAGGCAGCAACTAATTTTCTGCAATGGTGGGCTTTGAGAGTAAAACAATTCCTATTCATAAAACATTTTAGACTTTTGCACAGAAGCGTAAATTTTACAGAGAAAAAAAAATATATATATGTAATTGGTGAAGTGCAGTATTTTTGCACACACAATATTTTATTGAGCTCTCTAATGGACTAGGTAAATGGATTGCCCCATAAAAAGTTTACCAAGGCAATAAAAAGATCAAAGACATTTTTCACATTGCATCTCCAAACATCTAAACCACTGAAGTTTAAGCGTTGTAATGTGACCTTCCAGCCTTGGAAAACTTGTTACAATGACTAATTGTCCTGCTTTGCACTTTCAAAAGGTGATGACTGTATATAGAAGTTGAGATCTAAAGGAGAATAGGAGTGAAGTGTGTGTATGAGAGAGACACAGAAAACCAATTCTGTAAACAGCCAAAGGCAGAAAGTTATAGGCACAGGCTATAATTAAGGTCTAATGAAAGAAAAATAGGCATGACATAAACAAAGGGCAGAAGACTTGATTATAACAGGAGGGTGGAGAACATAACAATGAAAGGCAATGTCCTAACACAAATAGAATAAAGAGAACAAATAGAACAAGAAGTAGAATCTTGTCAAGAAAGCCAAATATGCATGCAACTCATTTACATTGCAGGAACTGAAATCAGAAATCACATACACGTTTTTCTCCTTGATGATGAAGATTTCATCATCTAGGAGATGAACAAATGTGCCAATTGCTACAGAGTTTTTATCATGAAGATCAAAGCACTATTTTGTCCTCCCCAGTAGTGTTCATGTAAAGTGAGTCTAGGAGCTGGCATTACATGCAGTGAAGGCTCGGCCTGAGCAACCGCACAGAGGAACAGAGCTTTGAGCTGGGACAGCTCACACAGACAGCAGCTTTCCTCTGCCATGCCTCAGGAGGGAAGCCACCAACATCAGGATGCCCTGTCACCAGTCCACCCGCCTGGTCCACAGCATGTTCATGCACAGGACACTGACACAGGCTGTGGGGCTCCTCAGAAGCAGCCTGCAAGAGAACAAGCTGATGGGCTGGTGCTCACTGGCAGAAAGGAGCACAGCACTGCACAGCACCAGCTGATGACACTGCAGTGGGAGCCCTGAGCACAGAGGGATACTCCTTGTTAGGCTCTGGTTTTCCTCCACAGCAAAAAGCCAAGCTGCAGCAAGGGCACATAAGATTGTTAAAGCAGCTCCCAAATAGCATGGGAAAAGTGAAACCATTTTTCTTGAGGCTCCCAAGGAGAGAATGGCATCACCCAAAGTTTGGTCCACAGTTCCCAGAGTTTTTAAATGCTGAGCTTCTTCTGCAAGCTCTGAGCCTCCTCAGCTTCCCAGGGTTTCAGTGAGAGCCAAGAATACTCAGCACCTCTTCACACAAAGCACCCTGAAAAGTCAGGCTCCTGGATGAAGTGCGTGCCTCTTGGGCAGTTGTAGGTGTTCCTTCTGTCTGCTCAAGCATGCTTGTGTGTTCAACAAATCATACATAATAATGTCAAATTATTAATAACTTGTGAAATTTCTGGAGTGCTTTGGGAATATTTTTCTAATGTTTTATGCAAACTACTTTGCTTGTTTCTTTGAGAGCTTTTATTTGCGTATTGAGCCACCAATAATTTCCAGGACAAAATGAGCGTATTTAATGTTAAAAAATCTATTAGTCCATGTGGTAGAAGTTGTAATTTTTTCAAAAAACTGAGAGTATTTCTTTGTACTGGAGAAAAGACCACACAGGCTTTAACCAAGTGAAAACAGCTGTGTACAATCTCTGGTACTTGCTTTGCAGGATCACATCTGTGTGGTCAGCATGTGCTGCAATACTGTGAGCAGACTATTTATAGATCAGCTGTTTAGATGTGGTGATCTGTCTGAAAGTGTCAGTAGCTGGTCTGTTTGTTCACTTGATTTTCATATTATATTTGGTCTGATGTTAAAAAGAGTTTGAAATGCAGATATGGCTTTTATTTACTCTTTGTCTCTCAGTGTTCACTAAATATTCAGCCAGAGTATTTTCCGAATATCCAGTCCTACTCTGGGAATCACATGAAGGGTGCACACTCTGCTTTGCTTGTGAAATTCAGTATGCAGAAGGTCTGTATAATGCCTGTTTCCTACTTTATTTCCATTTAGACTGTGTCAGGTTTTTTGTGTTGTGCAGGGGCTGTGTTCCTGCAGAGGATAATGCTTAGCATGTGTATCCAAGGTGAGTTTCCATTGTATTCTATCAGATTGCATCAGACTTTCAAACAAATTCAGTCCTGGGACTGAGTATTTCCAGAGCCTTGGCTGCCTCTTCCTATCTAATGAGAATACCTCATGTATTTTATTAGATAACTGCCTTGAGAAATATATAATTTTGCAGGATCTCATTCTTTAATAGGCATTATACTGCTGAGGTTGTGCTATAAAAAGTTTTAAATGGATAATGGATAGCGTAGGTCTGCAAAATAGCCCCTGAAAAAGCATTATTTTCTCAGGTCTATTTGGTGAAGAAATATTGGATGTAAAGACATCTGGTTTTCTGTCCTCATATTAAAAAAGACATGAAAAGGCCAAGCAGAAGAGTTGCACCATTACTACAGTTTGCAAATGGCAGTGGTCAATCTGTTGTTTCCCACACTGAGGTTAGAGGGCAAACACATGGAGGAGTGTCACACAAGAAGAGTGGAGGCACAGGTCAAACACATGCATAGAAGTGCTGAGAAGTAACTTGAATGTTTCTTCATTAATTGAAAGACCAGTATAATGTGAGGATGAAATTATGAAGGTATCCTAGCAACTGTATTTTCAGAACAGCCATGGCCTGTAATATTGCAGTGAATGCCAGCCGCATTTTATTAATTCAAGAGGGTGAGAGCAGATAATTTTAATTAACAAAACTTAATGGCAAGCTCCTAATGCAGAAATTTGATAAGCCCCCTATTGTGGGCACCATTGCTAGAGTTCTGTAGAGCTTTTAGAGTTTCTTAAATCTGAAATTATGAACTAGTCCTAGACATGTGAAGACGATCCTTATGTTATTCTTATTTTGGAACGTAAGCATGGTTATAGAGCAGGACCTCCTGCCCTTGCTATAATAACATGGAAAATACGAACAAGAGGTGGAAATGTTTCCTGTTCAAGGGGACTCTGCAGTGACACCTGAGTGTTGCAGCCTGAGCATGGCAGGTAAGGTGCTGGGGCAGGGCACAGGCTGGCCAGGAGCAGGCAGGGAGGAGCTGGGGGATTGAGCTGCTGTGCCAGCAGCACACATGGGTGTTGCACAGCGGCAGCCAAGTTTGTTCCTGGGCCAAGCAGCTGTCATTTAAAGAGCAACAAATGGTTTGCTGTAGAGCAGATGGAATAGAGAGTTGACCCTTTAATTTATTTGCAAGCATGTGTATATAAAGACAAGATTTCTTCAAAAATCAAAAATTAAAAAAAAAACACAACACAACAAACCCAAAACAAGAAAGGCTTAATTACACAGGTTATTCCATGTGCTCAATGGCAGAAAATATAAAGTAAGTCTTTCAGCTGGCGTAATTCAGGTTAGTTTTACAAAACTTATGTTGCTATAGTGGATTTCTGCCAACTTCTACCAGCTGATGATCTGGCTGATTATGTCTGGTAATTTGTTTGTAACGTCCATAATGCCTTCTTAGACATTTTAACTCTGGAGATGATTTGTTGGATTCCACATGCTCTGGGATGATTACGAATTTTTATGTTCTGAGTGAGCCAGGTCAAACCACTGCTGCTGGCTTTCCCTGTCAGTGTGTTCCATCAAGACATTTCTATTTGCAGTTCAGCCAGGGTGTACAGGCATGCAAGTGCCAGCCAAATTTGGAGGAGACACATCCCTCAGGTCTCTGGAAAACATCTTCCTGATACAGAACCCAGCATTGTGTTCTGGTGCGAGTCCATTAGATCCATTTATCAGCACAGACAAGGGGACTGTTCTTGTGGGAGAGCAGGAGTGGAGGGCTCCCAGAACATGCTAAGACCACATCTTTTCCACAAATTGTCCTGCACCCTTACTTACTTAAAAATAGGACAAAATTGGCATCACTCCGTGGACCAGATCATCAGATCACTGGCTGCATGTGGACTACAGTTTGGGAACTGCTGTTGTAAACTTATTTATGAACCAGTGGAAAGTTGGGTAATTGCCTGCAGGGCTTGTTTTTTTTCACTGGACTTTCTCTGAATTTACATGTTTTGTAAATACTTAGCAAAGATCATTTAATTGAGGGAGGTATAAATGGACCACTGTGTTTGAAACTGCTTTGAGGATGAGGCAGATATATGGAGATATCCCCTACAGTTGTGCTTAGGTTCCACATGGATCATATGCACATCTCTGAGAGCCTGTAGAAAGCATCACAACACACAAGGAACCCTTCCAGGGGTCAGAAATACATGTCTCAGTCTATGCACAGCCGGCATGGTATTGCCACTGTCACAGGCTAGCCAATTCAAGAGGTTTTTTTACAAAACATTCATGATAGCTGTTTCAGTATGCTGCATGAACACTGGAGGCAGCTGCCTCACACGGCGGGAGGATCCACAGAACTTCTGGTTTTGCTTTCCACAAATATTTTCTTAGCATAAAACATAATTCACATAGAAATGCACAAAAGGGAGGATTTGAACCCAGCCTAAAGGCTGAGGTTCTGCCACATGCAGTAGGTGAGATGGGATTTCATAAAAGTATGAAACTCTTACAATGCAAGGATACAATGCAAGGCATGGAGCTCCTACAGTTTTTATGGTGTAAGGCAAGGGCTGTTGATCGGATCAGGAGCCATGTGGTATCCCATGAAACTGAACATTCTACAACTGGTGTTAGGGATTTCTGGTTAATTAAAGAAGCCAAAGTAACTTTTCCTTGACTTAAAATAAATATTGTCTGTATGGAAATTACTCAGTCTCAATGTAGAATGGCCAACTGTGAAAATTTTCACAAACAAGATCGGCAAACAGACAGCAATTTGAGACTTGTAAGCTAAATCATGGAAAACCTTCTACACTTAACAATCTCCCTTTACATCATTGTAATTTGATGTTACCTATTTTCTTGATTTTATTTTTCTATTCCTTGCTATAATGAAAAATTAATTATCATATGCATTTTAGGAGATGAAACACATTTTTGAGAAGTCCTTCTTTATTGCTATATTTCTGTGCACTTTGGGACACAGCTTTTGTTTTAGCTGAATCCTATAATGCCCTAGAATATTTACCTCATAAAACATTTTGTCCAACTCTTTTTTACCTTCTATCACTTCTGTAGGAAAACTGCAGAGTACAACTATTCTCTGCACTCGTTTGAGCTTGATGGAATCCAGTCTGCAGTGCTCAGACCACTGTCCGAGGCAATAGCTGAACCATTGGAGAGGATGGCTGGGAATTTGTGGAGAATTAATGTCTTCCAGGGGATGGAACAGGGCCAGGGCTTACCCTGGGAAATTAGACCCATCAGCATAACTTCATATCCTAGGAAAAGCGTTCAAGACGACATAAAAGAAAATGCAAGAGTTGATTTGCTATATTTTTCATTTTTAAAGGCTGCAGTCATTTTATTTGAATCATTTGTCTTGAAGTATATTAGGTTTTAATTTTTTTTTTTCAGATTTGTTTGTATGTGTGTGTGTTTGGTGTTTTATTTCAGGCTTTTCTCAGGGGGAAAGAAGGAAGACAGGGGAGAATAGCTAACTTGTCTTTCTTCCTAAAGTAGACTTTTGGAACCCTTGGCCTCAACTCAGATGCAATTGTTTAAAATTTGCTGTTGTCCAGTAATATTTGTATTTTATAATACAAAAATATTAATACAAGCTATCTCTTTTCAAACTACTGTTCCAATTAAGTAACTCTGCAGTTGATTTTATTGTCAGAAAGTTTTCGGCCCTAATCTTGTGGATAAACCCTGAGCCCTCCTTCTTCCCCTAGTATTTGTGATACCTTGTTTTGTAAAGAATACAATTTATTATTTATTTTTATTACATACATACAATGCAGTATTTTGTTTGGAAATTAGTTATAGTAGAAATATGTAACACTTATGCCTAAAGCTTACAAGGTTGTGTTTTGTAGCTGTTAAATTGTTTCCTAAACATAATTGTTAATGCTAGATCAACCGACCAAATGGTTTTGTGAGGCTAAGCATCCTTATTTTTTAATATGAAACATTTTATAAGTCAGTTTTATTTTTCTGATTTGCAAAATGAAAAAAAAAAAGTTTATTAACACTTGAAAAATGTGAATGGGATAATAACGTCGATCTGTTTACAATACATTTAATCTCAAAGTGCTAAACAGAGAAAAAAATAAGAAGATAGAGAGAAAGACTGTACATATTTTAGCAAGTATAGATTATCCCTTCCTGTTTTATCAAATCTCTTTTTTAAATTTCCACATATTTTGATATTTATTAACATAAAATAAATGTCTAACAGGTCTATTGCCAAAGAACCACGTAGATCTTGGGGTGAGACTCTAGCCAACATCAATTTCTGGTAACATTGTAATCAGCGACGATGCTGTACTTGCTGAGAGACACTGTCTCCCTGAAAACCAGTCTGACAAGAAAAAGAAAATTTCTAGAGATAAGAATAAGAGCATAGAGATTGAAAGATTTGCTCACAGCTATGAAGACACAAGCTGAGTCAAAATGCAAAAGCTGATCTGTCCCTGCACTTTAGCACAATGCCCTATGGAATTTTTGTCTTTACAGCTCCTTTGGCACCTCCTTAGAGATGGTTGAGAAGCTGATGGGTTAATTCCGGTCACAAAGCTTTGAATTAAGCAGTTTTCCTTCAGAAGTCTTCCTGAATTTGCTAAAGGACTGAGCCATGCAGCCCTTCTCAAGCAAAGCCTTGTGTAAAAATGAGCTTGTGACTTAGTTAACTATTTCTGTAGGTGGCAGTGGTTTCTCACCTCTGTCTGTCCCCCCTCTGAAGACGGTTTCAAACAACAATGCGGACAGAGAGAGACAAGAACCCTGTGAGACAGCTGCGCTCAGAAACGGGGACTTGCCACAGCAACTATCTTTATTTCCCACTGAAACAGTGGAACATGAAATGAAACTGTGTCACCCGCAAGGAGTGAAGTATTTTGCCCTTGGATGGCTGCAGTCCAAGGCGATGGCCTTCTCCTGGAATGGGTGGCAGGTCCCCAGCCCCAGAAAGCACAGGGGAACCTGAGACCCCACTGCTGCCTTGGATCATCACCCTGAGAGGCCACGCCAGAGCTGGTTCTGACTGTCTAATGCTGATAAAGGTCCCCATGAAACAAACAGACATTATTGGTGATAAAGTCATGAAAAACCATGTTTTCTCTGTTTCCCAAATCTCCCATGTCTCTCTGGCCTAGGTTTTATGCTTATTTCTTCTGAAGAAGCACCTGGCTTGTTTGGACATTGGAACTGTAATAATTACGATGTGAAGCCTTGACATCCCTGTGTAACTCAGCTGCTGGTGGGTATCTCTTTGCAAATTGTCCAGATCATGAGACCTTGAAATTAATTTATATTTTGAGCTGTAACTACTATGTAACATGATACACTTCAGCTGGCAGATGAAGTAGATGCTGGTGTGCCTCTAAGTAGTGTCTGAATATGTAGAGAAAGCCCAAGCTGGATTGTCATAATTTCATTGTTCACAAGTCTCTGGTCCTTTGCTTTTCAGTGTTGCTTTTAAAAACACAAACTCTGTATCTCAGAGGTATACTTCTCCCTCCCTCCTTCCATGATCTTCCAATGTGATCTAGGGCATGTTTCTGGGTGGTTGAGATTATCTTCCCTTCACTTTGTTCTTTACAATTGCAATGTTTTGCAATGTTTTATGTCGAAAGGAAAGGGGGAAAAAGAAGCACAGCAAAACTGGAAATGTCTGATCAGCTTCCAAAATGATCTGGCAGCTGGTAAGTATTTTTTCCCCTCACAGTTTTCCATAGTCTTTGCTTTAGATACAGTATTAATAATAAAAAGAATAGGGAAAAAACTCTGGAGCTTTTGATTGTATTCATCTTTTTTCAATGCCCACTGGCACTATAAACATATTTTGACTTCTGACTTGGGAATAAACTTTCTAGGATATAACACCTTTTCATTCTGTATTTGAATCTACACCATACTATAAAGCCTTTCAGAAAGCACTAAGACATAAGGTTTTATGGATTGGTTGGTCTTTTTTTCAACTGTGTATGATATTGCAAACTCTAGTGTGTTGTCTGAACGCTCACTGGGACTAAACATTTGAGTAAGTGCCACTTTTTTCCAAACTACTAAGACCATTTGCTGCTAATGCAAAGAATACTGACTAAGATTTCCAAATACTTTGGGCACCCAAATCCCACTAAGAGTAGTTCACCTTAAAATACTTCTGTTGTTCTGTCCCAGCTTGTGGCTTGTGACAGGATTGTGATAGACTGAATTAAAAAAATGCAAATTTCTGAAGCAACCTTGTAAGAATTCTTGGAACTGCAAGCATGTTTAATACTTATGTTTAACTTTCAATAATTTCTTATATGATGCTAAAAAACAGCAGTGGAAACACTTGCTTTAGCTCAAAATACCATCAAGGTTTTTCTGCTGTCTGTGAAGTTTGATGTAAACTTTGTCTGAAACTTTAGTTTCTGAGTCTGTTGCAGTGCCAAAAGAGGCAAGGGTGAGTTTCCTGCACCAAGGAGACCTCCCTTCTGCCCTGCACCAAGCAAAATTTGGGGCTTGTGACTTCAGGGAGAACACTCACATCTGGGACCCTGCGACTGAATCTGTGCAGATCTGAAATGTGTTTGAAAATAACGGAGCGAAAAGAAATCAAGTCCTAATATGAAGACCAACCAAGCTGGCTTCTGGAGTGTGCTAAAAACAACAAAAAAAAGCTCCTGTTTGCTTCAGACTGCTTTTTTCTCCAAGGTTTGCAGGGTTTTTTTCTCTTGATTGTGTTTTAAAACAGTAAGAAACTCAGTGACTAACCTAAAGAAGTGAAAATAGATTTTCTTTCATTATAACAGTGTGTAGCATAATGCTGACAACCAACTTTATATTTGTACAAAGTTTGTTTTCAGAATTCCTTGAGAAGAAATTAAAAAATGCTAATTTCCATTTTCATTTTACAAATATTTAAATATTTAAATATTTTTTCATTTTCAATAGTACTGTTTAAAAGTTGTCCTATTCATATGTTCTGTTTACTGTGTATAATTTTTTCCTTCTAATAACTCCTTGACAGGATATATTTACTGTTATTCAATCAGCTGTATTCTTATAACAGTGCTGCTCTAAATCACTCTGTACTTGTGACCATTTCCTACAAAATCGTCAAATACTTACAATTCAGAGTTATGACACTCTTGAGGGATTTGCAACCATCTCAAGACTTCAGAGAACCAAAAGGAGTCAAAGATGACAGTCCTGCTTAGGTGATGAAGCGTTAAGAAGTTTCTCGATGCTGCAGACTTATTAATCACAAACACTTCCTAAATCAGATGTATTTTAAGATAAGAAAAAAAATGCTCTTAACAATTTCTTCTCTCATGGTGCCCAGCACAGGCAAATAGTAATACTTAATAAAAACTTAAGTTATTAAGTATTATTAAGTTATTTTGAATGCTCATTTGTGTACTGTAGTTGAATTCTAAGTCCTGTCCAAAGTAACATGAACAAATCATGTGTAAAGATTGTCATCTGGAAAATACTGTCAGTCTCTATCTTCCAATAGAATAAATATATTTAAAGAACATGGATGCTAAATGTGTGCTATGTTCTAATTCTACTTAAATAATATATGTACTTTACTTAAATAATATATGTACACACATATTAAATTCTTCCCAGCAGCAACAAAAAAAACTAAATGAAAATATAAATCTTATTTTTACTTCTACATAAAATGCTATAGTATTAAAATCATATGGTAAAGTCTTGGCAGTTAATGAAATTGAACATCTCATTATAATGATAATTTCAAAAAAGTCCAAAATGTAAATTCATATACCTTGTCTTTATCTAATATCTTTCTCTGCTTGTGCATTTAGTTTCTTTATTTGTTTTTCATTTACTGTCAAGAAGGTAAATACCATGACCTGGAAAATGTTGATCCAGGCAATCCAGCTGAAAATAAAAAAACATCTAAAAATGTAATTCTTAATGACATTCAGCATGGTTTGCATGAAAATAGATCTGTCAAAAATTGGATTGTTAAATTCACAAAGTGGATTGATAAGAAAAGTGTGCTGAAATAACGAATACCTATAAAGAATCTAATCTCCCACAATATTTTGGTATAATACAGTATATGTGATACATGCAGCAAATATTGTACAGGTTAAGCCTAGTTACCAACAGAATGTAAAAGGCAATTGTAAACTGAAATCATTGTCTGACAGGAGGTTTTTAGTGGGTCCCTCTGGGATTTATTCTCTGTCTACATACACTGTCCTTGGTGATGGTAGGAAAAACAGTATAAAATCATTGCTGGTAACATTAGCAAATTATTAAAAAATAAAAGGTAAATAGAAAATAATGAAAGGGACTGATAAGATATGCTGGGAAAATGAGCTCATTGTAACACAAGTGAATGTCAGGTCATGCTTCTAGGAACAAAGAAACCAATCTTAAAATAGGATTCCCTCCTGCAAACATGTCCTCTAGGACTAGGGAAGACGGAGGGGATATTAGTATAAACAGCCAGATCTGCATGAAATAACAGCATGATGTAAGCCACTTTGGGGTATAGGAACTTAGAGACAATGTTGCCATATTGATGACAATACTGTGATTAATGCTGGATATGCCACTCCAGTATTGTTGACTGTACTTCATAAAGGAAACTTGAAGATGCAGAGAATCAGTGCAAAATTAGTCTGGTAGCTGGAATAGTTCTATAGTGCACTGATTCTTAAAAATCCAGAACTCCTTAGCATAGTCAAGGCAATTTTAAGGAATAACTTGGTAACTTAATCTCATGAATGTAAAAGATGGTGCAACTATTGCAATTCTTTGGACAGTAGCTAAGTTGGAAGTACAGCTTTTAAATAAGAAAACACCTTATAGAATGGTTTTTGTCTTCACATTTTCATTTACACGCATGTTTTTAAACCAGCTTTAAAAAGTGCGCTTCTCAATGTACCCAAAAAGGGGGGAAGGTCTGACTCAAGATTTCACCAACAGGATTGTTTACCTGCTGCAAGGCTACCTCTGACTGTAGTATCCATAGCTGTTTCCTTGAGAAAAGAGCTCGGAAACAGGACTGTGCTGATATACTGCTCTGCACTTATTCCCCCTTCCTGCTCTTGCTGCACTAAAACTTGGCTCCCTGGTTTTGCTCTCTTAGTTCCTTAGAGACTCCACTGGACTTGTGGGTTCAGTGTCTGTCTTCAAAGGGACACCAATTCAACTACATTCCTCTTTTAACATCCTAAAAATGAATTAATTATGAAAGAATGCATTTTGTATATATTTTTTTTAAATCCGTATTTTAAGTCTTTCTTCTTTGATCTGGTTTTGTTAGGTTTTTTAAATATTCAGTGAGATTGGCAAAAGCCTAATTTATTTTCATGCTGTATGAAACAAAGAGTTCCATACCTGGTGCAGTAAATTAGTCTTGGGGCAGCAGTGATAAGAAAGAAAACTTTTTGACTGGTAAACTGGGTGACTGTACATGAAGTCATGGAAATAAAATCAAGTAACATATGTATGCATGCACTTAAGTCCCTAAGGTGTTTTCACAACAAGACCATTCTACAAAAGCTTTTTTAATATGTTTCTTCATGATTCTGTCTTCAAATGCCATCTGACCTTAATAAAACTGCCCTGGCTGCTTTACAGGGCATAACATACTGTTCCTAGTGGTCTCCTGCAAACAGCAGCATTTTTATAGTGTTCTCTGATAATCTTTCAGAGCTGAGCCCAGTTCCTGATAAACTGGTGTTATTCTCCCAGGTTGATTGTAAACAGTTATTAATCAGGTAACATGGTGTAAAACATGATCAGTTTATGTATGGAAAATTTTAGACAAAGTGTGAAAAATTATATTTGAGTAGAGAAAAAATATTCTTCATGTGATTTTTTTTAATAGGAGCCACTAATCCTAAGGAGAATAAAATATTGTGTATATTCTAAATATTCTGCTCTGCAAATGCACAGATTTTAGCAAATATTTGCACTAGTGATGTTTATACACTTTTTGTCACCAATTAAAAGATGGTTTTGCACTATTTTTCTCTGATTCCTGGGCTTTCTTTATTATTTACTGTTCTCTGTTGTGTGATGCTTCTTTCAAAAGGTGTTGTGCTTTACATAATAAAATTCTGTATAAAGTTTTATTGTATTGCTGCATATTTTCCCAAGAAGCTGCATTCAAAATAACATTCAAACTCCACCTCCAAATACTGCACTTTGATAGTGTTCAACTGCAAGGATATTGTTTTAGCCCAATATAGATGCTCAAATAAAATTCAGTAATTAGCACAGCCCATGCTGTGCTAAGTCCACAGAACAGGCTGTATCTGTGATGTTTTTATTTGTATGCAGCTCAGTATTTTTCTCTTCCATGTTTACTGATGGCTAAATTCTGCAGTGAAGTAGGGAGGCCATTGTGCAAAAAATTTAACCCCAAATTCTTGATTCATTCTGAGGACTTCACATTTGTGGTCATAGAGGGATCTGAGGCAAGGCTTGCATAGGGAGCTGAAAATCTTTCTGCCAAGATGCTGCAGAACCTAATAGTCAGCAAGAGTCAGCAACCTCTGACTTGGTTATACAAAACTCTGCTCACACACTTCACAGATCATCTCCTTTCTCTAAATGTCTTTTTGCTGCCAATTCATATGGAAAAGGTTTACTAATTCCACAGTTGTGAGCTAAAGCCTGTGAAAGCGTAACAGCTCATTTAGCTTTTGTTGTTGTTGTCTTTCCCTGTTGCAAGTGTATGTCTAATATTCTGCTCAGCTTCAGCCCTTACATTATTGTTTTTTTCCTTCCACTAAATCTCGATTTGGAGTGTTTTTTCACAGGTATATCTTGCATTTTTCCACGTTTAATCATATTTTCTTTCTCCTCTTCCTAACCGCTTGATGTCATATTAATTTCTTTTTCCTCTCTAGCATTAGCAGTTCCTCCTACCTTAGTGTAATCTTTGATTTTCATTTATATGCTACATCATGAATGATAACATCAAATATGGCTAGACTGAGTACTTACCCCCGCAGTACTCTAGATGAAACCTCTCCCTCCCCTGAACTGATACATGGTCATTTATCATTCCCCTTTGTAATTCTCCTGGAAAGGTTAGATCTAATGGGTTTCTAAGCAAACACATAAAACCTTAACTTCCCTATCAGAAGTGAAGTGGTGGAAGACAGAGTTAGGACTGTCTTTCATCAACGTAATATTTATAGCCAAGCAAATGAACACTTCAGCTCCGCAAATCCTAAATTTGTTGCCAGACAGTATCTGGAAATTGTTTTGCATGTTTTGATTAAATGCAGATTCTTTAAACTTTTTTTTTTTTTTTTTTTTGACAAAGCCAGGGTCCTGTTTTTGTTCTTGTTCTTTGTTTTCTCTGGTAAGGGTCTGTGATGAATGAGATGTCCAATTAATGGCCCACGTCACTGAGTGTAAAAAGTCTCTTTGCTCATGAATATAGCAGTTCACTTAATTTAACTTTTTACAACAGTTCTGAGGCAAAATCTAAACCTCTGCTCAATCCAGGCACCTGGGGAGACATGAAAAAATAATAATTCTCAAGCTTTAAAACAACTTGGCTTTTTTAGATATGTGATTTGCTTTTTAATCTTTCAGTCTGCCAGAAGCTGAACACAGAGAAAAGAGGCAATATTTGAACAAATAAGATTTACCCTTTAATATGTCCAGATTGATTCACCGATGTCTCTTTCCATGCTACTTGAAAAGAAGACGTTTGATTCATAACCATGTGAAAAAGAAGGACTAAGTCAAAACCACTACAAACCAAATCGCTACAACTCTCTACCCCTCTCAGAAAGAGGGGTTTCTTGTGGATTTGTGACAAATATAAGGATGAAAAGAAACCTGCATCAAAGGAAAAAGGACCAAACCGACAAAAATACTTTTTTCTTTTCAAGCCTAAACTTCTTGCTGAATTAGAATCACCCTTTGGTGCTCCTCAGAGAATCTCTGGGATACACCTGGCTCATGGGAAAGTGCCTTGTGTCCCCTGAAGCAGCTCTTGACCCATGAAAGGGAGCCAGAAATGAAACTTTCAATGAAGCCACAGGTTGTATCAGGCTTGAAAAGACAAAATAATTTTACAATTCAATAGCTCTTACCACTGTAGCCTGCTGTATTTCCAGTAACTCTTTCATGTGACTCTTGCAATCAAACATTGAGAATGGACAAAGGTATTTGCCCTGAAATACTGGAGCTTTATGAGCTCCATCGATGTTGTTTGGTGTTGTAGTGTTTAATCAAAAGCAAACGACAATCAATTTTTTATTGTGAATTGCTACAGAAAAGGCCTTATGTTAAAGAAAACAATAGAAATTCTAGGTTTTGTTGGAGGGTCCCATGGATCAGATTAGTGCTGGAGAACAAAGTGGCTCAGCTGCCTCTGGAGGTGTTTGTGCCCGTGTTGGTTCTGTTCAGCTGTGAGCAGAAAAGCTTTGCTGTTTTGTGCCTAAATCGGACCCCAATTGTCCCCAGCCCGGCACAGCAGAGCACCGCCCTGGCTGCAGGGGCGGGGCTTAGTGCCATGTGGGTGTGGCTAGGTGCCACTACATCACTGCTGTGGGCGTGGCCTGGGGAAGAAAATGAGCCTGCCCCCAGAGTGGGCGCCATTTTGTGTCTTTCCCTTTGCAGCTGTCAATGTGTGGGGATTTGCCCCTGTGGATCTGGCCCCTCTGCTGCCCTGCAGGTCCCTCTGCACTTTTCTCCATAATGCAGTTAAAGGATGTGGTGCTGAAAGGAAAGTGGAGAAAAGCAAATTGATGGGTGTTGGATGGCAGCGCCAGCAGGGAATGGACTGGTGGGGATGACTCCCAGTCCAGCTGAAGGGAGCCCAGCCCACAGGGGCTGAGCTGAGCCAAATCAACCCAATCTGAGCTAAAAGGAGTGCAGTGGAGCAGTAGGAAAGGAGCAGCAACCTGTGGGACTGACCTCCAGCGTGGTGAAGCTGTAAAACTGTGGAGCAGACACCTGTGCAAAACTGAGTCCAGCAGAACAGTGACATGGCCTGACTTGGAAGATGTAGCTTTTGGGGGTTTGTCCTTTTTTTTTTGCTGTTTTGGGCTGGGAGGGGTAGAACACTAGCTGTGGGAGCTCTCTCACCATCTTGCCTTTGTTCCTGATGGCCGTGTGCTAGGGTGCACAGGAGCAGTCCCTAAAGTGCCTTTGTTCCTGGCTGCTACGTGCCATAGTGTGCAGGAATGGTCGCCATCGTATCTTTGTCTGGGGAAGCCAACCTGTGACCTACAGGGTGTGTCCATCATCTTGTTTTTGTTCCAGATGGTGAACACCTTTTCTGAGGATAAAACATTTTCTCTGTTTGTATTCTTTTGTCATTAATACTGCTGTGTTACTGTTGAGTTTCTTACTCCATTGGTCTTTGCTTTCAGTAAATTATTGCAAGCCATAGACTCTGCTTCTGTCCCTTACTTACTGGAAGGGGTGGGGAGAAGGAAAGTGGCTTATTTGGAGGTTAAATTCCTGCTGGTGTCAAACCACCACACCTCCATCCCACTTCCTGCAAGTCTAGTCCTGCACTGCCTTCTGTGCTCCAGCCAAGAGGCACTGGGCCCCCAGCCAGCTCCCACCATCCTCACTGTGGAGGGCACACGATGGGTGCCTTCATCACTCCCAGATGGGTCACACAAGGCCATGTTGAGGCACTAATGATTCACAAGACAGCTTCTCCTTTGTATAGCAGCAGACTATAGAACAAAATGCATAACATACGACCCCAGAAACAGACTAAAGTCAGGTGTGACACCTGAATTTGAAAGGGTTTAATGATTAATTTGGACACTTAGAGGACAAAATATGATTCTTACCTCTGATTGATGATTTCATCTTCCCAAAAGCATCCACATGCATGATACTTATTACAAATAATAGGTATTAATTATACTCCCTTATGATAATTCCTTAATAATTACTTAAGATCCATTACAATTTTAACACTAATCAGAGCAGGGATTGTATCACAGTTGTCCTTCTTGTAGCTGAGTGGTGTAATCAGTCTGATGAAGTGATGTTTTCATTCTTCCCTCTTCAGTTCCAGAAAAGGTGTTCTCTAAATGGTCACTCAAGAAAAAATTCCAGGAGTAGCACATCCTTGCTTGTCTGACCACAGTCCTTTAAGAAGATCATGGGCTGAACCTTGATTTCCTACATTCTCTTCCTGTTTTTTACTTTCCAGACCAGTTTGAATCCTTTCTACTAGATAACAAGACAACTGAAAGTCATGTGCAGTCATGCTCAGTGACAGTGCTCAAATAATTTGATCAGTCATGCTTTTTTCCTGCTAAAATTCTTATGAACAAAAGCTCTAAAAGAATTTATAACCTTGTACTTCTCTTGTGTTGTGTATTTTGGTTTTGCAGTTGCACTAGAAGATGAGCCGCTGTGAAATATTTGGTACACAAAACCTGTTATGTCCAAGCAAAAGCTGAGAGGCAATATGCAAAACAACAACAAAAACATACCCATGGTTGCATTTTCTCAAACAGGAGTGCAGAGAGAGGAAGATCAATCTTAATAAAAGTGTACACGCTTCGAGTGGGAGATGGTTGGATTGAAGAATAAATACTAATATTCTGGATATTGGTCTTGCCTTCCACTCTGCTACTGTGTTTGGACTTGCCTTCCTGTCTGCTACTATGTTACACACCAGGTTGCAGAACAATAGATGAGCATAAAGAGGAAGTAGATGGAGAATGAGGATACTCCGGAGGAGAATGTTGCAAGTGCTTCTACATACTGCTGTCACTAGAAGCAACAATACAAGCCATCTTGGTACCTCACCAAGCCACGCTCAGATTCTGAATGGTTGGTTGTCTGTGTCTTCCTTTGCAAGACTTTACTTAACCCATTGTCCTAGGCTGCAAGCAACAGAACAGTAATTAAATATGAATCTCACTAAGAAACTGCTGACTGTGGTTTTCTAGTTCATGTAGGCAGGCATGGGCAGTGTTATAAAGCATTCTTGACAAATAATATAATACTTCACTAATAGGGTCTATATTAGCCAGAGGAAAGTTTTTAGTAACTTGAGAATCCTGTTAGCTAGTAGTGCTTGAAATATGATGACGATTGCTCTAAAAATTGCTTTATTCTGCTTCCCATAAGACATTTCCTGTCCATAAGAGTCACTGGTAGGTTGAAATATCAAAATATTCATGAGAACTTTCATCAAATATCAAAAGCTCCGTATTTCCCTAGAGAGGCTATTTTCCCTATCAAAGGATGTGAGAAATTATCCAGAATCAGTGTTGCCAGAGTAGATCCTCCTGCTTCCTCCTCTCTCCCTCCCCTCCTCCTTCAGCTCCGTCTGAGGCTGCAGCTCTCAGCAGCTCTATCTCCATCCATCCAAGTGCAAGAGTCAGGGTGAAAAACAGCAGGTCATCATAACCCAGCCAGGTCTGTCTTCCCCTGTCAACACGTTCCACCAGCACCTTTAAAACCTTGCTGCTGTTTTGTTTACTTTTTGCCCTTTTTCACATTCCTTTCTCTGAGAGTGAAGCTGAGGTAGTTTAACAACTCACTGCTGCCAAGAGGGGGGTCCTTCTTTTTGCCTGCTCCTCTCTCAGTCAGGCTCTTCTTCTTCCTTTTTTGGGCCATCTCTGGTGCTCATCAGGTCTTTCACTTGTGGAGGTTCAGCTTGTGAAGCCAGCAGAAAAATTGTCACTTTTTTTGATCACTTTAGTTGTCTTGCCAGGGAACTTAGCTAGCCCAGCACAGGGCTGAATGTCAGAGCTTGTGCAAGGAAAAGGAGTGAAGATGAGGGAAGGTAAGGGAAGGCAGGAGACTACCATTCAGCACTGGTCTGCCACTAACTTGTTTTAGGTGATGAGATGTAACTTTATCCTAAAATTCATTATTATCCTGAGTGAAATTTAAAAAGAGCAAATGTAAAACCCAGCATAAAAGAGCCACATGCCAATTTGTTGTCCGTTCACTGAACTAGTCTTCATAAGAAAGAAAGATTTTTGTGCTTTAAGTTCTGTGATCCCTAAGAGACTGGTTTTTCAAGTGGACACCCATGCGTTGTGGCTCCCTTAGGCTCCTGAAAATCCATTTTTCTCCATTCTATTTAATTTTGCCACTTGCTTTGCCTTAGATGTCTCAGGATTTGGCCCCAAGAAAGTTGTTTTGAACTTTCAGTGCTTAGCTGTTAATGGTATTAAACCATTGCAGAAGAATAAGAATGCAGGCTTTTAGACCTGGAAAATCCTAGTTCTTCATTGTTGAAAAAAACTTTTGTTTCTCACCTCCCACCCAGTGCCTTTGGAAGCAGTCTAAGTTGATGTGACTGCATTTAGCATCACATTAAAAACAATGTGACTGAAAGATGAGTTATCCCCTGTAGAGGTGTGTAGCAAGATTAATTTCTCCTGTCTGGAGAAATCAGAGTGCTAAGCTGTGCTGCAGAAGTGCTGGCTTGTGTTACAAGTCATATGGTTGTTAATTCCTGAGGAAAAAAGGTAGCCCATCCCAATCAGTCTGCTACATAAAATACGTGGGAGACGCATCCCTTAGGAGAATGCTCTTGAGAGCATTTTTAATTGTTACATGTCTTGCACTGGTATTTCTGTAGAGCACACTTATTACCTCCAAACTGAAAAAAGTATATACCTGCTTTTTTCCTTCTTTATAATGATAATAACTGTCTTTTCAAGACTGAAAACCTTTTCAAGCCATACCATAAAATGTTCTTTTTTCCAGTTGCTTTACTTGAAGGCACAGCCCTTTCCTTTACAAAATCATCCCTAGATCTCTGCTGATCCACCTAGGCTTTTACATTTGCTCATTCCTAGTTTATGTTAGGTTTAGATCCTCCAGATACACCTTAAGCCTCCTGGATCATATCCCAAAACCACAGCTCCTACTGAGAGGTAGACAAAGGAGAAAGAAAATCAAATGTCCTGCTAAACTCAGTTGAGGACAGGCTAAGTTGAACAGAGAGCAATAAGTAGCTTTGTCCCACAGCAGAGCCTACCACAGACAAATGATACACACCTAAGTAGAAGAACACATTTACACTTTCATCTGTATATAAAGGCCAAAGGCATCCACAGTCCAAAGCCATTCTGGCAGGTGAAGTCTCTGTAACTGGTGTCACTGGGGTCAGATCAAGTCACATGAAGAAAGAGAGGGGGACATTCTCAAATACTGAACAGCATTTCTTGTTTGTTGCTGCTTATCCCATGAACAAATTCTCAATTTCACAGCAAAGTCTTCAACTGAAAGTCCTCAGGCAAAAGCTCTAGGATGTTGGATAAAAGCTGAAGCAGGGCTGTTACGTGGTGGTGACACATCACTCACCATAGCAGGCACTTCATCTTCTCCCCTGTCTTTTCCTCTCCTGAACATTTTCCATAGAGGAGAAGCTACTCCAGAAGGCATTCTTTGGGTGCTAGACAGCTTCGGTCATGCCTGAAATGCTGTTTAAAGCTATGTGGGAAAACAGAGCTCTTCACCAGAGTTCCTTGCTCTCTGAGTGCCCTCCCTGGGGCTGTGTGCCACTCTGCCGTGGGTGTCACAAGCCTGGTTTGCTAAACTCCCGTGAAGTACTCCTGCAGAGGAAGCATTTAGCCTTCCTCACAATGAGGATGGTCCCTGCAGGGCAGAGCAGCTGGAAGGAGAGGCTGTTTCACACTGCAGGAGGGACACGGTGTCAGGGAAGGAGGCGCACCACATCTTTCCCTGAAGAGATTTTTACTGAAAGCTAATAACATTTCAGGTGCTAAGTGAAATGAAGGGAAATACTCAGATTTTGTTGCAGAGCTAGCTTGAATGGAGATGGAATAATATTAGCTTTCTGCAGGCCTCCCAAGCCATGGGACAATAATAAATCCACAGTCAGACACCACAGAGAAGATCTTCACTTGTGCTCTTTTTAGCTCTGTTTTAGTGTATCCTTCTCAGATCTGGCTTAGAAGGAATTTGGAATTATGCGTTATTTTTGCTGCTTTATTGTTGTGTTGCTTTGATACAGATATTTTCTTAAACTGTAAGAATAGCTTGTATTTCACAGTAGTGCTAAAGCAGCAGATAAAGGCTGATACCCATATCTAGATGGGACTGACTATTATTTTTCTGTACCTCATTTCATCCCTAGAGACCAAATATGTCTATAAAACATTAGAAAACTGTGAAAGCAATGTGAGCTCCTAGGGGTGATAATGCTATATAAACTGAACAGGATGAAAGACATCCTGGTAAGTATACAGGCTTGCCTATATCACTTACAATGGTACAGATATAATTGCTTACAGTTCTAGCCTCAAACATGAAAAAGGCCTGCCATTTGGCCATTCCACATTAAATAAACTAGAGATAATGCTTTGATGTACTGATCTTCTTTTGCTTTGAGGGTACCTGTTTAAATCTGGTAACACCTTGCCTGTAATGATGAACAGTGAGGGTCTGAGTCTGCTTTCAGACTGGTGAGCAAGGTCAGATAGTAATCCCAGCACTAATGAAGTTGCATGAAGCCTTAGTGCTCTTTGCTTCACAGAGAAAAAACATGCAGCTCTGCCTTGCACCAGGTCACAGCTCTTAAGTCTGCTTAGTTTCACCTGAAGTTATCGCAAAAGCTTCTCCCGCCCCTGTCCAAATGATCCTTTGCTCTGCACAAGCCAGATCTTCTCTTAACAACTTTTGTTAATACAGTTGTGTGAGCTGGTGGCGTAATTTATTTTTTATGACACTTTTACTAGGACTGATTCTGTAGCACACTCTTAGTTGAAACATCAAATCCTCCTGCCAGCAGTTTGTTTCATCCAGGGGACGGGTGAAGCATTCCTGTCGATAAGCATCGCATCTGTACCGGAAGGATCTCTAAGGAGAAGGAACTTCACCAGCAAATCTTTTTATTTCCTAAGAGTGGGTCTTAAGCCAGGTTTGCATTTGGCTCTGTCAGGATTCTAGCAAGTCTTGCTGACAGTTCAAGAGATACAATATATATCTGCAAAAGTCAGCTTTCAAGTTGGTAAAAATTCTTTATCTGAAAGTGACTGTCCATAAACTGAATGCGTAGGACTTGCTGTTCAGAAGTTTGTGCATCACTCCACCATGGTACTTTAGAAAAATTTACTTGTAAGGGTTTGCTACAGACAAGCTATTTTCAAGTCAGCATTTCTATGTGATGCCTTAAGAATGAAGCCTTCAAATTTGTGAACGATGATTTTCATAGTGTACGAATGTTTTTGAAAAGTTGGCCCTTGCCTATGAATTACTAGTAAGGGATAAGAAATAATGTTTTGGGGTTCCAAGTTATTTTTTTTTACTTTGATAATAGATTTGAAAATTTAGGAACAGAACTTTGGTTTAGATCAAATCAAAGAAAACCTTAGTCACTTCAGCAAACAAAATAATTATATCCATAAAACCTATTACTAATAAAATAATGTTGCCGTATATCAAGGGAGATGAACTGAAAAATCTAGTTATTTCAAAATACTAGCCAAACCCATAAAGTTGGAGGGGGTGTTTAAATTTCAATTAATTTCGTTTTTTTCATCATATTCTTTTTCAGAATGATATTTATATTAGAAGTTAGAAATAATTCCAGTCTCTTCTTATGGTGATTATATTGCTTATAAATAAATTTGTTCGGTCAGCCTGTTCTTGCTTTTTTCATCTGGTTTTCAAAACAGAAATAGAATTAAGGTAAACCCAGAAATATTACTAGAGATTTTTTGCTTGGTGTGTTGTTGTTTGTTGGTTTCTTAAAATGAAGTTTTTTTACGGTGATATGCATATAATTAACAAAGACAATGACAATAGCAATGACATTTTTACTCTTTTGACCTTATAAGGCCTTATAAGGCCTCTTGTTCTTGATCTTCCTTACAGCAAAGCACCACAAAGCTTTAGCTGCCATTTTACTCCTCCAGATAAGAGCTGCATTGTTATTTGGTCTAGGTTTTAACTTAAATAACAAATAATTTATTTAGAATAACTATTTGACATGGCAGCAGTATGATTTGCTTTAGCCATATGCCTGGCACTAAGCTGTCGAATACTTTATTCTCAGTGCATGTAAACAGAATATTCCAAGTAGATCTGAAAGGCAGAGAGCAGTGAGCTTTTTTAAATACTCTGTATCATTTTATTTAACAATCATTGGCATAAGAGACTTGGCGCAGGGTTCAACCCTGTTGCATTTAGCCATTGAAAAGGTTGCCTGTCACTGCGAAGTAACATTTGAGTATTGATTGGGTATTGATTTCAGTGGGACTGACTTCAGTCCCATTGATTTGAGTGGTGTTTGGGCATTTCTGAAAATCCCACTCAACATCTACCTACAATGTTAAATGCCAAATTGCCTTAGAAAACCCTCTTGGACAGTAATACCACAGTTTTAAAATGCAGTGTAAGTTTCTGTGTGATTTAAGCAGTTTTGAAAGTTCAGTCCAGCTGACAGCTCATTTAGGGGAAGTACATATATTACCTACTTTCTTGGGCCTTGAACCCATGTAGGTTCTTGATCCATCTTCATGACGAGAAATTATCTAGTATAGATCATGTTCTTTGGTCTCTTTTCTTATTTATATGCCTAGTTTAAAAATCAGCTTTGGAAAACAGAGTTGGTATCACAGCAGAAGTACCTACAGGTCAGGAGAGATGTATAAACTCTATGTGACTAGACTCTGTGTACACAGGCCACAAGGAGTGCAAGGTTACAGGGATTATTTTAAGCCTCTTCAAACTGTTTCACATTTGGTGAAGAATGAAAGCACATGTATAACTTGGCTTAGTTAATATGTAGTGATTTGGTATCTCACAGTTACCTGAGGATTTCTCAGCTCTTAAGATGCACTCTCAAACTTATATCTGGTTTCCAAATGCTTCCAAAAGGTGTGCTGTCAGATCTAGAATCTGACCCAATAATGGTTGATGGATATTTGGAAAAGTTCAGAGCAATTTGTGCTTTCCAAAGCCTAACATATCCTAAAATCTGAGAATATCTTACTTTTTTTGTCTTTAATTGTTTGCAGGTTTCCTTTTTCGGCTGCAGTATTTATTTAATTAATTGTGTTGCATAAAGCCGCAGGTCTGAAGCAAAATGGACAAGAGTGTTATGGCTGATTACTGTTTTTTTTTTATTGGGATGCTAATTATTGTTATAACAATAATATTTACATGTGGTGGATATTGGATGTTAGGCATGTATGTGCACTATCCTGCAGTGGAAGACAGTTTTACTGCTTTTCACAGCTCTTGTGTAAAATATGCAGCACAATATTGACAGATGATAAAGAATTAGACCTAGGCTGTGCTAAACCTAGTTCAATAGGAAGGATGAGAAAACACCAGTACTCCAGCAGGATTGGATTCTACCCTTTTAAACTATCTACACTGATCAAACACCATGGAAGAATGCACATCATATATGCAGATCTTACTCCTGAAGTATCTCAAAAAGAAATTTCTGTTAATGTTTTCATTCTTGAGAAGTGAACTACAGGGGTCCAATATATACAGTTTTTGCCTGGCAGGAAAGTAAAAGGCAGAGGGAACAAAGCTGGTAAAAATGTTGAATAGAGAAGAAGGTGTGGTCAGGGAAGGAGCTCATGTTCCTGTGTTTCCTTTGGTAACACACGATAACAACCATTCCACCTGTGCCCCGGATTGTTACGACTGCAGCACCCAACTGCTTGCAAAAACAACCAAATAATAAACTTCTTACAAAGAAATTAGCACATGTATTTATTTTTTCTCTTCTTTGCTGCCACTCAATCCAACTTTCCTTTCCACTTGCCTGGAAGCAGCTGTGCTTCCACTTTTTAATTGGAGAAGCAGTACTGCTTCATATGAGTAGCATTGGCTTTTGGCAGCTTGAGATGTGTTAAATTCAATCAAAATACCCATGAGCAGCAGAGAAATCAGACATTTTTTCCTTCCCACTCATTACTTGTGAAACCTGAATCTTTTCCCAGGTAGCAAGCCTTTCAATTTTTAATTCAATTTTTTAATATTTTTTGCATTTAACTAGGTTAAGTTGAAGAAAGATAATATGTTATATATATATGTATATATAGATATATATGAATTTGTGTAGATGAATGAGATTATTTTAAGCAAACCAGTTATTTCCCACCACTCATTTCCCAGGCTGGTATGTCATTGTTATGAAATGTCATGTCTCTTTGCAGACTGCCTGAAACTGATTGACATAACTGGAGAGGATGCCTTGGAACTATTTCATGGGAGTTGAGGGCATTTGGAAAAAACCTCACTTGTCTAAAAAATCACAGTTTGAAAGAGGGGAGGGAATTAAATGTCTCGGCATAAAAAAAATCATGAGTTTGAGGCATGTAAGGTTTTTTAAAAACTGTTTCATTTCCAATTCAAGATGATATTTCAAATTAGGGGAGGAAGCAGAATGCCCTTATTTCGCATTTTGACACTGTTTTCATGAATAAAATAGGGGATAAGTCTAGTCATTGGCTAAATTGGAAAATATTTTAACTGCCTGGAGAAAACAGGTTGCATGATTTTGTCAAGGCCTCGTGCATACTTTTATGAGCAACATCTCTGTACATCAATCTAAATATTCTACTCTGCACACATTTAAGTTAACAAGTCTTATCTCTCTAACTAATGTTGAATAATGGAGAAGGGACTGGCAGAAAGAAGTAAAATCTGTGTCATGGATTTGTATGTTAAAAAAAAAGTTGAAAAAGCAAAGTTAAATCATAAAGCCTGTCTTGTTCATCTGATGTCAGAAGAACATGAGACTGAGACAGATCGTGGAAGGGATGTAGTTAAAAGACACATGGCTTATTAATTGTTATTTAAGTGTTGTCAGCTGCAACATCCTGCACTCAGTTTGGATAGCTCTTCTGTAATCTATATCATGTCTGTGCCATCCTCCCTATGGAATGTGTTGACATGCAGAATGGTTCAATTCTCAGGAAAATGATCCGTAGTGATAGTGGGGAGAGCTGGGGGCACATGAGTGGAAGGGAGCATTTGTGTACCACAAAGTGCAGTGAGATGGCGTGGTGGTGCAGGGGTGATGCAAACAGATACCCTGTTCCCCTGGGCAGGGGAAGTGGAGATACAGGCTGCTCTTCAAGGGGTGTCCTGGCAGCACAAAGGGCAGCATCAACCCTTCAGTAGCTTTAAAGCTAGCTGTCCTTGGGAGAGGATGTGGAGTGATGACACTTGCAGCCCTGGTCTAGTAGAATACTTACTTAGCAAAATCAGTTTTGTTTTCTCCTCTGGACTAGAACACCCATCCCTGCATCAGAAAGGTGCTCTTAGTGCTGTTCAGATCCTCTACATAAATACACGCTTAAATAATTTATTGAAATATATATTATGTAGCTGTTATACAGAAACACTTTGGCTTGTCATTGAATATGTATAAGGCAAACATTTTCCCTTAAATGATTGCCTGTGGATCTGCTTGAGTTTGTTGTACCAATTTGTATATAGAACATGCTCTCCTGGAGACAAAAAAAAAAATCCAAGCTACAAAAAATTAACAAACAAAAAACTTTTATGAAAATGTATAAGAAATTAAAAGTAGTTTCCTAGTACAACATAAATTTTTACATTTTTAATTTTTTTTTTTTTTTTTTTAATTTGCAATGCTAACATTAATTAGATGAACAGAACAAGCCCCATGCAATTTTCATGTGTATATATTCAAAGCATCTCAAAACAGAATGCAAGGAAAAGGTGGAAGAGGGAGAAGGGAGAAAGAAAGAGATGCAGATGTGGTCTTTATGAGTCAATGTTTTAAATTCTTTTCTATTATAACTGTAAAATCTCATGGGACCCAGTGTGTCTGCCATGGGTGTAAAGGAGGTGTGAACTTGATCCACATACTTTTCAAACTGATGAAGGAATCTTTTGGGATTGTATACATCAGTGTCTCTGTTCTAGAGGACAATGATTGATTTAGATTTCTTCCCTAGACTAACAGAACCTGGCTGGCTCTAGAATCAATGGAAGTAGTAAGACTGCCATTATAATTATTTAACTCAAATGTTGTGTCTACCTCTCTTAGAGTGTTTAAGGGGTCATAGGCTAACTGGTCTGGCAGACCTTGAATTAATTGCTCTGACTCATTCAATGCTTTCTTGAATTTCAATTTAAGTACCCACTATCCATTCATCTTAGTTGTCACAGATGTCACAGGAGATAATCCCTCTATATATATGTTTAGTCCCCTTAAGCATATTCTTTAAAGGGAAGAACATTCACCTACAAGACAAGACAGCTGGAGTGAGGTGCTTGGACATATTTGTTCTTGGTGTAGCTGTCTTCAGTAAAACCTGTAAAATTCACTTTTGCCTCAGTGGGAATAGAGGCTGCCAAGCCAGAATGCTTGTCTTGAAAGTGTTCTTTATGTCCGCCTTCAAGTGTCTCAGCTGAATTGTAAAACAAAAACACCTTGATGCCCAGCAGAAACAGTATAAAACAAGGAGACAAACTCTGCAAGCCAGGGTCTGGTACCTTGAAGATGTCTTTGGTCAGGACAGTGTGTGCTAAAGGGGATGTGGTTGCTGGTAAACTGATAAGGTTGGTGAGCGTGTTGGCACCAATTTTCCTGCCCAAGATGGAAATGGCCGCGTGGGGGGCTGGGGGGCACGAGGGGAGTGGGTTGGGGGAGTTCAGCTTTCTGAGCTAAGGCAAACAGACTCAATCTCTGCAGATCTGACAGAAATAAAGTGGCTTCTAGCAACTAACATCAGAGTAGTTTCTCAGGCACAGTATTTTAAAATTTTGGCAACTACATCTCTGCCTAGAAATTCTTAGGCAGTCAGTGTATGTTACTGAGCTCTCCAGTGTTTGAAATCCTGCTGAAACACAGAGATAGAACAGGATGCCTGATCTGCTCAGGTACCTGGATGGTCCGTAATTTGCCTCACATTGACAACTTAGCTAATGTTAGTACCACAGAGATGAAATAGGTCCTGATGAAAATATGGGGCCACAAAGCAGAGAACACAATGAAACTTGTAGCAAATATGAGAGGGCTTCTAGAAATATCAGTCCACTACTTGCCTACAGAACAAGAAAATAAGTAGGTGTGATAGATTTGATGGCTGTTCTGGAACTGGCACCTCCAGCATTTTCCACCAGGTGAAAAACCTGACTGTGAGACATTTCTCAGGTGCCCAATAAAACCTTTAAGAATCTTGTTTTGGAATAATCTAAGCAGGAGTGAGCTTGATTTTTTCCAGATGCTTGCTCTTTTCCTTGTTCTTTTGATATATTCATAGGCAGTTTACTTTCTCACTTTAATCTCCGAAGTTAATTTCTTACTCTGAAACAGTCCAATGGAGCAAAAGTTCTCTTAGGGTGGTGATGATCAAGAAGTAGACCTAATTCAAAAGTGTTGTTTCCTCAGACTGAAAATAATAATTTATATTCTTATGGTGTGTATGAGGTGTTAGTGAGCTGCCTTAACTACTGTACCCTAGACCAGAGGCATGAATTCACACCTTGCTACAGGTCTGTTCTGAGGTTTTCTCCCTGTCAGTGGAGCTGTAACCAACATCTGACTATATGGTTCAGGCTGAGGAACCACAGGCCATTGGATGTTAGAACCCACCTGTTTATCTCTGTGGTTTTAGTTAGAGAAGTTGGCATGCCTCTGATGCCTTGAGAGGCCACCTAGAACAGAGGCTATAGTGTTAAAGGAATAAAGTAAGTATTTATTAAAAGGCCTTGGGCAGTACAAGAGCCTGGCCAAGCCAGGCTCTTGTAGAGATGAGACACCCAGATGGAGACCAGGTCACAAGTTATCACACTTAAAAATTTTGGTCCATTTACATATTGGGGTTTATTGTCCAATTGCAACTTCAGGTCATGAAGTCCCATCATCCCAGTTTGCTCTCCTCAATTCACTGTCTGTACTTTTTGGGCCTGGAGCTGCAATGGTATCCTTGGTTCTCGGGCTGGAAAAGGATTGTTTCATTTAACTAAACTGTGAGGAGAACTTGCTAACACTTTATATGAAGTTCAGAGTTACATACTAATGCAGTACAGAATCTGCAAAATATGAAAGCTAAATCTTAAGGCATCACCTCAAATACAGTGGTAGGCAAAATGTGCTCATGCCAGCCACATACTGCATCAAACTCTTCAAATTGTCACTTCTGCAGATACTTGGTTTTCAAATAAATAATTTTTGTAATTTAGTGATATGTGGAAAAAAAACCTAAACAGACCAACAAAATATGTGAAAGGAGAGCGTGAACGTGCCAGAGAGAGAGAAAGCATTCAGTGAAACAATAAGATTTGAGAAAAAAGTGGCAGACAGCTAAGTCTTTGGAGTGCCTTCTTTGCTGTAGGTTCATTCTGTGTCAGAGATATTTGAACATCAACTGACCTATGTGTGCACAAAGACAATGGAAATGAGCTGCATGCTATGGAGAGTTCACTATTATGCCCAATTACTGAAAATAGTGAATTAGTGTGGGATAGGTCATTGTCTTCTAATGCATGAAAAAGATTTCTGTATGATTTCTTTGGTATGAGAGATCATATAGCAAAAGCATTTAAAGTAGTCAGGTAAGGCTCTGCTCTGACCATACCCTTCCTAACTAGAACTGCATGTGCATCTATTACTTTGTGTGACTGTAATGTCAGAAAATTACACTTCAACACTGCATGCAGCCTAGATATTCTAGGAATGATACTGTAGACTAAACAAGGGTAGCCCAGGAGGGAAGAAAGAAATTATTTCTAAAATTCCATAATCCTTTTTATCTCCTATCCTAAGGTGAAGCATTACCTCCCTACAAGAGATAATATTTCTTTTTTTCTCTTTATGTGAATTCACCCATCCAGAAGAGAACAGAATTAATTCCTTCAGAATTTATTCCAAATAGGTGGTGATTGAAGAAAAAAGACCTTCATTTTTCTTTGCAATAAGGTCTTCACTACACTAAGGAGTCAAATGCATCTCTTCATTGATGTCTGGTAAATATAATAGCCATAATCATAAACAATGGTATCAGTAACTGGCAGTGGAAGAAATAAGGCACTAAGTTCAGCAAATACATGTTTGACACAATACACGGAGTCAAGGTAGATTTCAGAGCTAGAAGGGCTCCAGAAACTGTTCTTCATTTACTCTTACTAATCTGGAGCAAATGCTGGCTGCTCTGTATGGGCAGCCATCAAAATCTGCCTCAGGAGCACAGCTGTTGCCTGATGGTGTTGTTGAAGGTTTGAGGTAGCCTTAAACAGTCGCAGATAAAATGTCATTTAAATACACTTCTTAGAAGTGTTTTTAAAACTGTAGTATAACCATATCAAAATGGTCTGATGTTACCATTTCATGTGCTGAAAGGGCTGCTGACTGGATTCCTGACTGGAAATTGATGATAGCACTTCCTGGCTGCTAGAAGTCTCCCCCTAGGAAACCACACAGTCCAGCTTTCCTGCTCTGCTAGAAAGATACCCTGGATGCATGGGTTAAGACATAGTTATGATGTGGTCTTTGGAACTGGTGAGACCACAGGTAGCAAAACCCAGATCTTTAGAAAGTGCAGGGCTTTCCCAGAGAGGATGTGGGGTGAAAGGCTCTTGAGAAACAGAGCAAGACAAGTTTGAAGGCAGATTTCTGTCCAAGTAGAGGTGCCTGGATGCTGTTGAAGCACTGTATTAATATTTTAGCCTCTACATAGGAACTAAGAGTAATTCATATTATGGTTTGAAAGTTTTCCTGGCTTCCTGAGTGTCTTAAACAAATGTTAACTTGGACTCAACAGAGGGTCTTTGAAAAAATCACACAACAGTCTGATGCAAGCACTTGAGATGAAATACGGGCTTATGTTCTGTCCAGCCCCAAACTACCAGGACATAACTTCACAGCTTCCTCTTGAGGTGTTTTTCCATGTCAGGATTTTCTACACTGCTCACTGCCACCATGCATGATCTTAACCTACAGCTGCTCAAGAGACAAGGAGGCACAAATATGTGGCTTGCTTGAGAAGTTTAAAGCACCACTTTGAATCAAGCTCAAGTCTTGAGACTCTTATGTATTACCTATTAGGTTTTCCTTCCTCACCTTACCTCTGGGAATGTAAACAGACCACAAACCCCACACTTCTTAGAGCAAATTACCTGCTTTGTTATTCTGTCTTTCGACCTTTGCCATAAATTCCACTTCATTAACATTGGCTGAAACACCTCACTGAGTTGCACTGCTTGGGCTATAAAATGTGTCTGGTGAGTAGGCCAGAGAATATCTTTAGCCTAGACCATGCAAAAGAGCAGGATCGGGAGGCTCTGTCTGTCCTGTCATAAATTGTCAGTGAATACTAGCAAATGCAGACTATTTATTTTCTTAATTGCTTACCAGTGTGTTGCATTGTCAATGTGTCTCACCACACACCATGGAAAATGTTTTTTCACTCTATGCTAGTGGGCAATAATTTCAAATGGACAGCCTGTGCAACACACTGCAGGTTAAATCCCATCTGGATTAAGTCTTTCTTCCCTGAGTCAAGCCTTGGAGTGATGAACTAGCCAGCAGTTCAGCCCATCTGCAGATCATTAATGGTACATGTGACAAAGAAAACACCTGAGCAGGGAAGCAGAGTTCACAAGCAGGTGTTGCTGTCTAGGGAACAGGTTGAGTTCTGTAAGGCATCTGGAAAGCCTCAGATCACCAATGTTTTTAGCAGACCATGGCAATGCACCTCCTGTGCAGTGCCCTGATAACCTAAGGTCAGGTGCAACAGGGGAGATACGCTGAACTTTTGTGAAGAATGTAAGAAAATGAATTAGTCTTTCTCCTGTTTTGAAAGGTATGTGATAGCTGAATCCTGAGGTATCTGGGCTCAGGCTGAAGATACTCATTTGGAGAATGAAGTTTTTCCCACTTTGATGTCCCAAAAGCAGTGAGGTACTACAGCAGTGTTGCAGTGATGCTTGCTCCACTCTGCTGGTGAGCCAGTTCCACAGAACTGGAGGTAGAAGGGATCTACTGGATTTCCATTAACTTCAAAGAGAGTCCATAGCAGACCAGCATAGCAAGTAGACCAGGTTAATAAAGGTGGTGTTGTTTTGGGTTTTTTGTATAAAGACTTGCAGCTTTCCATAGGAATATGTTGAAATGAACATTCACCAAGTCCACACAGCTGTTATTTATAAAAATAGATAAACACTTTCCTTAAGTGCGAGGTTGTATTTGCTGCTATTTATCAAGGCACTTAGGAGGAAAAAAAAAAAGTAGTTTGCATCTGAAAACATCAGAGAGAGCTGGAAGGACAGACGTGAGAGCAGAGACTGGGAAGATGGTGGGTAACTGGCAATGCTGGAGAACCAGCTCTTGGCTTCTGCTTGTGCTGTGGGGTGAGCTAAGCAGAGCCATGTCAGGGTGCGTGCTTTCTTGGCAGCTGATTTAGACATCTTCCACTGCTATTGTTTCAGGAAAGTCTGGGCTTCTCAGAAAGCGGTATTTAAAATGGATACAAGGAAATACAGAGTCACAGGCTCAGAGGAAGAGTATTAGTTCAAAAACACCTTCAAGCAAATGGGAAAGTTTAAGTCATTGTTTGCCTTATAATCTCAAAATTTTATTTTGCTTGCTTTTTCAGGGTGGAGGCCATTTAAAATCCAATGCCATAAAACCACCCTTCCAAAACACTATGTCTTTGCAGAGGTCAAAAGAGGTCTCTGTTTTTCCTTTCATCCCTCTCTGTACACTGTAATAATAATACATCTGCATTTTTATTCCTCAGCAAGTGAGACATGGGAAATGAGGCGAGTAAAGGCATTATCAAGGGCAATAGACAATGGCAGGTTGACCTAGGTATATGTTTAGCTAAATTAAGGAAGGAGAATGTGAGAGAGATAAGCAAGCATCCAGGAAGACAGCTACTGAATTTTGCCACTAGTAACATCTCTTGAAAGCTACTATGAGCACCACTCAAATCTCTTTGATCTGGGAAAAGACAAGGCAGAGTGCACAGCTTTTTAATGCTCCTAAGCAGCTTTCCCCTCAGAGACAACTGTGTGATCTACTGTTCGTAAGGATATTTGAATGTGAAAATCAGGAATTAGGTGAATTAACTTTTATACTAAAGCACCTCAAATACCTCAGGTTCAAAAGCTTAAATTGCACTTGAATATTGTTTTACTATATTTCCGTTTATCAGTCAGCAAAGGGACAGCAAGAAAGAACTGAAGGAGAAAATAGGCTGGGATGGAGCAAGTACCATGAGGAAAGAGATAAACAAATAAATTGTGACAGGAGACCCAAGCAGGAACAGAAAGATATAACACAAAGAGAATACGGTCTTCAAGACTATATGGAATAGGCTATTGCTTTAAAATATTCTGCTACTCCTAGAAACATAAACTTCATTATTTTCTTTTTTAAAAAAGTGAAAAATAGAAACAAAAACAGTGTATTAATTTTCACTTAAAAATAAAGGAAGGTGGACTAACAGAAATAAAAGCCTGTAGGACTCATTTCCTCTGCAGAAAAAATGCGAACATCTAATGAGAATCCTACAAGATAGCAGAGCAATAAATTACCAAGTGGAAGGAAACAAAACATGCCAGATAACACTACAGAAGAAGTTAAGGTTAACAGGACTTCTGGATAAAGCAAAGTAGGTGTCATGCATCTTGATTTCATTAAGACTTTTGACGCTGTCCCACATGATGTTCAATAAGTGAAGGACACATTGTCAGAATGTAACTATGTGGGAAACTACACAAAAAGTAGTTACCGCCAGTTCACTATCTGACCAGAGGGGTGGATTCTTCAAGCTTTTTCTTGGGCCCAGTTCTATTATTTAGTTTAATTAAGAACCTAGGTAGGAGACTGCACATGATACCAAGTCAGCATGGACTGCAAAGGCTTTGGAGGATGAAAATGATCTTGAGAAACTGGGGCAATGTCGTAAAGCAGAGAGGGTGCAATGCAGTGTGGAAGAGCAGGCAGTGTGCTTGGGCTTCGATAGGAGCTGCAAGGGGGTGGAGTGGATGACAAATTAGTTAGTCTTCAGTGAAGGAGCTGGGGGCCAGAGCAAACACAAAAGGAACATGAGTGAGGAAGGTCAGGCTGTTACCAAATCCCCAAACATCGTACTGGGTTGTATAAACAATGTCGGCATATGTAAGAAACATGAAATAGTCCTTCTGCTTTCTCACCTCATCTGGAGCACCGCGTCCAGGTTGGGGCACTGCATTTCAAGAGAGATGCGAATCAGTTGGAAAGAGTCCAAGGAGACGAGCATGAGTGATCAAGGGTCTGGAAAACATGACCTGTGAGGAAAGACTCGAGGCAGTGAAGTTGTTTAGTCTAGAAAGAGGCAAACTGAAGGGATATATGATAAGTCTTCAAATGTTTAAAAGGTAGCTGCAAAGAGGAAAGTAATAAGCTGTTGTGAATGTCCGAAAGAAGTAGGGGGCTTAACTTTCAGGAAAAGAAATTAGGAGTAGACACAAGGAAATGTTTTCTGTGATAGTTGATTGGGTAGGAAGCCTGTACGAACTTCACTGTATGAGGGCTGATAAACAGGTTGGACAAATGTCTGTCAAGAATAATTTAGGAACAGCTGATCCTGACTTGGTGGAGGGGGTGGCCTAAATGATCCCTTGAGATGCCTTCCAGGCTTATTTCTGCAACATTATAGTGAATGGGTAGAAGAAAGCTATGGGTTTATATTCATTAGGACAGGTGATGCATGAAAGAGTCTGGGAAAGAAATATTCACTCATAGAACTTACAAAATTTCAAGTTACGTGTGCATGATCTTCCCTTCGGAAAAACAAGATGTTCTCATAGGGATAGGGGCCAATATCGGACCCAATTAACATTTCAAGCACAGTAGAATTTGGGGATGTAGCCTCTCTGTTGGACTGTACCAGCTAATCTTTCTGCAAAATTAGTATGTCTCGGACCCCCATATGAGATACTGATTAACTACTTGTTTGGGTTTTTTGTTTGGTGGGTTGATTGTTTTTTTCCCTTGGCAGTGAGATAGTTGTGTTTAATCAAATGTGCTTCTGGATAGGTCAGGACTGCTATAAGTGAGCTTACTTACCAGTACGTATATGTTCATAATCTGATTCCAAAGCAGGGCTGATTTTACATTGTGAGTCTAAAAATACTTTGAAAAATTTTCCCTTCTTTTCATCGAAAAATTTTTTTCATAAAAGGGCAATAATGTGTACATGACTGTTTCATCTTCTTACCTAAGAAAATTTGAAATAGTCATTTTATAAAAAGAAAATCTTCATGATATGTGACCATCATTCTGAATCTTTATCTGTCCTTGTGATTTGTGTTTTCCTTGCTGTGTCCTGAAATCTCTATAGAAGCTTCTTAGTGTGTACACTGGCTTTCATCTAATCAATTAAAAAGGGGTTTTGTGAAAATAATGCAAGCTTTTTCAGAATTTTTATAGGCCTACTGGTTGGCATTACCTCAAAGTTGTTTGATCTTTAGAAAAGAAGTCCTGGTTCCATAAACTCCATGAAAATTGTAGAAATGCAACAAATTGCGAATGTAAGACCTTCTGATTCAGACCCCTGCAAACGACTGCATGCTATAGATCTCTGCGTATGGCTCATGTTGGATGCTTGTGAAATACTTCTATCAGCTACAGACAGTTACCTTAAAAGGGATCTGCATCCAGGTAGATGGTTTATAGACTGTCAGGCCACACTGCTGGTTTAGATTTGAGGAATTGCTTTGGAAGAACAAGGCGGGTTCTATTTTTGACATTTCAGCAATGAGACCACTTGTACATTATGACCCAATTTGATTTACTGTAAGAAAATAAGAGTGCTGTAATTTGTAAAAGACATTTATTACATGAGTCAAAAAAAGTAAAAGAAGGGGAGGGAAGGGGGAGAGAAAGCAGCTTAACGTCTCTGTCCATCCCCATCTGGTTTTATTTTAATCTCACTCTAGTCACATATGAAATTTTGCTTAGCTGTCTTCATTTTCTTAGTCAATCTTGATTAATGGCCTTCAAAGTAAAAATAATTGGACTGCATCAGGCTTGTTTTATAACTCTTGTTCACAAAGAATGTGAAAGGCTGGAAAATGAGCCTAAACAGAAGGAATGCATTACGTTAGCCTTTGAGAAAGAGCAGTCCTCCAGTTGTGTTTCACTGTGTATTTTTATAACAGGCGCCTCCTTGACTGTCCATGATATTGCAGATATGCAGTGCCAAAAGCTTTTGTGTACTTCATCAGGCTGACCATGTCACCTCGCAATCTCCCCGCAGCCGCGTGTGCGCAGGGGCGGGAGGCAGAGCCAGCCCAGCCGGGCAGAGCGCCCCAGCGCCCGCCCAGCCACTGGCACGACGAGGAGCAGCTGCTCCCTGAAGCTGAGGGGATGCTTTTGGGCAAGGGCTCTCTTAACAGCTCTGCTCCCACTCTTCAACAGGGCCGTGCGATGTAGGGAGCGCAGAAGGGTAGGCATACATTGATTTTAGCTGAGGTGAATGTGGCCCTGTGGCTTTATAATTACCTCTATTCCCCTCCAGTCCCTCCTGGTGGAACAATACACTAAACTGATTACAAATTTGATATTTTTAAAAATCTGCTACATTATGAAATATTGCAGCAATTTACTAAGCTCAATTAACTTTTAAATAGAGTGTACACTTATATTTAAGGAAACAAAAAACCAAAAAAACCAACCACCACCACCACCAAAAACCTCACACAAGACAAACAAAAAAAAGCTTTTTTCTTTGGTGTAATAGGAAAGGACCCGATACAGGAAGTTTTTTTCTTTTGGGACAAGCATTGTTTCAAACTTGCACTCTTGCTGTCAGAAAGTTCAGGAGATTGAGTGTAGTCCTTCCTTTGTGTAATGCACAAAACAGATTATTGTGCTTTCATGCTTATGGCAAGATTCAGTATTATGTCCTGCTCACCCAAAAGGAAGTCAGCTTTCTGTTGCACAGCTCAGGGGTGAAAACTATTACTTTGATATTAACCAAAGAGAAAGAAAATTTCTTCTTTTGAATTATGTATGTTAAGTTAGGAATATTTGAGTAACTCATGGCAGTCCTGTGAAGTTATACCATATACTATTTCCCTGTACAATTTTGGAATAGGAACAGTTTATGCTTTTCCTGATGCTTTTCATGTAACAGCCTCAACATATGAACTGAACTTCCATTAAGCTTCCTAAGATTTCTCTGGAGTATGCATGTGATATAGTCATAATACTTTTGCCAGATATGGCTGGATCCAAACTTGGTCTGGAGACGAACATTTTCCCAGAGTAGCTGAGACCAGCTGCTGAGTCCTGTATCTTCTCTTCTCCCAGCAAGGCAAGCCGGGGTTATGCAGATGGTATTTTCATGTCAGTGCAGATCAAGCTGTGCATTAACCTCATGGCATGGACCAAAATCAATCTGCAGGGCTGCCTATGTTCAATTGGAGAGGAATGCATATTTTCTACTTTTCACAAAGTGGCATGAAAAATACAGATATCAAGAGATCTCCTTGCCTGCACCAAAACATTTTATGTGCTGTTCTTTTAAAAAGGTAACGTGTATAGACATACAACCTTCAACAAAGCACAGCTCCACCATGACACTTCTCCTCCATAATGTGTCACCAGCTTTTGGAAAGTTGGTCTTATAGCAACTTCTGTTGGGCCCAAGGCAAGTAACCAAGATTCATGAAAAGCAGAAAAACCTCTGCCGTCTTTCTCCACACTGCTGGCTGGAACATGTTGGATTCTTCAGCTGCAAAATCTTCTCAGACCCTTAAATCTTTTCTTCAGCAGAATTCTTGACCTATCTGAAGAGAGGAGAGAGACCTTTACCAGGCACAAAAATGAGAAAATATCACCAGCTGGAGAAACAGAAGTACTAACTCCAGAAAGTTTAAAACTTCAGAATTATGGCAGTGCCCTTTGTTCCATGGACATATTTTTTTAGAATTAATTGTTCCCACTATTGAAAGCTTTGTTTCAGTTTTGGCTTGGGCTGCATTATACCATTGTTCCATTAGATGCATCTACCTATGTGAAACTTCTACGTCAATCTCTTACAGCAGCTGCATTTTTCACATGGAAGAAATTAGAATCTTCAACACTTAGACAGTTACTGTCCACATTACAGCAAGTCTGACTAACCATTCTCCTGCTTGCACTCTGTTTGCTTTTTTTAGAGTCCACCATGATACCTCCTCTGCTCATTCTTTGTCTTGGAAAGACTTGGCCACCAGATACTGTTGTGTTTGTGCATGATGCCATGTTTGATGATTTTGCCCAAGTGCTACATTTAAATCTTACGGGTACAGGAAGTGGTCTGAGCTCCAACAGCACACTATTGTGTGAGCAGCCCAATACTGGCTTTGATAGGACCTGGATTCCTAATGCCAAATATCAGTGGAAATCTGCCAGGTACGTGTCCTAACTGCCTATATCAAAGCAACAAGAATAACAAATATATTGATAGTGGTGCTTAGATTAGAGAGGAAAACCTAGAGCATTCTGGTCTGATTTATAAAGTCCTGCTTATATCTATTTGCTCATATTGCTCCTTCTTTTCATGATTCACTCCAGCCACCTGTTTTGCCTTAAATTTTTAAAAAAAGCAAGCTTTTTGGGGTAACTTTTCTGTAAGTTTTCTTTAAAAACTGCTGAAGTCCTTAGAATAAAAGGAAGTTTTTCATCTTATCTGGAAACTATAGGGTTTTTTAGAACTAGTTTGTTTGCTTTTCAGAAATAAGTTATTTTTTAGTGTTGTTTGTTTCCCCTTGACTTGAAATGAATTTTTCATTTAGATTACTTGTTTCCACTTGACCAGCAACACTCCCAGTCAGTTATTTGCATAGTTCGACTGCCTATGTGAAACTGAATTTTCTTTTCCACTTGTAGTGGAAAATGACTGAAAATATCACTGGATTATCTTATAAATCAGCAGTATATTATGTCTTATATTGTGTGCAGAAGGTGTGGTAGAAGTAGGAAAGATATCCTAGACAAGGGTAGCAGATATCCATAGGTATGATATGGCTTCCGTGTGCAGAGACTGAACAGAGTAGGACTTTTCAGCTTAAAAAAATGTTCAGATGATATGAAAGAGGTACATGAAGTCATGGATATTTCAGAGAATATAAACAAGGAGCTCACTCTTTCTCTCAATAGAAGAATAAGGGGAATCCAGTTGTGCTACTAAACAACAGGTCTAAAAGAGAAATGTTTCTCCTATAGCAGCCACAGTCTCATTCTGTAATACACTTTGATGAGGAGGCTTAAGTTTGGAGAGGATCAGTAAGAAATTAGACTTTCCCATGGTTTTATCAGTTTGAAACAAAATTGAAACAAACATCCAAGGGATATGGGAAATTCTTCCCTCCTGCTGCTGCTTCTTCTTCTCAACTGGTTCAGCTTCACAGGCAGGACCTGGCTGGGAGCTGTTGGTCCAGTGGACTGGCCAGGACATGTGCTGGTCCTGCCTGGCCGGAGACACTGGGCAGCCCAACATCAGCAGCTGTTTTCAGATGTCGGAGAAGAAAACCACTGACGCAGTGACGACGCGTGCTTGCATCCTGTGCAGAAACGCTTTACACACGTGTGGTGAACACAAGTGTTTCAGACGCTTTGAAGTAAAAAGAGAACAGAAATGCCAGAGAAAAGTAGTTTGTAGCTTGTTATGCTTCCACAATATTTGCCTGAAGATGCAAAACACTTATCTAATTATTGGCATTGGGAAAGGAGAAATCACCATGCACAATCTCTGTGAGAGTCCTCAAAGGCTATCCTGCTTATCTAATTTTTCCCAGGAAAAAGTTTCTGAAGGGAGCTGGTGCATAATGAAGAATTCTGAGAGTCATATGCATATTTCCATACAATATTTTCACAATACCAATGTGGTATGTGATAGAAGTGGGCAGCAGAATAGTGGGAATGTGGCCATTATATATTTTATAATTTATAAATTAGTTTCCTTTCTTCTGTTTTTTTTTTTTATTCTAATTGGCATATCTTCCTTTCTGAAAATTGATTTTTCAGTTCAAAGCAGCATTCAAAGGAATGAGAAGAAACTGAAGACATTTTGAAGGCATTTACATACTTCCAAATAACTAATCCACTTTTTCAGGGAAAATGAGAGACAAATATTTACATTTACTCACCTCAAAAGAAGCTGTGAAAATATTAACACTTTCATCCAATTTTACTTATGCCAGCAGTTCTGTTTTTTCTGTAAGAAGTCAGCACTTCTTTTACTTCAGTCTAGGACACACATATCTCGGATTCTCAGGTAATAGCATGGGGTATGTAGGCATGTACAAGTAGCTTACAGCTGCTGGACTTAGGAGTTGGCCTTGCCTTGCTGTTTGATCACAAGAACTTTTTGAATTACTAAAACATAAGGATTTGGGTTTTGCAGTGCTGATATACTTACCTATGCTTGAGCAATGGACTTCATGTAAACACTGTTAATCGTGCCAGCAGCCTGTGACACGCAGTCATTTCTAGTTCATTTAAGGTTCAGAAATGAAGTCACCTTCATGCTAACAGTAGATCATTCACCTCATACAATTTAAAATGTTATTGCTCATGGTGTTGTTGGTATAAAATGTCAATATGATGCTCACCTTGGATGTGGGAATGGATATTAGTCTGAAAATGCTTTCTGTTGGTTACTCAGGCTGAACACTACCATGTAAAACTGCATTTGTTTGTTTGTCCAGAAAGATTTAGGATTGCACATCATCTTTATCCATGGTAAATATTTTGTTATATACAGTATACTAATTATTGTTGAACTGAAGTGTTTTTCAGCCCCAGTGGCATAATGGAAATTATATTTCAAACTACATAATATTCTTGGAAAGGGAATATAGACTTAGTGAAGAACATCATCATTTTGCTATAATGATAACATACCTATTTACATAATGATAATGTACATATTTACTGCCAAGAATGTTTGTTCTGCATTAGTGTTCATAGTGTGGCAGGGAGAATTGCAAAATGGAACTTCAGTTTGTGCCTGGTGGCTGTTGTCTTGCAGGGGAGCAGAGAAGGGAGAGCAGGCGATGGCATGTTTCTGGAAAAAAGATAGAAAAATGAGTAAGCCTATGTCCTAGGCTTGCATTGTGTATGAGATCTGATCTGCACGTGTACATTTGCTTCGCTTTCTTCCTTTTTTTTCTAAGGGACCTTGTCTGTTAAGTAAGTGAAAATCCTTTTTGAGATTCCTGGCAGCAGGCATCAGAAAGATGCTAAAAATCTATGTTAGCTATGTGCTCTTTCTTTGAATGCATTCTCTAGTAATGCCACTGTTGGAATCATTTAATCTGATAGATAAAAAAAAATCTACATTTTTTGGTTTCATTTCAAAACCTGTAAATCTTCATATACATCTAAAGAAGCGGGAAATCTTAGTCTTGGAGGAGACAGAAAAAAAGTTAGGAGACACTGTTTGGTGAGCTGTCATATGTTTTCTGAACTTTTTGTAATAGAAGGAAGTCTCTAAAGAGCCCTTTTCTTCACTCCTCTAACAAAGGCATGTCCCAGTTTATTAAAAAATCATACACAACAATGCTGCCTGCCAGGCTTTATAGCCCTAATGAAAATTTGGTCGAGAGCACAAAAAAATATCTGGAAAAATGCCTGAAATTTCCCTGTCGCAGATGTTTCAACAGAAGGTGCTTGCATGCCATTCGTTAATGTAACGCCATACGGGACTCGGTATGACCACTGCAATAACCAGTAAGTAACACACGCAGTGTGCGCATCGCTGCGCCAAATTTTCCGTCTGTTGTGTGGGGCTCGTATCCTGTGGATTGAGACGTACCTTGATAAAACTGTATTGTCATTGAATGATAATATTTGTGGATCGCTCTGCTAGAAAACATCCTATCAAGAATGTGGGAGGTCTGTGTAAAGTCGGTGCAGCTCATTGGTATTGCAGTCAGTTAGGAAGGATGGGAATGTTCGTATTTATGCCCCTTTTTTAGCCTATCTTTTAGATGCCAATTTACAGGAGCAGCACTTCAGATATTAAAGCACTTTCTCTTTGAGAGAGGCTGTTGAATTTTAATCTCAGACATTAAGTAATTAAAAGGGGCATGTGAAATACAGTAATTATCGATACAGTGGAAAAAATTACACAGATATAATATTCTCCTGGGATAATTATTTTTTATTTTGTAAGTTTAAAAGAGGAATGGACTAAAAGGAAAAAGAAAAAAATTCTGGAGTGCACTGTACTTCATCAGCTCTGGTTTTGTATCTGGAAAGGTAGAGAAGCAACTAAATAACTGGATACATACATTTCCCTGTGTGCACAGATGAATATTGTCTTCTGCTCTTGGAAGGGAAGATGTGGAGTATTCTGCTTTGATTTTTGTATATCCGAGGGAGGTGATGTGGATTTATCCTACGAGCAGAAGTGGGAGTTGTGTGTACAAATCATCCACGCTGTGGTGGGGATGTACATGAGTGCTTCTCATGGATCAAACCAACACCCCTAGAAACACTTCTGCAAGAGTTAAATCTTCTAATGACAAAGGGTTTGAGATGCTTCTATGATCTTTCATAATCTTCCCCTTTGTTTAACAGTAGGATTTCCTGGACTGTTTGCTGGCTCTTTTGTGCCACAATGATCAAAACAGGAAAAAGTGCTGAGTCTGACTTACCTAGAAACTGGGTTTGGGTTCAAGACTGAGGAAGGGCTGAGACTGAACAGAAATCAGACTTTTCCTGTCAGCTAACAGAATCATAAAGGTGCCACCATATTTGATTAAACATGTCTCTAGGAGACTTCATTCACATTTGAAATGAATCTGGAAAATAGTTAAGGGCTTGACACAGAAGGAAAATCACTGAAACAGATTCATATCCTAGGGTTATGAAGCTACATTCAGAGAACTTGAGCTTACACTTCATATGAAAGGCAAGGCTTTGCTCTGTAGTGGTCCTATTAGACTAATATCTCCCTCCAGTAAAATGAGTTAGGCTATTTATGCTCTTCCTTTACTTCAAATGTCATTTCTTTTCTTGGATAGAACTAAATATAGATGTTTCTAAGAACATGTAAACCATAATAACTGGAAGTCATATCTCCAGACAAATGGAGACTACTATATCATAATAGATTGTACTTTTTGTATGCCAAGCGCTATTTATAGGACACTGCTACTGGTTTGTTTGGGGTTTTTTTTCATTTTATTTCCTATGTGCTTTCATGTATAACTTTTAATTCATAGTTCAAACCTTAGAGGTTCAAATTAGGTTTTGGCCAGTGGGTTTTCATGACATTATGCATTCAGAAGAGTGCCTAGGACAATCCTGTTCAGGACAGTTATCTGTCTTTAACTGCTCCATAGCCGAGTTCACAGTCAGGTTTGCTGCTGTTGCCACGGAAGGAAGAGTTGGGGTGCCTTCCGTTTTGGCTCCTTGGGGCGTCATCAGCTGCCCCCACTGTGATTTCGGCAGCAAAAAGGACCAGGCAGCCCAACTCTCTGATGCTGGTCTCCATCCCAGTTCACCTTCTTTGGACCATTTTTCCTGTGGGGAATATCCTGACCATTCTCAACTTTCTGCCATGCCAGTGTTGAAAGACCTTGAGTTTGCTCCACCATCTAAGATGAGGCTTATAGATTTTAGGCATACCAAATGCACAGAGCATTCCTGTGCATGAACATTACATAGAAGCCAACATAATCTCTTCATGTGGAAAATTTGCTTAATATTGTCTCAGGAAGAGTGGGCAAGTAAGGCACACAGAACTGCCTCTAAAGCCTTTGCAAACTGAACCTCAAGAAACTTGTGAAAAAAATGTAATTTTATGAATGGAAAAAAAATGTAATTATCCAACCTTTCCTTTGATCTGGGAAGAGATCAGCATTATTAGAGTGGATTAATTTCAATAAGTCAATGGTATCTGTTGGTTCTACAATCATTATTATCTATTTTTCCTGGATGTAGAATTGATTGAATTTGCCAAATTTCCCTGCACTCTATAAACCTTTTTTCTGGAAGTTAAAGTAAGTGGCTATTACAGAATTGTCTAAGAAAAATAAAAGTATGGAGAGGTGGAGCAAGAAGAGAAAAGAAAAGAATAGGAAGTACTTTGATTAATGCCCACCAGGCTAAAACATGCTGTGAGGGTTGTGTTCTAGCTTGGTGTCTGCTGTTTTATTTCTCTAAACATATATTTATTTGTAATTTGTTTTGCCTTTTGTAAGATTTCTTTTTGCTTTTGTAAGCACTCACCTGCTCTATTTTCTCACTGGCTTCAGCAGGTAGATTCCTTTTTATATTGCCTCTGGAAGTACATAATTTTCTTCGGGTGTTTTAATGAACTTGGACAGCATTATGGGATCAGAGAAATCAGAGTTGAAAATGACACACACCATCCACCCCCACTCCCCAGGAATTCCTTGACAAGCAGGATGATATCTTATATCCCTGCCCAAAACTGCAGAGCTACTACCTACATCTTTATCTCCCAACACTGTTTGCAGCTGAAGTGCTTGAGGACCTGAGAATTATCCTCTGTGGGATTAAGTCCCCATTATGGTAGAATTTGCACACTTAAAGGTGATGAATCTGCAACTACAACAGTGGGAACCTGCAAAGCAGTTGCATGAGCCCTGCCCAACCCAGCCATTTGCACAGGAGGGTAAACAAGGGTATTGCAGGGAAGAAAACCAAGCAAAACCATCCTATAAAGTATGAAATTTCCAGTCTGGCTGATAAAAAGAGGACCCAGACACCTGCAGAAGAAGTTCGACCTTGCAAGATTTCAAGTAAAATCTCTCTATGAGCAGAGATGTTAAGGCCATACACCAAAGCGAGGGCCTTTCCCTCCTCTCAAGTGCCAGGTTACAGAGTTCAGGAACATTTCTGATTCAATTGATCTCCTTTCTCTTGAGAATCAATCTTCCTCCCAATGTCTCTTTCATTTATTTTCATTTTTTTACTATCATGCACAATATTTAATAGTGATAAGGCAGACTATTAATTGTGATATGGCAGTGCAGTTCACTAGAATGTGATTTTTTGGAAGGAATGAGTCTCCTAAAACCTCTGTGCTTTTCTTTGGTACCTGTATAGTGCAGGTATGTTGATTTGCTTGGATGTTTCTCATTAGCAACAACATAAGTGAGATTTTTTGTACAAACTTGGTGTGCATTTGTGCGTGTGTGAGAAAGTAAAACAAGGAGAGAGCAAGGGAGGATTAGTTTCATTCATTAACCCTGAAATTTCCATTAAATTTGCAAAGTCAGAGGCCAGCTGTGTTACTGTTAATCAACATAAAAAATATTTACTCTGTGGCAGCAATTTTCTCAAATACACTGCACTGTGGCAGAGTCCCTATGAGTCATTTTGACACATCATAATTCATTTGCTGAAAGACCATTTTGTATATAAGAACGACCATATATACACTGCAAATTTCCGGTTTTATGGGACACTCATCTTCAGGAGCATATAAAGAACCTCATCCATCTCTTTGCTAGCACAAGGCTGTTCCTTTTACAGTAATCAATACTGTCCTGTACATTTCTGCAGAATTCAGGATATGATGGTTTTGCTATTTATTATGAAACTGGAGATGAGAACATTTATAGATTTTTATTCCGTTTCATCTACCCTACACTCAAAAATGTCCATAAAGAGTTTTTTGTGTCTATATTTTGCCTACTTCACTCTCTGCACCCAAAAAGATTTCTTTTAGAACTCCTTATCAGCTCAGAACTTCCATCTGCAAGAATGTTTTGTTTTTCTACAAACAGGTGGTCAGCTTCTCTAATTTAGCCAAACCAAACGTCCAAAGCTGTTACTCTTGGAAAATAATATGGAATGCAAAGGGTTTACTTTTTGGGCAAGAAATGGCTGGCAAGAAAATTAAAAAATCAAATTAGTTTTACCTTTCCAACCCTCCAAAACCAATACAGATTGGTAATGCTCATCCTTGCCTTGATTCTGCACAGGACAGTGGTAAAATCCTATTGGTATTGGTTATTATGAAATGGCCTTACAGAACAAGCAGATCTTTCAGACTAGCTCATAATTATCGCTTAACAAATCACATGATCATTTGTCATTAGCATCTGTCTGTATTTTCCTTCCACTGTCTCATTTAATACATTTTTTATTTCATTTCACTTTGGATCATCTCACTGTTGGTAGAAACTATCTGGGAACCATAGTGTTACTTGTTTTTGGTAGATCCAAGGCCTCAGAAAGCATAATTTTAAAGTAATTTCCCAAAAATCCTTTGAAATATCTTCTTTACTGTTCACATACTGTTAAAAGATTCATAACTGAAAGGTAAAATATGAGAAAGCATGGGGGAAGAAGCAATGGAAAAATGAGCTCTTCAAATACAGAGTATATGTATGTATATGGTAGAAATATGAATAAGTTCTTTCTATAGGATAGGAAACAAGAATGGTAAAAAATACTTTTTAAGAACAAGAAAAGTTTTGAAGGTTGTGTGTACTGTCTGAGCAGTCAAGAGGGTTTTTTGCAATTTTCCAGATGATATTGCCTATCTGATCTAGCAGCACTGGCATTATTCCGTGAGTGTTTCACTGCTGGAAAGAAGCAGTTCAGAACTTCTCTGTTTGTTTGGCTTCTCAAACATAAGGTAATACAACATGCACAACTGCTCAGCATATTTACCCCATTTGTATATTGTATTCCAGCTTGCTAGTTAACACATGGGATATCACAGAATCACAGAGCAAGCTGATTTGGAAGGGACCCACAAGGATCATCAAGTCCAAGTCCTGGACCTGCCCAGGACAACCCAAGAGTCACAGCATGTGCCTGAGAGCATTGTCCAAATGCTTCTTGAACTCAGTCAGGATGGTGCTGTGACCACTTCCCTGTGGAGCCTGTTCCGGGGGTGCCTGACCACCCTCTGGGTAACGAACCTTTCCCTAATATCCTATCTAAACCTCCCCTGGCACAACTTCAGGCCATTTCCTCAAGTCCTGTCACTGGTAACAATTACATACCATTTCGTACCATAGTAGAAAAGTTACACTTCTTAAAGAAATTTATGCAGAATATTAAGGTTCAACCTGTTAGTATTTCTGTATCTGTTGTAAGGTTGTACAGCTCTGTAAGGAATTAAAATTTTTTTTTAAATTTAAGACTGTTTGATTGATGGAACTGTAACTTAGGTAGCCTTCATTTCTTTGGGAAAGGTACTCTTTGCTAATGGGACTGTGTGTATTTCCTAGAGATGCGAGTTATGTTGCACTGGAAAGAAACCTTAAAGCTATCAAGTCCATGGTCTTTGTGCTGCAATACACCAGTGGACCATATAGGCAAGTCTTTTTACTCTTCTTATTTGCCTTTTTGAGGTAGCCATGCACCACATACCAGAGAGATATCCTTTCTGCTGTTTTAAACATGATAATACCCTCATACAATATTTGCCTCTTTTTTTATGTTGTTGTTTTTCTTCAGGATCGTATTGATAGCTCACAGTCATCTGTGGCTGACTGACATTGCCAAGTCCATTTCTTCTGTCATCTCCTGCCGCTGACTTTACATGTCCTAGCAAGCTGTTGTCAGAAGCAGATGAGCTGCTGTGGATTCAGACCTGTGCAAACATGTTGGTTATTGCTAAGTGCATGCCTCCTTCCATCCAGCATCAGAGCTCACCGGTCTTACGCCACAAATTAGCTTTATGTCTGCAACCTAAAGGAGCCCTAAATGAGACACCATGAAATATCATCTTGCCCTCATATCAAAAATGGAGATGAGCCTTTCTTGAAGAGGTGGACAAGGTGTGCTTCACTTACTCCTGAGAAGTGTTGTACCGTAAGTGACAATGTTTACCAGTGGAAACCAGCCACCCAGCACTGGCAGTGTCCCAAACTGCTCCTATTCCAACCAGCCACACGCCTTACTTGTCACTGACGGATTCACGGTATGTGTGCAGTGGATGACTAGTGGTGGCTTTGTGTTGCCAGGGCACGATGCCACAGAGCTGCATTTCCCCTCCGCATGGCCTCCATTTGCCTTTTTCCGCATGATTATCACCCATCTGTTGCCCTCTGCCATGTGTGGGAGGGCAGCAGATGGGCCAGAAAACTGGAACACAGGAAAGCAAGTTCTTCTGAGAGGCAAGGAGAGAAAGCGTAAGGTCAGAAAAGAAATCCGTAGACTAGCTCCAGGAAAAAGAGCACTCCGTAGAGGGTACTTGCCATCAATGGAAACCCCAGAAAGACAAATTAGGCAAAAAGGATGCCAATCAGAAGGAAACAGTGAGGATTTAATGCTTTTGCTTCTCACCTATAGAACCATCAGTTTCATTCAGCTTGTTGACTTACCTGTAAGGACCATAGTATTTATTTACCTACATAATACATCATTACAAACCCATGGTTGTTAGACATGTGAACAATACAGCTATTTACAGGCTCCAGCTGTGGCACTTTAGCTTAAAGACTATCTGATTTGAGTAAGAGACCAAGATGATCTCTACAGAGCCATCACAGTGCCCTCAGCATTTGCAGCCTCTCTAATAGATTGGTAAGAAAAATAACAGCAAAAGTAAGTATTTCCTATCTAATGTTTTCTTTACCTGCAGGAAGAATAACATTTCATAAATGCATGTCACCAATGTAACAGAGATCTTACAGGTTGTAAACCAAGTCATATTTCTTCAGCACTAATTCTATTATGTTCTCATCAACAGATGCTGGTTGATGTTCCCATTGGTCATAAACATACTCATTAGGCTTTCTCTTTTAATTTATTTATTTTTAACTGACAATACCAAAAATTACTTTGAAGCAACTGATGTTTTTAGCAGGGGCAGAATCTGTATCTCTTTTATTTGTAGTTGTCAGTGTCATTCCATTTGATTCCAGTGAGAAATTAAAGTTTGTGCTCTCAAATTCACTCGTTAGATGCTGATTAAATGAATATTTCAATGTCCCTCCAGCATCAGGTAGAAATAATGTATGCAACTCCCATATCCCCTCAGAAAGAAGTCTCAGGAAGTTTTTCTCAGAATATGCAAACACTATGCTCATCTTTACCTCCACCTCTTCCACTTGCCCAGTCACAATGCAGGTCGAAGTGTAAAAAATTGTGCCTTAAACAGTATTTCTGAGTTTTCTCCTAATTATCATGATTTCCCAAATACTATAATACTTGATACTCTGTGAAGCTGAGCATCACTGAATTGTGGAGAGCTAAGTATTCAGCAAGTGCTCAGCACATACACAGCATTTCAGAGATTCAAGACCTCACTCAAAAGAAAGTAAGTGCAAGGGGAATTATGAATTACACTGGAGAGGAACTTAAGACACAGGTGGCAGGAATCTAATGAGGAGAAATAAAGTAGTGTTCAATGAAAGAAAAGAAGACACAATTTTAATATGTTTGGAAGCATCCAATTAAAATTAGTGATATTTTTCTTGAATGGCTACACGTGTATGAGTATGATATTTGTAATTAGCATTGATTAATGCATAACATTTTTTTGTGATTAAGGGCTGAGGATCTGAGGCCTTCAACATCGCACAGGATCATGCATCTTCAGGTGCAAATTAACTGCATGATACTTTCGAATAGTATCAGATGCTAAATTCAAAGTATGCCCTGATTTATTCCTAAAAAAGGCTTGTCAACAAGCTTTATTCTTTCATCATGAGCAATAACCAGTGGTACAACACTAAGCTACAACAGAGCTCTGGGTGATTTTGGGAGAGGAGAACAAAGGGAGGTCCCAGTAACATCTCAGGAGGGTAGAGTAATGAATGGCTCGTATTTCATACTCTGAATCTGGCAGAACAGGAACTTGAATTTAGGTCTTCCTTGTTCACAGCTAACCAGTCCTCTACATCTTCTCAGGTAGGAGCCAAAAAGAACATTTTCAGTGAGGTGTCACTACCAAACATGTTGGAATTGGACTCGGAGCCTCCAGGCATAAGAGGTGAAGAAAGACATGAAGCAAATGTTGGCAGTCAGCTGGGCAGGGGCCCCATTTCTGGTTTGGGGTCACTACAGTTTGTTGACACAAGCCATTTTTATGCTGTTGGAAAATTTATTTTTCCACTGCAAAAAAGGGGGGAAATAAATGAAACTCTGAAGGCTGTGAGAAAGTGGAACTGCTGTCCCCTCCTCAGGTCCTTGAGTGATTTCTGGTTCACACAGAAAGCTGACCATCCTTTGGGCCATCTTGCCATGCAAGCCTCTGCAGTAACAAGTGCCCTGTTTATAATCAGTACTAAGATACAAAAGAGAAATCTCTGGCTCATTCCCATGCTCTGTAGTTAACAAAAATCCATTCAGAGGTTTGAATTTCCGTGCAAATAACCCCCTCATCTGCAACAGTCAAAGGAGTGGAAAATACAGGAGAGTCTTTGGAGAGTTAACACCCAGACCCTGTGAACATGAAGATGATTATTTTCCTCTACAAGGCTTTTTCACATGTGATAAGCTTGGCATGTTGCCTTGGTTAAGTGTCAAGCCCTGAATGTTTTTGGTTTTGCCCTGGTGGTCCTGAGGAGTTACTGGAATACTTGTTGGACCTGTTTTATATCACTGTGTGCACTGATAGTGACATTGAGAAGAAACAGGTAGAGGAATGGAAGGGGGATCTGGATTTTCTCTTGTTCAATTCTGATAGCAGTCTCCCTGTCTGCCCAGGCAGCCCTACAGCTTCCTCCAGTCTTTCTTTCTTTGGCTCTTTGACTGTGCCTTTTACATTATTGCATTGTAATCTCTTCTTGGTTGGGTTTTTGTTGTTTTTTTTTTTTTTTTTTTTTTTTTCCCCTCTCTTGCTCCCAAGGGATAGTTGTCAAAACTCCTTATCTGTTGATGAATGAAAGGAATTTTTGTCTCCAGTGCCTGGAACTGGTTAATGCAATTCTGGACAGTACCACTGGGTCACTGAGTCAAGTGAACAGCAAAAGTTTAAATACGTAGGAAGATTTTGTTTGGTGCCAGTTTGTATCATCATTTGAAGGTATTTTCTGCCATGCAAGAAAGTGAAAAAGACAAGACTGAAGGCAGTTGCAAAGAGTTTCTGGAATTTAAGAATAAACATTACCAAATTCTGCAACTTAAATGTTGGCAGTGGAAATCAAAAGAGAGATGCTTTAACATTTGCACTAAAAGGCGTTTTCATTCTGTTGTTGGAACACTTTTTCTCATTACTGTTCATTAGAGTCTGATGCCAATCATATTGTTGTGTGTCTGGTGTGAGAAATGGTACTTCTGGCCAAAACCTGCTTATCTGGGTAAAGACAATAGACATTGTCTATGAATACAAGACCAAACAATAACAGATATGCTCTCTGGCAGTGACCCAAACCCAATTCTATAAGGTCCTGTGAGTTTAACATCCATCAAAATGACACCTTGCAGTACTGAAATTTAAAGTAGTATGAAAATACTTTAAAAATCTGAAACCTAAAGCCCAAGTTCATTTCTATTTTCAGCATTTTTCTTAAGTTACAGTGCTGAGAAAAGTCTTGAACCTGCCTTTGTTGAAGCCAATTGTGCTATTGCTTTCAGGCAGCATGAGGCCAAGCTCTACCTGTTTGTTCCAGACACAATACTACTATGTCTCAATCTTGGACTGACTGCTCTGTTTGAGACAGAAAAATCTGAAAAACTAGATAAAATACATGTGTCTGTGACTCCTGAACTCTCCATAGTTCATCGAAATCATTATCAAAAATGATTACTCATAGATTCTTGTGTTGATAACACTTCCACATGACCATATGTAGTCATAGAGAAAATTCATGTATTTGTGCAGAAATGTGCGTTACCCTGAGTAGAAGCTTCATCCCAGTATTTGCACAAACAAAGCTCTGCCTGGATAAACATGAACAACAGACAATCAGCAAGCAAGTATTCCTTTGAAAGGAAAGTCTTGGCTTAGAGCTTGAGCCAGACTCCTGGAAGCCAACAGGAGTCATCCCATGGATTGCAATGAGCTTTATATCATGCCCTTTATTCATAGCAGTGTTTGCAAATCATCTTTTGCAGTATTCACCCAGTTGAAATCATACTGCAAGCATATTCATATGGTATATTCACATAAATATGTGCTGTGATTCATAAACAAATTACATTTACATCCGTCAACTATGGCTGAGGAGCAACAATAAAGAAAATAACAGAGAGGAAAGGAGAAAAAAGTGATAATTGTGTGACAGTGAAAGGAAGGAACTCAACTACATTTCCATATCATCCCAGGTATCAAGTAGCAAGGGCTTAAAAGGTTTCTTAGAACTTCCAAGAGAGTTCTATGCAGAAAAAAGCTATTTAATTCCTGTAGACAAAAAATGCCATTGTTTATTTCAGACCATTTCAGGAAAATGTTTCTACAGTAACTCTTGCACATTTAATCCCATCTCTTGCACTTCCAGTCCTGTCTTGAATTTTCAAGAATGTCCTTTTTATGCATCTGAATTTTAGTTTCAAAAGCCAGTATGAATGACAGAAGGATTCAACACTGAATTTAAGGTTCTCTGGGGACAGCTGTTGCATTGCAGTAAAAAACAGCACATTAGGAAAATAAAAGGCTCTCTTTGGTGGATGTATGTACATGTATGCTCACAGTCTAAAAAAGCCAGTTTTAACTTGAACACAATAGCCAGTTTTAACTTGAAAACAGTAATTTTTACTTCTATTTCCTTAGGAGAGTGCCAGCATTTGTTTTTATTAATTCTTTTTGTAACACTTTCTTCTAAGCTGAGAAAATGACCTCTCAGCTGATTCTACCACCTCTGGTTTATGAAAAAGTGTCAGTACATACGATTAAAGAAACACCTACTTAATCATCCTCCTAGGTATGCCAGGACTCGTAGGGAACCAAGCAAGGTCCTTGTCACCCCCTCACCCAGACATGTGTCCCTGCAATCCACTGAGCTGGCTTATGTTCAGTGTTATAATGCTGTTTCTTCCCAAGACTTGAGCCAGGCTTTGAAATGCATTACATGTTTTCCCTTGTTCTTGTTCCGAATCCCGTCCCCTCTGTACAGACTATCTATAAAAGAAGGAATCAGCATTCTCAAAGCAGACTAATTGTTTTGGATGCCCAATTAAAGACAAATTAAATGGACCTGATTTCATTTCAGAAGGTGTGGAAGCACACCATGGTAAGACATCTTGGTTTAGATTTCCAAAACCAATCTTACCTTCTGAAAATTTTATTCCAGATTTTTATAAGCCTTTGGCTGTAAGGACCAAAGAATCCTTCACTGTAAGACAGATTCTCACGACACAGTGAGAGTCTGTGTGAAACCTCATGTTGCCTGTCTTTGGTTTAAGAAATAAATGAGTTAATCATGAAAGCACATATCTGGGGAGTTTCAAACTATAGAATCATGCAGGCTTTGTACAGCTGGGCACTCATAATCAGTTATTGCACAAAAAGCAGAAAGGTCCTTATTACTTTCCATATAATTTTTTATTTCTCTCCAAATATCAATGTTATATTGACTGTTAATCTGAAAAACCTCATTTAATGTCAGCTTGCTCACAGTTATGAAAATTCAGGTAATGTATTCCTGCTACTAATTGTATTTGAGAAAGTGTTATTAATTTCATATATCAAGTTCGTAGTGGCCATCTGTTCCCTCCGAACTGCTGCGTCTCCCTCCATCTGCCCTGTTTTTCTTCTGCTAATCGGGTGGCAAGGGCTCAGATGATTGGGAAGTTTCACTCTGACTTTTGATTTGTCACTCATCATCAAGCCAGCTGTGCATTTTTAAACAGACTCTTGCAACGGGTGGTGCTGAATTTAAATCTTACTGTGTGTGTGTTTTTTTTTTAATAAAACTTTTTTTTTATTAAAAAAATCAAAAAAGAAGACAGATTGTATTTTCTACTGTGTAAAATGTGCTTTGCTGCCACTAATTTGGCTGCATCTGCACTCTCATGAATAAAGATGACGGTACATGTCCAGGATATTATTAGGGACTGTGGAGAGTGGGGAAGAATTTCAAGTGTGGAAAGACACCACAAGTTTCTAGCGCACAGAGTAGTGAGCAAGCACATGTCAAGGTTCTTGCTGTCACTGACTGACGTTAGTGCAGACCTTTGCAGATACAAATAGTAGAAAATGTTCATACTTTAAGTAGAGAAAAATATTAAAGAAAGGCAGAATGGTCTTTAAGTACTTTTCCCTCCTTTATTCCCCATGAATCCAGACACAAAGAATAGGAGTTATTGGTGATCACTGAAAAACCTTTAGGATCTGTGTTTTGTATTGCTGTGAAATTCACATTTTCCCTGTTTTAAGAATGAGGGAATTATCAGTCACAGGCTTTGAAGTTCGTCTGAACCCCAAATTCCCAGAATACTCCAAGCACTCCATCCCCAAGGAGGGTCTATAGCAGTTGCTGGGAACAGAGAGACCTGTAGAAGGTCAGAACAGTCAGACAAGATGAACTCCACACTCAAGAAAGTAATTTTTTAATTTCTGGTAGTAAAAAGATGGTCAAAATTCTCAAACATGGCTTTTATCTCCTTTCCAAAATCCACATTGTTTTTAGCTATAATGATTCTAGATATTTCAGTTATTCATGCAAATGCTCAATTCCTTTTGACTGTTGTTGAAATGATTCAAACCTCAAGTGAAAGATTAAATATTTATGCCTAGTACAGAAGGGATATTGCAAGAAATGATTGGCTGAAATTAAAGCAGACAAGCTTCAAGCTGTACGAGAGGAGGAAATTCCCAGACAATGAGATGTATTAAACTATGGAATAAAATTGTAAGGGATATTATGAAAGCCTCACCACTTGGCCCATTTGAAACAAGGGCTGACAAAACAGCCTAAAACATGCGGCAGTGGAAATGAGGTGAACAGGAAGGTTTATCAGGCTCCTTCCCCATCAAATTTCTGTTGTTCTGCAATCTGATTTATGAAACCCAGACAGCACAAGGGCATTTGCAAGTGGGATTTTATCATAGTACCTGAAGCATATGATACTGTTTTACAACTCAGAGGTGAAGTTTGATGGCTTCTCTTTGCAGGGGTTCATGAGAACATTTCCTTTGCTTTGTATTTATGAGAGGTCTGAAAAAAGGATCACATGTGGAATCCTGTTTGCATTAGGCAGAGACAAAAAAGAGAGACTTGCCAAATCTATCACATACTCTTTTCAGTGTATTCTTCACACAGAGATATGCATACCTTGGATCTTTAGGGTGGTTCTGTACAGGAATAGGAATATTTTCTGTACTGGAAAGTATTTCTGTTAAAGCTACTTCTCAATAAAAGTACATGCAAATTTTATGTGTGTCTATTGCAATATTAAAAACATCCCTGTTTTGTTTGATATTCCCATTTCAGCAGTCCCAGCATTCTGATAAAAATATATATTTAAAATTGCCATGTTTCACCCAGGTCTTATCTGCTGCCAAGGAATACCACAAATATTACCTGTTCCTGCTGTGAAAATGTAAGTGCAGGCCAACCTGTACTGAAGTTTTAAGAACTTAATCAAACATCTCATGTATCTTGCTAGCACAATCCAACAGGTAAAATGTTCTACCCAGTTTCAATGGGTGGGAGTAGGAGGGGGCAGGAGAAAGAGGAGGGTTGTCACAATGTCCCCTGTCTGATGGTTTTACTAGGATTTTTACAATCCTGTATGCATCCTTTAATCTCATTTTATTCACAGCAAACATAGTTTTTGTTCATCATTTTAATGCATTGTATTCACAGGTCACAGCATTTGTATGCACAGGGGACCAGTTAAGCTTGTGGTTGATCATTTCCAGGTAGACTTGATACACTTGTGGGTGTAACCGTGGTAACTGAGTGTCACTTTTTTGGAACTTTTCCAAAGACATGTACCCAAATACTAGATTGGCAGTGTGGAATGAATCCCTAATTAGTTTAAAAATAAACCGAGTTACAGTCCAAGTTTTGCAAGGTAGCAAAAACTCCTTTTGGATTTCAATTCTTGCCAAAAGGGCCCTGTAAACTAAAACTGAAAATTGACTCTCTTTTATCACTGAGCATTTTTATGTTACCAGTGTTTTTTTCTATAAAAAGACATTACTTAGAAAGAAAAGTCAGAAGTCAAAGCACAATAAAGCTATCCAGTTTTAGTAAGGATCATAATGTAACTCCTTCAATTACCTTGTATTTGTCTGTTCCACTGTACAGCATTTAAATGCATCCCATGAAGAGAAGCGTTTCATTGTTGATACAAAATAATGGAAAAAAAGTCACATCATGCTGTTGTTTCCTGGCTCCTCTGCAATATGAGGTCTAACTTGCTCTTATTCTTGAATTTTTAAAGTTGCAAATGTGTCTTTTGTAAGGTCTTACATGTGTTTGCTTTTGCTGAAGTGAACTCCATAATTGCCATTATTAATAGTAGTGACAAAATATTTACCTGGCATCATTACTTTGACTACAGTCCACATATGTAATCTCATTCTTCTGTTTATCAGGTAAACAACCCTGAGACAATTAGTGCCATAACAAGTAAAAAGCTGCAGCAAGATCAATATCTCCTGTAACAGCTCCCAGCTCATTACACTTAAGCACAGCTACACCTTGTTGTGTGAAAGGAGTCCATCTGTCTTTCCAAAAATCCAGTTAGAAGTCACAAATGCGATGATTATACAACATATTAATACAACTACTGACATGCAAAAGTAGGTAGAAGCAGCAGATGAAAATTGTTGGGTAAGAATGCTAGTAATAAAATTAGCCCTTTCAGAGCACACTAACTCATATCTTGTGGAAATTTTCAAAACAGGGAAGATGCACAGCGAAGCAACCCACATATAAACCTGTCACAGAAAAGGTAGTTTTGCTTTTCATACTTGACTTGGAATCCAGAAAGGAAGAGGTTGCAGTACTCATCAAGGCACGTCTCAAGGTGATGTGAATGTAGTTGGTGCCCAGGAAAAGAAGGTTAAATAAAACCAATATATTTACTTTATTTCCGGGTCACATACCAACCACAGAACTGGTGTAATTGCCCTAAATATTCTAAGTGGCACAACGTTCTAGACAAGATGAGGCCACTGCACCACTGGTCTGCCCTGAGGAGTCCCCCTTGCAGCAGAAGAGGCATGCCAATGTGCAGTGATGTTCTGCTGTCTTGGGGGTGCAGACAAACACCCAGCGCAGCAGGATTCAGAGCTTTTCACCAGGAGAAAAAGAAAGCTTCCCTGAATTAACTAGACACTTCTAGTCCATCTGTGACTTTTCATTGTTTTTATCTGTGATTTGTCATTGTTGAATCCCTGAAGAAGGTGATCAAATGGGGATGGAGACCAGAAAAGCAAGCCATGCCCTAACCCTTTCATAGTCACAAGGAGAAGAGTCAGAATCTTAAAGGAATGTGTCTAAATTCGTTGAAGTCAATGAATATTAAATGTCTAAACACCTTTAAATATCCAGTTTCAAAGGACTAGCCTAGAGGTCATTTGTTTGTAAAGAATGTGTTTGCCACAGGAATAAGCTGATACATCCTCTAAGAGGTCTTGGTTAATCCAATTCCATGCTTTCCAAAGGAGCACAGCACTACTTTCCTTTCCAGTATTTATGGCTGAGGACAACTGACAAATCTGGCACCATCAATAATGTGGCATATAATCTGTAAAATTCCTATGTAGAAGAAAACCATGCTCACAATGGCTCTTTCACTGCTTTCTTATCAACATACAGCCCATAGATTACCATAGTATGCTATAAAAAAATACTGTAGGACCCTAAGCCTGAGACACAACCCAATCAAGGCAAGAGGTCTGTATAATCAATGACTGATCAGAGCTGTTAGTGGCCAGAACATTCAGATTTCCCTTCTTGAAGTCCACCTGTAGGAAAGAGAATGTGCAATGTCTACAGAGACAAGACAGAAGTGCACAAAGCCTTTATATAACCTTCTTTACCCCTATTTTACAAGAAAATCATTCCCAAGGAAGTATTCTTCATTTTCCAGACTGGAACAGTGAAGTACAGTATATGCTAGGTTAAATTACAGACCAAAGTAATTGTACAGTGTTTGTCATGCCAAAAAATTGGAAGAGGAGTTGGGCTCTGGCCATGTACATACCAGCACAGTCATAATTTCTTTTCCAAGTCTAGTCCTATGCCTTTTCAAATCAATTGTTAAGCTGCTAGATCAGATAATTGATGACTAACAATAAAACATGTTTCCGTCTTCTGACTTCTTTCCTATCCTTGTGACCAATGGAAAAAAAAATAGTTATGCTATGTTTTGGGAATTTATATGTACATTTGTCAATAAGAGCAGACTTAAGTAAAAAGTCATGTCCCCAAGCTAAAATACCACTATCCCCTCTCTGCATGGGTAATGGAACAGATTCACCTTCACCGTAACATTGGACTGAATTACATATTATAGTCCTTGACATGCTTTGACATGACTAATGTGACCCAGCTGGTCTCTGCGGTAGAAAAATGTGAACATAGAATGTGTGTTTTATGAGACACACATATAAGTTGACAACAAAAAATACCCGTGGTTTTGTTTGTGTGATTCAACCAAAAATAAAAATAAGAAGAGAGAAATCCATGAGCTTATAAGGCTCTGCAAATACACAAGCTGTCATGTTTCAGTATTTACAAGTATTGAAAGGTAGTGGGTAACGGCGTGTTTGTAGACAGTGGGTTTCCAAGTGTGCACGTGTAAACTGTTCCCTCTGTCATTTAGAGGATGACCATATAGCCAGCTTTTTTTTTTACTGTAGTGTTTAAGCAGGAACCATATGATACCATGTTTTATTTAAAATTGGGCTTGTACCACTGAGGCTGGAAACTTGTATCTTTAGAACAATTTCATATTGCACAGTGCCACCATATGTTACCTACTTTAGTGTTTTTAAAGAGATTGCTTACTGCCTAAAGGTAGCATGTCTCAAATTTACAAATCACATATTGCTTGAGGGCACAAGTGAAACCATTGATTTAGGAGAATGCAATATGCTTAGTTTAAAGGTGTTAATTCAACTCTATCATCTTCCAGCTTTCCTTACATTGAAATATATATTAGTATGGGTCCAAGGAAAATAAAAATTGGGACTACAGGTTCTGTAATTGTGTTTCAGTCTTTAAAGGAAAGAAGAAACTGGCTGATTAGGTAGAGAGACACATTTAGCATAAGTGTTCTTGGAACCTCTTGAAGTGAACACCCTGAATTATGAAGCTGGCCTTTTACATTTCTCATCATTAGTGTAAATGGAAAAGTAGCCACCAGTATCTTGCAACTAATTTAGCAGATCGACTTGTTCTACCATTTTCTCTGAATTACCTTGTGCATATTTTAAAGGGGAAACTTGTCATTTATTTATATATTTTAATATTTAACTTCCTTAAAAAATTTTGATCGCTCACAGCAATTTAATATATTTCTATTCAATGTTTGCCTTTAGACAGCTGCTGCAAATTTGAAGATAGAAAAGTCCTAATCCCTCCAGAGGTAAAACCATTACCCTATTCTCTACTGCTTTATCAATTCTAAATTAAAACATTTCAAGTGATAAAACATCTAATATTTTCCTTAAATATATACCATAACAAAATAATTCTCTCTGGCTTCATAGCCTAAGGGTGATGAGCAGCTCTTACAATATTGTCATTATTATTTTATTTTGCTATATTACTATTAATGTACCTGATGGGAACTGATGCCAAAAAAAAAAAAAATTGTAGTCCAGTTGTAGTGCAGTGACCCATAACAAAAATGAGTCTGTCTCCGAGAGCTCACTGTGTAGCCCTCAGGCATAAATACACAGGTGGACAAAAAAGCAAACAAACAGTACAGAGAGCTGATGGAACACAGAAAGTATCTGCCCTTAAGAGTTCAGACACTGGGGATCTTGCTTTCTTACTGCTTGTAAGGAGGGAGATTGGGTGAAAACCAGTCTTGCCCTCAGTTTCCAGCATCACCTGTGCAGATCTGGACCAGCAGTCCTGTCCAGCACAGTGTGAGCTGGTGCATTAGCAGCGGGGAACGTTGGAGAGTTTGAACTATTATAGAATGAAATCCTAGAATACTGTGGAACCAAGGGGTTCTCTAAGAGAGAGTAAGGTGCCAACTTCCTACATTTAATGGGTAAAAACACTCAGAAAAAGCTCATATATGCTTCATAAAGAAGCCAACATCTGATGCTGCTGCTTCTGTGGCCTAATGGAAATAAGGGCACTCTGCAAGAAGGGCTCAGGACAAGGGTCAGTGTTGGCAGGTTGCCTTTTCATCCCTTTTATCGCCTCAGTGTTAAATGGAATGCTGGTAAATACATCAAAAATGAACACTGAAACAGAGCCTGAATAGGTCATGCAATTTTATGTCCTGGTTTCTGCAGTATTTCATTGTGGCTAAGAGATTGGAATGTGAAGTTTCAGAAATAACCTTTATTTTTTGCATAAATCCTGTCCATGTTTCATGTATTTCTTGCTTTCTTATAAATTTGATAATAAAGGCATTTTTAAGCACTTTGGTGACAGGATCCAGATAGAGTGTATTTTTTGGGAAGTGCTGACACCGGCTGCTGGGACTCACACCAGCAAGTCAGGTAATTCTTGTCAGGAGCCGGCTGTGGCATGTGCTGAACAAAGTCTCCAGTTTCCAAAGCAAGCATTCAGTCTAGGCAGCTCACAAGTCACCCCCATCAGTAAGGACCAGCACTGGTGGCATCTTTACAATGCTTCCACATCACTAAATAGTCTTCAAAAATACCACTGTGGCTTAATTTACTTAATATTAGTATACATGTTAACTTAATACCTTTCTTTCTTTTTTAAAAAAAGGGCAGTTTACAGGACTCTTTCTTGTCAGGTAATAGCTCTCCGGATTAATTTAGAGGGCCCTTTCTTGTCAGCACAGGCAGCAGCCCCCCGCCATGGCCAGAGATTAGGTGCCCCCCAAGGCTGAGCCGAGCCGGTTGGCGCCTTTATGCAGGCGGCCTTTGTGTGGCCCATGCTGTGGCTGCCGGTTTGAAGCCTGTGAGGAGGAGATTAGGCTGTCCCCAGCCGGCCAGCCGGCGCTGGGTGTGGCTCGTTCCCATTTTGGCGAGCAGATGGTGGCAGCCCAACAGGTGCACCCTGATGGCAGCAGCGGGCCCGGCGCATCTGCTCGCCGGGCGAGGGGGAGGCTGCGCCCCAGCCCCACACCAGCTGCACTGTGCAGGGCAGGGCACAGGCAAGGTGCTGAGAGATGAAGGCTGGTGACCTTCAACTATTAACCTATTTACGTTACACTCTGGAAAGGGATGGTATGGTAAGAATGCTTTGATCTGAATATTACGGGATGAAAAATGACCGGAGACTAGGAGGTGATTGATTACTGGGTGTAGGAAGCGGTGGGCAGTTTGAATTTAGGCTCTCCAGCAAGTGGCAGGGTCTCCCGGCCACTAAAATCCACCATCTCCTCCTTTGCAGCAGTTGTTTCTCAGGGCATCAATGAATGGAGACTGTGCTGGCTCCACATTATTTTGGTTTTCTATTCAGAAATAGGAGTAGAACAATCAGATTGGTATTTTTTAAGTCCTTCATGCTCAATCCCCCTCCTCTTCCCACCAAAAAAACCCAGTCTCTTTTATGCAAAGAACACAGTCCCTGCACTTGGGGCATCATGTATTAATCTGTTAGTTTACTTACAAGCAGCACAAGAAGGAGTGGACTCAAAATGAAAATAATACTCCATTTCTAAGCAATGTTTGTCTTAGCTTCTGAAGTTTATGTTCTGTATTACCTTCTCATTTTATACATGTCTGTATTCAACCCTTTCCTTCCCAACTTGACCAGATCCATACTCTTCTGCCTCACACTTGCTTTAGTCCAGCCCTAGACCACCTCACCTATCAGCCTTGCACAAACAAGCAGCTCTCCAGTGGATAATCTTGGCTCAGATTTAGACTTTTTAGCTATTCTCACTTTAACTCTTCTCCCTTCCTGTTTCCCCTTTTGCTCTGCTTTTGGTCTGACTTGAGGTAAGGTCTGCTCTTCCCCTTTAATTCTGCTGATATTCTGGATCCCTTGCAGAGTCTTTGCAAACCTGGCAGTTTGTGCTAGACTAACAGCTGTCTCCATCTCCTGTAGCTCTGGGGCTTTCCAGGGTCAGAAGCACATCATGATGCAATGAATTTCATGACTCTCATGTGGAAAGAAATATTGGCTCCTATAAGCATAGAAGAAGCCTTTAGGTCCAGAGGATACAAGACAACCTGATGGAGTTGCTGTTACCCCACAAAAAGGAGCTGCTAAAATGTGGCCAAAGGTGAGAAAGTGCACTGGATGTGTTTGAGGTGGGGTAAAAGTGTGTGTTATTGCTCTGCACCTTCGTATTTTCAGAAAATCTTAATGGTTGGGCTGAGCTGCAAGCAGTTGCTTATTTCTGTTGGTCAGCCTCAGTTCCTTCCATGGCTGGAGAAGGAGACACAGATGCAACAAGAAGTGTTTCCATCAAAGCAAAAGTTGAACTACATAATGTCTGGAAAGATGAGTGGTGGCGTCCAGACTTGTCTGGGTGCCTATTTGTGGAACCGGAGAACAGCTCTAGTTGCAGTTACATGAATCCTGAGTGTCCTTTAGAGGGTTCCTTTGGAAGACAATGTAACTCATATTAAGCAGATTGCAGTCTCACACCAGAATTGCCAGGAAAGGGTACAACAGCCTTCCAAAGAGGAAATTCTTTGGTGGGAGCAGGAGCTGGCTACAGTGATGGAGAAATAACTTCATTAATCGAAACTAACCTGAAGGAATGGGAGACAACAGGTTACTGGGTCTATAATTAGAGTAAATTGTTAAGTGCATAGGTCTCAGTTCTTGAAACTCCATTATCCCTTTTTCATCTTTGCAAGGTATTGGTAGTTGCTCTGCACTTAAAGATATCAAAAATCACTTTATGTTGCAAGAGGGAAGGCTTCTCCTCAAATATATTTTATTTGAACACTTTTACTCCTAATTTCAAACAATTATTCAGAAGTTTAGATTGGTGAAAAAAATAGTGTAAAATTTTTAAAGAAATTCTTACTGCAAATATAGCTAAATTCATACATTGACATTTTCAACAGAACTACTCATGTTTAATTTTTGTGATTTTCTCCAGCAGGTAATAAATACTTCAGCCATCACAAATACTTACATAATATTGACCTCATGTTTCTGAGGATTTTTCAAGCCCTAAGAATAAATCCTTGTGAATATGGGCTATCTAAATGTTTTTTAACCACTACACAACATGCTTGAAAAGTGACAGCATACCAGTAGACTATTTTACAAAATAATAAAGGTAGTTATAGGGCACAGATAATTCCACACCAAACTCAACAAATTATAAATAATATCCATAAATCCTTAACACACTTGTGTATGACATTACTGTTTTCAAGTCTACTTAATTCTCTCACATCCTTGTCTCTAAGCTCTATAAAGACCTAGGCTTACTACACTATAGAAAAGTCTTTTCAGACCACGCCAAGCTTTTCTCCCCAGATTAAAGCCTGTACTGTTTTTGCTGGTAGGGATGCTCCCATTGCAAACCCTGGGAGAGCCCTGGAAAGCTGACAATGCTGTTTTCCTTTGCAGGGTTGTGGAACTAGCTCAGAAGGGGTTAAGTGGCTGGAGACCAGCTGGGCTCTGTTAATCTGCAGGGACCAGCTGCTTTGTATAAAAAGGAAGACAAGAAACAGAGTGGCTAGTGCTGAGGGAAAGCTGAGGGTATTGAATTGCTAAGTTTGGGAAAGGGGGAGTGAGCACTTGTGTATCAGCCTTTTGGTGTGCTGGAAAAGGAGGAAGAGCTCTGTAGGTATTTTGGTTTGCCTGAGGAGCTGCTATTGCTGGTGGTGATTGGTGGCCCACCCAGGATACTGGCTTTTAGTTCTTAGGCACTCCCAAAAAGATGGCCCTGTAGGGTAAAAGCTGGTAACTGAACAAGCTGGGGTTAATAAGTCCCAAACTGTCTGATTTCAACTGAATGCTTTTCAAAAATGAAAAAAAAAAAGAAAAAAGAGCAGTGGAAGCTTTTGGTGTCTTCTAGAGTCCTGAAGTAAAGAGCCAGTTCCCTCTGTTTTGGCTGTCCCAGCAAGCTGTCTGATAAATACAACTTGTATTTCTCAAATGTGACAAAGGCTTTCGTCTGCCCCAAAGTGCATTGATTGTACTTGTCTATATCACATGATTGCACCTCCTATAACACTTGTCTGTGACAAATAGGGTGCAGAAGGGAAATCCTTCAATAGGTTTAATACTTTCCTTTACATATTAACTCTGAGAGATTTTAGTGCTTATTTTACTGGAGCTGCTTTGAATGAAAAGAACTCTGTAAGCAGAAGTTGAATTGCATAATACAAAGCTATTAAACTATATTTAGTGATTCCATTAGAAATCTGCTGTTGAGCAAGGCAGAGCATATGGAGAGAAGTTGGTGAAAACCTGATTAAACATTTATATGGGGCATATTTTGATTTAACTTGCATAAATAATTCTTTTTTTTGCTGTTGGTTTTAATTTTTGTTTTCTTTCCTTCAAAACCACCCTTTTCTACACCTGCTCTGCTAAAAATAATGCTACTGTAGCTGCACTGAAGTACTTGCAGGAGTGGGTGGGTATCTCATACCTACCCATTTGCACTGGAGGCTATTCTTTCTCTCAGGTTTGTTAGGCCTTTACCCTTTTGAGAAACATAAAAACTTTATTCCTATAAAATCTGCAGTAGTTTTCTTTTGTCCTTACAAATAATAAAGTAGTGATGTTCCAAGGGCAGTAATTATTATGCAGAAGTTAAGTTATGCTAGGAGTCCAGATCAATAGGAGATTTTCCCCAAAGCTAATGGGAATTGCAGCTCACATATCAGATGACTGATCTATTTTCTAAACTCAGTAATAGTTTTAAAGAGAGATTCAATTCTGAATTTTACCAAAGTCTGGGTTTGATATTCTAGTGCAGACTCAGTTTTTGTACTCGGTTGGGATTCAAAGTCCGATTTGCAATAACAATAAAGGTCTTTTATGACTTCTTGGTATTAATAATGTGGTATAAAGTGGGTCTAAATCCTGATTTAAGGCCCCCTCTTGCCACTAAATATATGAGGGAATTCAATAAGAGTTGATCTGAGTGAACATTCAGGTGCCCCAAAGCATGGATTTTTCTCTGAATCTCCTGAGAACAAGGTATTTCACAAAAACTGTATCTCTTTTCCCTCCCACTGAGTTTCAGAGTTCAAACACAGGCAATTTCCAGTACCATCTTTTCTTGTCTCCTTGTTACAAGTAAGATTTCATTACCTGCAGAACAACCAGTGCCCACTTTCCAGCATCAGCATTGTCCCAAGATCTTTTCTCTGACTGCCATCACTCATTACAGCAATGTGCTGCTCTTTCATGGTGGCCCAGCAGATCGCAGAAACATGGGGCTCTGGATCATTACCAGGGAGCAGAGTCGCTTTGGGGTCATTATCAGACAAAAGTATTACCTTTTTTTTTAAAAAAAGAGGCATATTATCTCTAGCTCTGTGTGGCAGCTGTTGTCTTCCGAATCCCATCTAACTTCTGCAACCCAGTGGTTTCAGCTGGCATGTTTCAGCAGGGAATTAAATTATGAAATTTTTTTGGGAAGAAGCAGCTAACATCTTTTGAAACAGAAATATCTCCTGGGTGGAACACACTATGTTGACTACTGAAGGGCCTTATGAAGCTGCTCAGATGAAAGCTTTTGATAGTGTGTGTTTGGTGAGGTATTAATCATAATGTGGTGAAGCAAAAATCCACCCCAAACTCAGAGAGGCTGTGCAGAGTAATTCTAATATTTTGGCCAGTCTATGGACAGTTGCTTTTGGCTTATATGAAAGCAGCCTGTCTGTTAGACTGCGAAAGTGAGCTGTAATGAAAAATAATACTCTGGGCCTGTGTCTTTGTATCTCACTCCTGCACTTTCCAGCGTGGTGAGAAGTTTAGTGGTGCAGACCTGTGCTTGAGCAGTCCTTGCAGCACAGAGTGTGCAGGGAGAGCGCGCAGGTAGCGCTCGGTCAGGGTCATGCCCACCCAGAGCTGCCGATGCTGCAGTCGCGGCGAGCGTGTGGGGGAAGCTATGCTGGTTTCTGAATTTCATTAAAAAATCTGAGATGTCTATGCACACAGCCTTATTCACAGTTTTTTCTGTATTGTGATTTTAGGATATAACAAGGTGTTAACAAGAAAAACATGTTTTCATTAAAGCTGTATACAAAATGTATCTTTGCCCTGAGCCCTTCTGTGTGTTTATTTTTCTGAAACAGTCTGTTACTTAAAGAAACAAACAAAAACTGAAGCAGGGAAAGAAACTTTTTCCTTTCGGAGTGAAGGTCCATTTTCAACCACTCCTTTTATTTCCAGACACTGAGGGTTGTGAGCTGCTGGGTGGGCTGTACTGGCCCAGGTGAGGGCCACACCTCACCTGTTGAACTTATTTAGTTAAGCTGTTGTAAACATTTACTCTGTTTTCTTTCTCAAAGTGAAAACACTGTAAAAATAATGGCTGCCATAAAGACTGCATTAAACACTTTCTAAAAGGTTACAGTTTGCAGCTGTGAGGTCGCTGCCCTCTGATTACACTGCAGCACTGCCTTTCCCCCTGCACTCTGTGGAGCCTGGGAAAGCACTGCCCTGCCTTCCATGCTGGAGGCGTTTGGCCTTCAGGGTGTTGAGTATTTCCTGGGGGTCAGGATGCGGATGAGAACCAGGTTGTGGAGGCCTGTTGGCAATCTGCTCTCACCTGTTGTGTGCTGTGGGTTTGTCCGTGGGCACTCCCATCAGTGCCCATCCATGAGATGAGGGTAGCAGCAGTGAAGGGAATCTCACTGATAAGGGTGGGTAGAGATACAAGGGAAGACAGCAGAAGATGAGGTGAGAAGATGACATACAAAACTACAGAAACAGGAATTCCCATAGGAGACCAAGACAAGGAGTGTTCTGCTGATTTGTGGTGGGCAGAGCAGATGAAAATTAGAAGCTTCAGTTATTTTAACAGTTTTGGTTAAAAGAGGTGTGGGCTACAGGTACAGACCTAGTTAAGGAAAACTTTCACTGGTCCAAGCTGGAGTTCATAAAGAGTCATCTAAACACCTGCCAATGAGGAATTGCTGGTTATGAGCAAGCCCTTAAGCCTACTTCCCCCAAGTCTCCCTTGTCTGCCTCTCTCCCCTGCCTCTCTCCTCATCTGTACAGGTAATGCTGAAACAAAACCAGGCTTCTGATTCATGTCTTTTGGAACTTGAAGTAGGAGCCATGGGCATGTGAAAAGAGAGGAATAAGCTTGGACCTGAGAGTGTGCTGTTTCTTGCTCTTCGTATTTGTATGTTCTGTACTTAAAACTGTGCTCAAATGCACTTTTATGATGTGACAGAAGATGAAACAGCCTGTTTTGTCCCATACTCCCAAAGCATTAAGGATCCTTCTGGTGTATATGCTGTGCTCAGTCTGCTACAGGAAGGATTTTCCATTTTTTAATTATTTTTTAGAAGTAGGGATATCAGATTTAGGCAGAACTTCTCTTTTTGTCCTTAGCCTTAGAGTCCTTTTGCTGTTGTGGTTGTTTTGCACTGTGGTATTCCTCACATTTTAGAAGCAGGCAGCTAAAATCATGCTAGGTTTTAAAAAATAAACAAACCTCAAATCTCTCTTAACTACAACATGTGGATTGACTAGAGAGACCAAACAGGTACTCTGGGGCAGATCCTTAGGTAGGTATGTTGTCATGTCAGGCAGTGGAGCTATGACCTTGCTGGGTGGCTGCAAATCACTTGGATAGCACAGGTGGAGCTGTGTGCTTTTCAAATTCAATGGGCCTGTAAGTTCATATTCCAACAAGATAAAGTCCAGTCCACCAGGAATAAGGGATGTAACAGACAGCCATGTGCTGGGATCAGTCTGTTGAGGACTAGAGATATTGAATTGGTTCTCTAAGTTAACAAGCCCTCATGTTTGTTCCTGATCACTTATCCCTCTACCTTCCTGTTGTCATGCTTTTTTTCTCCCATGCCATAGACTTGGAGCTTGGAAGAAGTAAAAACTTTTGGGCCAGTATAGTTGCTGTGGAACTGAATGGAACTGGGGGAGCTGCACTCTCCATCCCAGCCAAGAAATGCATCCTGGAAGGAATTTTATACTTAAATTGGAAATTAGTTTAGCACTCACATTTTTGCCTACACTAACAGTTTGGGGAAAGAAAGAAAAGGAATGCTTGTTGGCACGTAACAATTGTAGCTGGGCACATGAAAAGCAGTTTTAATCCACACTTAGTTTAGCTGGCAATCATCTTTGTCATCTGCTTGGAAGGTGCTTAATGAACGCAATGAAAAGAGCAGCCCCCTGTACTTGCTGCTACAGGGAAATGCAGAGCTGAAAGGAGCATTACTGTTCTCATCTGAAATGTGTGGGGTGAAGCTGCAAAAAATTTAAACCAGTCAATGTGCATGATGTTCTGTGCACTTGAGGACACATGGTGCTACATTGCTACTTCGTGCTTATTTTTTTTCAAATCCATTAGTGCTGCACTTTCTTGGAATGTTTTATTCAAGAATTGAGGGAATAGTTTCCCTCTGCTTTGTATTTATTACTTAACCTTTATATTCTGAACCTTTATTGCTTAGCCTGAGGAAACCAGATTGGTTATACCTTCTACAAGTAGGTAGTCGCAATGTGGGAGGCACACAGCTGTCGTCAGTCTGTCTGTCTGCACAGGGCTCTGGCACTATTAAGGCTCTCAGACCTTTCTCCCCAGTGCCCTCCTTGGAAAGGAGGTGTGTGGTGATGCTACTCTGACTTCTCCCAGCACCAGAAACAGCAGAATGACTTAGCTTTGCTCAGGACAACTGCAGAAGAATTTTAGCCCTTGGCTTTTCGTCCCCCAATTGGGTGTGTATGAGGAAGTCTTTACAGAAAATTATTGGTGCTGTTTGAGCCCATATATTGCCTTACTATTATTTATAAAACTGCAAACATATTTTTGCATCTGACAGTAATCATTCAAATACCAAGAGAAGGGTCTGCTCTTGCCAGCATCTGTTACATCTCTACCATGATGTCAGAAGAAGCTGGTTTAGACTGACAGGAGCAGACTTTATACCTAGCTTTACTTATTTGTGCCCAAAGGATCTGTTGTCTTTCTCTCACCATGCTCAATTTTGTGTTGCACAAAATATGTCAGGCAGAGAGGGGGAGAACCAGCTCAAGGTACAATGAAACCTGAGCACTATCAGCTGGTGCTGGCTCTGGGAAATGCTGGCAGGCAGTACATTGTGCAGCAACGTGGAATCTGTCATCAGCTCTGTGTGCAGAGTGTCCGACAGAGGAGCACCTATTTCAGAGGGATGGAAAGGCAGTATGGCCTATGCTCACTGAAACATTGGATGAAAAGACTAATGCAAAGCTTTACAGCAAATGAAAGGCTCCATTTTCTTCTGCAGTATACTTTCTGTCTGGAGGAAACTTCAGCCTAAGAATGTAGTTACTCTTGCCTGATATCAGCCAAGTGAAATGACAGTGTTAGGCATGTGGCTACCTCATCTGTCTCCTACTTATACTATTTTCATATGTGTTGGAGAGATACAGACACCTCCAGCAGTAACTGATTCCTTAAAATGGAGTAGGCCTTGGAAGGTGCCTGAAAGAGAGGCCATTCAGTGAACTGAAGTGGATGGGCCATGCTTTTGGACAGCTGGTCTGAGGCAAGCTCTTAGACCTTATCTAATTAGAAGATACATCCAGTGCAGTTATAATCTCTTCTGGTTTACTTATTTATCACTTTTTCTTAGAATATTTTGAGAAAAAAAATTGGGGAAAAAAAGCATGGAAAATGTTGAGAGTGAGACCACAAGGGCTGGATGGGAGGTTCTGTGGATGTACATCCAATAAGTCCCATGCTCATACAAGAATCTCTTCTGAGCTTGGCCTGTCAGCATCTATTAGTGTTATTCCAAACAATGGTGTCTGTTTTGAGCTGGCTGGGAAGAATTCATTGTGAGAAGAGAGAATTCAATGAGAGAATTTTCTGAATGCCCGACAGTGGGTACCTTCATATATCCCCTCTTACAATACACCTTGTTTATATGAAATGCCTGCAGTTTGTACTGCAAGGGCTGGACATTTCAAACCAACCTTCTTTAATGGGCATAACTTTTTGAATAGATTTTTCATTGAATTACCCCACTTTCTAGAATTGAAAATGAAACATAAATCCTTCCTGTGGGCTGTTTTTTCCATTGTCTTCGGCAACCTTTCAGTCATATATATATATATCCTCTCATTAAATAGAGAACTAATGACAAATAACATTCAATAAATGTCTAAAACAAAAACATTTTTTTGTTCTCTCCTTCAAGTATAACCAACATTTCTTTGTAATCAGCTAAATAAATTACGTTTGTTGCAGGAGTCATTACTGGGGCAATTTCCGCACACTGCTTGTTACAAATAGACTAACCCGATGCCTACAATTAGAATAAATCAAGCCAGCTGAGAAGGTTCAAATACATGACACAAACTTGACTAAACAGCAACATGACATAAAAGGATGCTGTAATGCCTCCATGATAATAGTATGCAAAATGTAAAAGACCGCTTTTCTGTATGCTGCCATATGTCCACTGCAGTTTGTGGACATATGGATGTAGGACTCTCTCATGTGTAACATATATCACACAGACAAAAATAAAACAGGAGTAAAGGGCTGATATCATGAACACTGTTTAGAGGACAAATTAAAATGTTTGTTGTGGCAAAAACATGGGTGTACTAATTAATAGCTCTAGATTGCTTACTGGCACTGGCTGTGGCAGCCTTAGGTTTTTGATAGGTTTCAATAAAAGACAAAGCTGAATGAAACTAAGTCTCTGAATATAAATGTAATTGCTTGGATCTCCTTTCTGGGGAGACACATTACTTGATCTTTCAAATTGCAGTTTACACTATGAATTAAAGTATGTGCAAATTTACTTGTAGTGCTAATGTATTTATTGTTTTCTATTGTTGCTCACTGGATGCAAAAGGGGAGTTTGAAACAAGCAAGGAATAAGAAAGCTCACAAGAAGTTTTCATATTGATGAAAACATTTGGAACATAAAGTTTAGTTCTTAGCCAACAAGAAAGTGATAATGTACATCAAGTGATACATGCATGTTGTGCTTTCATTCCTCTCAAAGACAGAAGCTGCCTGTTAAATATTTTCTTGCCAGCAATCAAAATGGTATAGGCTTAAACCTTGTCTCTTTGAGAATCTGGGGAGCTGGTCTAAATCAAAACGGATGCCCTCTTCACTTAATAAAGCCAGCCATTTGCATCCTCTTGTTGAGAGCTACAGGCTAAAGAAAAGCATGAGTAAGACTACCTGGCACCTAGAATTAATGGCAAACAGAATTACAAGTTAAAAATTAATAGTATGTTATTTCACTGTGCTATTTCAATGGCTAATTTTATTTTTTTTCCTTTTGTTTCGCAAGCAGAGCTGGAAAAGCACATCAAGTTGTGGAAAGACAAGAAGATTTTTATGGCGGAGAGAAGCTGTACCCTGAATATTAAGAACACAAGTGAGATCAGCAGCTAATGTGCACATAGCAACTTGCTTCCATAGGAGAGACACCAATTTCTCCCCCAGAGAGATTAATCTCCTCATACATGAGTCATTCAAGCATGAAGAAATATTCTTTGGACATGGTGCACCAAATGGAAGCCCATACATCAGACAATGATGGTGTATTATATTGAGACGTTTATAGGACTGGGACATGCCAGCTGGGATGTGCAGCTTTAAGGGAATAAAGAAAAAAATTGCATTTTTAAGGTGGATCTGCAGAGAAACTCAAGCAGCCGACACTGTAAATGGACGTACATTCGCTTCTCCCTTCAAACGTATTTCCGGAATGAGGGGAGTCACTTCTCATGGAAAATGTTTACTTACATTTTTATCTTGGCTTTTTTCAGCTATGTGTCCCAGTCTTCATAATAGGATTCTTGCCCCTTGTGAGGGCTGTACTCTTGCCTGGCCTCACATCCATGCTATAACTCAGGTTCTTTCTGAGTTATAGTCATACTAAAGGGTGTGATATATCCTGCAAAGGCCCTGAACAATGGCAATTTGAGGTTTCCTGAATAAGTTTTGGAGTGTGTGTTGCAAAGTGTTCAGAAACACAAATTGTTAGCTTCTGAACTAGAGATAGCAAAGCAAATGTGGGTTTTCCTACTTTTACCAAGGAAGACTTTTGATCAGTGTTTGGCTGAGCAAACACGGCTGGGCTGCCTGCAATGTCTTACTGTCCCTGCCTGTCTTACTTCTGTCAAGCAATGTAAACCTATGTGTTTATCATTAAAACACAATTGACTCCTACATCTTCACCTGCAACTCAGTGTAGGCAAATACTGCTCAGTGGCCATGTTTTTTCATCTGAGAAGATTTCCATCTGCAAAATCTTCCCTGGATTGACAGCCCAGGAAAGGAAAAGCACTGGTTAAAGCAGGCACTCTCAAACCAATAGGAGCACTTCAAATGCAATTTCTATTTTTGCAAGTATATAGATGCACTAAGTAAATTGCTATTAATTATTCTGTACATAATTAACTTTCTCTGCACTTAGGCAGCACTCTTTCTTAGGCAGACACACACAAGTCCTGGTAAGTCGATCCATGTATTTCACAAAATATGATACTCAAAGGCTTTCCCAAACTGATAGAGGAGAAATGTGCTTGGGTTATGGATGCATCATCAAGGAGTTCACTGCAAGAAGGAGCAGGCAAGTGGCTGTGTGCTTACCCATCTAAGACAGAACTGAGGGGGGCTCAGACTCGCAGGTAACTGCAGAAATACACCTGCACCATGGACTGGGAGAACAGAGCTGTGGGATTACTGTCGTAAGCATTTCATGTTTGGAAGGACTTGGTAGAAATATCTGATATTGTTCATATGGCTCAACCTTTTTTCAGAGTTCAGAGAGCATCTGCATCTGGATGGTGCTCTTAGCCATATGGTTTAGTTTTAGGTAATCCTGTGAGGAGCAGGGAGTTGGCCTTGATGATCTTCATGGATCCCTTCCAGCTTGAGATACTCTGTGATTCAGTGACTGGAAGGGGCAGATATGTGAAAATGCACTTTTCTATTCCTAGTTTCTGCCATTCACTTGAGGCCACTTTAATTATTCCTGTTTCTACTTGTCTCAGACTAGTTTCAGATTATTTTCTTTTCTGCATGCTTCTCCTGCTCAACAGAGATGGGTGGTAGAGCCCGCTCATAAGAAATATTTTTCAGACCATATTTGCTCTTGCTTTTGGGATAAGGATTTTCCTAGGGCAACTTATCTGTCTTCTCTGGCTTAGATTTTTAATTCCAGCTTTACAAGAGGCAGAGATCTCCCTTTGCAGCACTTGTATCTGTTTGTAATGAGTGCCAGTACAGCCCTCAGGATAAAATACAGCAGCTGAGGCATTACCTGTGCTCACTCATGGCTCTGTCAGCTCCCTGCAGCCTGGCTTCCAGTGTGATTTCTGCCTGAAGGTGTAGCATGAAATGGGCATCCACTAATCCTGCACATGGTGTGAATGACTGCTCTCCCCACTCCCAGACTCTGCCAGAGTGGGAATCAAAACAAAAACAGATCAGCCCTCCAAAAAGTTTAATTTTAATGAAAAACAAACAAAAACCCCCTCACAAACACAAAATATTGATCAAACTTTTCCAGGCCTGTGTCCTTTTAATTTCCCATCATCCTCTCTCTTACAGACTTGTACTTCCATTTAAAAAAAAACCAACAAACTTGCAGGTTTTTACAGACTATCTGCTCTCTTTGAGACTTGAGGTTGTGAGTGTTTACCTTGCAAAGTATCATCTTTTCATGTCATAAAAATTTCTACTGGTAGATAGTGTCTATCATGCAAGCTTCCTGCTTGGGATATTTAACTCTACTTCATTTCCCTGGCAGGAAATCTGGATTCTAAGAATGTTTCAAAATGTGCTTTAATGGATGGTTGTGTAACATTTTCAATTTTAAATTCCACTTACCTATATCAGGAAAGCGGTGTGTTTTTTCAATAAAATATTTCATTTTAAATTCATTTGTGCCTCAGAAACACATTATATTTTGATACATGACATACAGTAAGAAGAAATCATACATATTTTATGTGCAACACATTGAATTTGTAATATGTGTCTGATAATGACTTTATACTAAGTTCCTATTCCTCTACAGTTGTAGAGGAATAGCAATGTAATTGCTGTCCTGAGCTAGACAGAGTCTGCTTTAGTGCTGCTCACTTGCTTATACAGTTGTGGGAAACCTATAAATCTGATTTGAGTCTCTGATGAGACTTTCATACACCAAGGAGAAAAATGATATATTGTGATAAAACAAAATCCAGGACTTGTTTTCTTCTGGATGATTCTTCTCTTTTAGTGTTTGGAGACTTCATTCAGGCTTAAGTACTTTCTGTGTATATTTTGTTTTAGATACATTAGGAAAAGTTTTTCACTAAACATGGCTTCACTTGGCAGAGAGACTTTTTAAATTATTTTAGCAGAACTGAGTTGGAACAAGTGCTCAAGCTGCCATAAGGAGAACTAATTATTAGATTTGAGGGTTTATGTATGTATATTTATACATGTATCTGTAAAAACATAAGGGAATAAATGCAATGGACGCCTGATATCCTCTGCAAGTCCTGCATGAAATAAAAGCATAGCAAAAGCATGGAGGTAGGACAGCATCAGGAAAAATGAGACTGAGAGCTAGGAGTTATTCATTTTCCCACAAGATGATTCTGACTTCCTGCCAGAAGGTCAGCATCTGATAAAGTATTTTACACTAGTGCCTTTCTTTTTTTCCATGATCCTTTAGAAAGTGAAGGATGCAGGCTTAAGCTAGTAGAAGACAGTCATAGACTTCAATTTCAGCATAACACTATTGAGAGAGAGGTGGATAATAAATAATATTTTCAGTTGTGAAATAGGAGATGTAAAGTCTTTGCTAATGCTATGCAATAAATAGTGGGGGCATTTTTATGGCACATTTTTAGAATTAAAAAGGGAATCCTCTTATTTCAAAATGCAGCATCAAAACATGATCTTATTAAAATCTTCAAAGGGAGAGCAAGTAGCTCCTCTTCCCCCTTCCCCTCTCCTCCTCCCCTCAATTCTCTGCTTTTTTCAAGAAAAAGAAGTTATATTTAGGAAGCCTATCTCTTCACTCAGAGATCCACCACAGCTGTACTTCACTCCTGCCATGCAGGGCAGAATATCACTGTACATTGTCTTTCTCTGTTTTACTGAAAGCACACATTGAAACGTTACTCTCAATCAGACCCTGTGGTTTGGAAAATAGGTGATTTTTACTGCCATCTCCTACTCCTGATACTTAGTAAGCTGTTCAGAGCCCAGCATAAGGATGGAACCTTCTCCAAGCCACTTGCTTAGAAAATGGGAAAAAATGTATTCTGAGTGGTCTGAGGGGAGTCCCCTCCAGAATATCCCCAGTTGAGAGTTTCTGGCTCTAGCCCTGAAGATGTTCCAGTCAAATGCCAAGCATTCCTAGGCCACCCAGTTAAAAGAATTAATTGGTGCAGAGCAGGAGGTTGTCGTGACTATTACCTAAATAATATCTTTTGCATTTAAATGAAGATGAAAGAGGGCGGAGATTATTCCTCCTGTAAGTTTGTACCATTCCTAGAACATCAGAGCTCTGATTCCTGTAGCTATTAATGTTGCTCCAGTATTCCTGAGTACCATCACCCCTTTACTTCTGTTCCTTTGCTCAAACTTATCACCTGCACCATTTCTGGACGGTAATGTCTCCTTCTGGGTGCCTTTTCTGCAGCTACCTGCACAAAAGCATTCTTCATCCTTCTGGATGCCAAGGCACTCTCTGGGAGAAAAAAGAAAAAAAAAAAAAAAAAGGGGGGAAATGTTTGGAAAGTGAAGATCTGTGCTTTTACTGCTTTTCGGAGATTGAACAAGGCAGACATGGTCCTCTCTATAGACACAGGCAGCAGGAGTACATTTTTCCATGGATCTATCAAAGCCAGGCCTTTCCTGGGGAGTAAATGAATTCTTCCTGCCTGCTTTGTACCTAATGTTAGAGAATCATCAGGTGAGATTGGAAGGGGAGCTGCCAGGCCACCGTAAGGATACGTTAACCTGAAGACTGTCATCAGGCTACAGGGAGAGACCCTGACTGCAAACTAAACTGCCAGCTGTGGCAGAGGTGATGGCAATTGGCATTATTCTAGGTCCAAGTGGGATCTTCACCAACAGGCATGGGTTACCACGTGGGAACTTCACACACTGTGCAAACAGCAACTGATATTCTTTCATCCTGGCCAGAGTTTCTGGGTGGGAAGTTTAAGGTGGGAACTACCTGACTGTTATCTGAGAAGCAGCTTTTAAATAAGCCTGAGCTGGGTCAGTGATGAGCATATAAACTGCTATGTTGTTACCCACATAATGTGAGAGTTTCTTTCCCAAAACAGGTTGATGTGTGTCAGAGCTAGCAGAGCTTGGTTTCCTACAGGTGTGCATCCCTCACAGGTTGGCTTCTCTGTTGTCTAATCAGGTGTTGCTTTTTGCAAATCCTTGTCTGTGTTTTCTGTGTGAACTTGGTGTGAATTCTCTGCGTGAAAAAGGAAGACCTCATCCTGCCACCCCTCCTGCAGTGGGTGATAAATAGGATGTCTCTTTCCTACCTGGCCACCTAGTTTTCTGGAAGCTGTTATAAAACAAATTACTTAAAATACAACTCCACCCATTTTGGTTGAAAATGGCCAAATAGTTCAAAATTTGCAATCAGTAAGAAATACATCCCAACTGCATGAGCACTCAAACCTCATTTGTAACCAGGATAAAAAAGGACTTTGATATCTGAAGCCATCAGGTACCAGTCAATCAGACAAAGTAACAATGGAAAAACTACATCAGGAAAAATACAAATGATTGATAAAATATTTAAAACTTGATTCTTTCTCAGTTTGAAACGGTGAATTAATGAACGCATCAGTCAAACCCCTGAAATTCCAAAAACCTTCAATTTACTCTTATTGTCAATGCATGGCAGGAAAGTCGCCTTCACCCAGAGATAGCCACCAAAATGTGGCTTTTGTTTGTGGAAGAACTTTCTTGGAGAATTTCAGATGCTTATTTGGAGCTTTTGCGGGGTATTGAATCTTTTACAAAGACATAATTTCTATTCAGAGGTCATTTATTACTGGAGTTAAATGAGTGTTAAGAAAAGTAAGGAATCTAGAGAATATAGCTAAAAACATCTGGTTTCTGAGTTGCTCAGATTTCTTCATTCTCTTGGGAGATAACTATCGGACTAGTTCTGCAGCTAACATGCTGTCCTCTAGGGTAGACAAGACATGGATATTTCACATTAAACTTCTTTGCAATTGGCAAAACCCCACCATTTCCTTGATTTGTTAAGGATGTCTTTTGGCCTCGGAAAATTTTCAAGGCTTTCATATGTATCTGTCATAATCATGAACACAAATACACAGAAAAAAATGAAGACAAACTCCTTGTTTTATTTGCTCCAGATGACCTTCAGAATTCTTTAGCTTTGAAATTCTGTACAGCCTCTACTGTGACCTGTTCTGTGTATCTGAGAAAAAAGGGAAATTCTGAGATAATTACATAGAATACGACATGAATCCACGGAGCAACAAACATTTGTGAAGTACCTACACTAGTCTTCACAGATTTTTTACCTAGCATGAATTACATGAAAATCAATTAACTTGGGTTAAGAATTCTAATATTGACGAATCTTCATAAGAAATTTGGGGGAGGTAAATCAGCAGAGCTCCAGTCTCCAATGTATTAGAACCATATTGCATGCACTAGGTGAGAAACGGTCTCATGCATACTAATGTAATTTGATTTTAGCTATGGGATTTATAAAAAGGTGATAATGACATGTACATATCTTTATAAAGAGATCTACAGGTGAAAGCAAGAGACATGTTAATAGCTCTACTTTACAATGAGCAGTACTGATTCTTAGCTGAATGTCTTCGAGGATTCAGCAGAGAGATGCTTTGAATAATATACAGGAGGCCTAGCCCAGAGGTTTGAAAGCAATTCTGATTTGATTGTTATTGTAGTAATAACAATTCATATCAGGATGGAATTTGTTATAGATTTTTGGACAATATTTTGTTTCTACCTGTGTCATAGTGTCATATCATGCACTGTGAGTTAATACTTTGCTAAGATACAACACTAAGTAGTGTAAATTTTCCCATTTTAATGTAGAAATATAAACATTCATGCTTCTGGAATCAAGCTGTGACACTGGTAGCTTGTAGGAAAGAATAGACATTTTCTTAACATCACCCACTTCAGCTAGCCAACCCAGGGCACTTCCTGAATGTGAAGAACAAAGAATGGTGTGCTGTAAACACAGTGGGGAGTTGCACTCATACTCCATCCCTGGTGCAAGCCCAAGGCACGTGCTGAGCTGTGCTGCTCAGCACACAGTCTGTGTCTACATGCATAGTGGGGGTGGGCCACTGATGGTCTCCCCCAAACTCTCCACAGAGTGTTAGCAACCAGCCCCAACCTTGAGTCTGCCCAAATGACTCCTGAAAAAGCTTGGCTTTGCATAAGAGCACTAAATATACACAGGATTTCCACTGCCTTCTCATTTTTGAACACTGTGATCCACACATCATCATGCACTCATTGACTGCTGGTTACACCTATAGCTTGGCTTTGCATTGCCTGAATTAGAGTGACATTTGACCTTGACTGTCAGAGAAAAGCCCCACTGCTAGTAATAATTTGGGACCTAATTTTCCAAATTCTCCCTCATCCAAATGAAGGGTGATTGCATAAGGGAAGATTACAGGACTGGTCCTCTATGATACATCAGTGTAAAAAATCCACTTGTCTCTAGAATTCAATTGTTTCCCATAAACATGCTAAACTGCGCCTCTCAATTCATCTTGTTAATTCACTGTCATGCTCATTATCTAAGCAATAGCATCAAATGTGTGTCCAAAAGGTTGCAGCCAAAGTACACTGGTAGAACGGGGTAACATGTAGCATGACATCTTCAAGTGGCCAGGGAAAGAGACCTACCATAGGGTAGCTTCTTAAATCTCTGAAAAAAACCATTTTTAACTCTTTAAAGTGCAGTCCTTGTATACTGTTTTACGCATTCCTAATGCATGAAGCCCCATCTCTGTCTGCTCACACAGATCTCCCATTTTTGAAACAAGGCCTGCAATATTTGGATAAGATGGAGTTGTGTTGCTTTAATTTATAGTTCCAGGTTTCATACCAGAGTTTCACAGGATTAGCAAGGAGCCAGCATACATGCATAGCAAATTCTCTGCACAGAGAACTTAATTTCGCAGTTAGAAACAGGATTTTTTTTCTATTTCTAGGTGCTGTTAGAGGTCTTCAAATAATGCATTGTTCTGTTTAACTAATGCAACCCCCTCTGATGAAAGGAAAACTCATTTTCATTAGTAGGTGAACACTAGGGTTGCATTAGTAGTCAAGTCCCATTCTCCTTTACACTGATGGAAATCCAGATAGTGATGCTGAAAGCAAAATTCAGCCTAACGCAGAAAAGGTAAAGTATGATTTTGGGAAACTACTTTTCCTTAAAACACAGCGCAACTCATGTGGTCCCCCTCTTTATCTTAAAAGAGCATTTATGTGTCATTCAAATTCCCATTTTTCTTCATTATTTTGCTGTACTCAGTGTAGCAGTAAGTAGCTGAGTGTATCTAACTTTGGATGGATTTGTATTTTTAGGCTGTTTATAGCTGAGATTGGTTTTTTCCCACCTGCAGCTGGGGAATGCTTAACTTGTCACCTGTAGTCATGTTTTAGGGTCACTCTGTAGACATCAGAGGGGTTGCTCAGGGCTGGTTATACTTCCCTCTGTTGTAGCCAACATGGGGAGTTCAGGCATTTTATTCTGACTGCCTGGTTTTACACGGCTGAAATGAGAAGCCATGAGAGCTCCCTCACCCTTATGTGACTTAGAACCACTCCTAAACCACTGCTTCATCCCAGTGTAGCATTTCCATTTTTCCTTTTCAGTAAACAAGCAGAATTCAGCCTGGCACTACAATTAGCTGCTCTTTTACTCACCTTCCCCTCAAGCATTCAAAGTCTGCTTTTTGTGCCGTGGAAAGAAAGGTTTAATAAATCACACAAAAACAATGTTTTCTGCTTCTATTTTTCAAATAAACTCTGCAGAAAACTTGGGTAAACAAGGCTTTTTTTTTTTTTTCCCTGAATCAGGTCCTTGTTTACAGAAAAATGGAATGTTTCCCCTCAATTACTGATGACTAATAAATCATGTTCATTGCTCTAGGTGTATGACCTTGCAAAATTCTTTTCAGTTAGCTGCTTAAGTTTCATTTTACTTTTTTTTTTTACTTGGCAATGGAGAGGCTTTTCTTGCATTTTATGTATCTTTCAAAGAAATTATGCTTGTGTACATACTCAATAAAAATTTGCTGTCATTCTACCCAGCATATAGTCAGATTTTACTAAGATGAAATAGTTCAGAAACACTTTTCTTGATATGGCAAGCAATTTTTAGATTAGCATGTTGTATTTTTAACCTTCATAATTTTCTGGATACAAAAGTAAATCTTAAGTTTTGTTATACCTATAATTGCTCTGACAAAAATGTTCACAGTGGCATGGGTGGTGGCTTTGGCTACCAAGACAGATTTTCATAATAATGAGTTTTTTCCTGTAGGGGGCTGTGAACTGCTAATTAGCATCTATGACCCAATATTCTTAGCAAATAAGAGTAATAGCAGTAATTTCTAGCTTTATGCAGGGTGCAAGTCTAATATTACCAGCACTTCTGTTTCATTTGTAATTAACTGCAAGCAATTATTATAGAGTCAAGGAAGTATATCCTAATGCTCGTAGGTAATAAAAAAAATTGAAATTATGTTTGTAAAACTCATATGTTTCATGCTGGGTGCACTGATTTCCTTCAGAGCACTGAGATTATGCACCTATCAATTAAAAATTCTTCTTTAATGTTGCTTTACATTGATATGCTTTTGGATGTTGCTGTATAAGTATCTCTTCCTCTATTTAATTCTCTTCCTTTTTTAAAAAAACATATCCTTGAAATTTCAATTAATATTTTGACCACAAGACCTTTCTGAATACTTAATTTGGCTACTTGATCTCAACATAAGATTTAGATGGTACTGAAATAAGTTGTTTACACTTGATTTTATGAGGTCTGTATCTTAGCCCTATTTGAACCATGCCCCCCAAGGCTGGCGACAGAGGGGAGCGTGCTCATGCAGCGCAGCTGACTTCCCCAAACAGAAACAGATCTGCTGCTTCTTTTACTCAGCAAAATAATGCACAAGGCTTTCTGCAAATTGGTGTACTTTCCCCTGTTTGTATTGGTTTCTGTGACAGTGGGAACGGCTATGAAATAGTAGCTTCCAGTGGCAATTTTGTAGTTACTGGGATGGCACCGTGACTTGTCATTGCTTTGAACATCTTTGCAGAATGGGCCTCAGTTATTTAGTCAGAAATATGATCTTATCTGAATCTGAGCTCTGCACAGAAGTGAATAACTTTCTTCCAAAGTTTTGACAAAGATTCGGATATTGAGGTGTCTTCTCCTTTGCAAAATGTACTTCCCTCTTAGGATGAATGGTGTTTAACCAACTCTGAACATATAACAATATGGCACATTCCTGAACTCTAGGTGCTGTGGTTCAGTTCAGAGGGGTTGGGCATGGCATTTGCTGTGCTTTGGTCCAAGGGAGTTTTCTCAGCCTCTCTCAGACTGTCACTCAAGAGATTTGGAGGGCAAGAAGCTGATGTCTTTACATAAGCCATGGATTCCAAACAAAGTTTTTCAAACAATGATAGGCTTAAAAAACACCCTTTGATCATATGTGGAGTGTGATAATGACTCTATTGTGCAGCTAGTTGAAAAGGAGGCTGAAGAGACTGAATGAAAAAAAAAGTTTTATTTTCATGTTATTTGTTTCTTTCTTCTAAGCTATGTCTATGTCACTGCCTGTTATCAGTTTTGTGTTAATCCATCTACAGGCATTTACCTGGATATGAATGTGAATTAATCCAAATCTACCCTGCCAACTAACACCCAGGATCTCTAAGTAACTCTCTTTCTGTTAATCACTGAATCAATTTAGACCAGATTCATCAGACAGATCAAAAATATGACAAAATCTACTGATTCCATAACATCCCATGCTGACATCCATCTATCCAGCAGCTTAGCTCCAAAAAGCAGCTTTCCATCTTTCCTTAATATCCATTTGGACAGTTCTTTGTGCACTGTATCACACACTTTTCTACTAGTTATTGCCTTCTAGGTTATGTGAGTATTGTTTGGCTTTAATTTTATTTTTAATTGAGCAATTAATTTTCCTATTGCTGTAACATTAGCAAAGGTTTGTCTGCAATGGATATTTATATCTGGTGTTATATTTTGAATTTTCTAGGAGTGTGTTTTCAGCGGGCAGTTACACGTCTGATTGAAGCCTTTTATATTTCCTTGCGTAAACCTGATTTTATTTTATTGTTGAGACTTGTATCAATCAGTTTCTCAGAAACTTTTTCTTGCTGTTGCAAGAGAGATAGGGAATTTATAGATTTGCAAGAAATTTGTTATGCTTGTTCAGTAGATATATTTTCTTTTCAATCAGAGTTAAGGAAATCCTATGGTCTGTAAGTATCTACATATTCTTTGCAGTACAAAAGGATTTATAGTATGTAAATGGAGTGACTGAGAAGGTTTTGTCCTCATTGTTAAGAAATTACAACAACAAATGACATAAAATATATGCAAGAATAGAGAGAACAGTTAAAAAGTTTGTGTAAATAATAAAGCCTCTGAGAAGATATGAGTCTATGAAAAAGTTCAGGGAAACAACTCACCACACATTTTAGACTCACAACAAAAATCACACTAGATAAACTAAGTTCTAACACAATGATATAAACACCCAAAAATTAAAAGAAAATTTTAATGTGGTGTTTTCTTTAAGTGTGGGAAGACAAACCTTAAAGTCTGAAACTGTATTCTTCAAAATGATCTCCCACAAATATTTTAGGTGGGGTATATTTAGAATAGTCGTGGGCTATTGAAATGTCTCATTCTGCATGGATCTGTACATTACAAACCATATTTATTACTGGTCCTTAATCCCATGTTGAGTAGACTGAACTGTAGTATCTGAGCTATATATAGGAATGATCCAGCTTATTTCAAAGTGGTTTTTTTCTGTAGACTGAGGAATGCAATTCTCTTCTGTGCAGCAAGAACTGCACCTAACTGCAGGCATTGGAACATTAGATTGCATGGTCCAGGGCATTTGCCATGGTTGCTGGAAAGAATAAGAACCTCTAAAGGGTGGTTCATTTCATTGATCTGAGATGGGTTTTGGGCATAAGATGATCCAGCAGCTGGTGGATCCTTTTTGTCTATAAAGTACAAAGATACACCAGACAATTAACCTAAACTTGTGTCTTAATGTTTAGGGGAGTGAGATGAAGAAAGATAAGTCCCATTCTAAGTATCTGTTTACCTCTATTTCAGTTTTTAAGAGAAAAGTATTAATTATATCCACTTTCAGCACTTTGAGATGGCCTATATTTTGTAATGTAGCCTCATTAATACGTAGAACAGCTTCACCTCTAATCCAAAGTATTTTTGGCAATATACTCATTTAATATTTACTTAGTAAATGCATTTGATAGTGGGGTTTTTTTTAAGTTAAATTATATGAGAAAGTATTACTTAGCTTCCGTGTACAGTTCAGTGCTGTTATTTTCCATCTTCCCAAAATTTCTATAGTTAGAAGGGAAATACATTTCCATGCTTCTAGGCTTCCCAGAAAGTCGATATCTAAATCTGTAGCAAGAACTGTGCACAGAAAGAAGCAGAATATAAATACAGTTATTTATAAATAGCACTTGGAAAAGTCCACAAAAGTGCTGTAGTAGTGGTGTATTGAGTAGAAAGCATTCACCATTAGCTCCACTTTGCCTGAGAAGATCTAAGTTGTTGCACTGGTGTTAATACTAACCATTTAATCCATTTATGTACACAGATCAATGGGGAATCTTTGAGAGGCAGAACAGCACACACATATAGATGACCCAAAGAAGCAACATCAATTATGCCATTGAAAGATACAAAATGCTGCCTTTTTGTACTGTATGAAATTGGAGGGCTCAGTCTTCTTGTATAATTATAAGGGAACATAATTAAACCCCAAATTAGTATAACCAAAACATGTTCTGGGCTAAGAGTTCTGTGGGTCACCAAGGAAGTCTTTCAGAGAATGTGTTGCACCCCAAAGCCTTTCTCTGATGTAGGGCAAGATGAGCAGTGCTGCATTCTCTTTGAACTGTCGCATTTCTCCAGGAGGAAAGCCTGCCTCACCTTTCACATCCACCAGTGCAAATCATACATGTGTCTACTGCAATGAGGTGAAAGCAGAATCTGCCCTACTACCTCGACAGAAGTGACATTTCCCTATTGTATATTCCTGCAGGTGCCTTGGATGAGGCAGTACTAAGTCTTCATGTCATCAGCATACTTGTTTGCAGGGTTTTGCAGATTTTTGAACAGTAATTCAAAATAGAGTCTGATAGTTATCATTCTTTTTGCCCCAGCATTCTTGCTTGCATTTATCAAAAGATAGTTAAAATGTTTCTGAAGAACTGCTATTCTTCCTGGCCATATCTTCTATTACTTTAGCAATGTGTGCATTTCCCTGTCATCTTTCTCCTGCTATGGCCCTTTCCATCATCTTTATACTCTGTCTTTGTGACTTTATAGCTTCCTCTATTATGCCCATGCTTTCCTTTGCCCTTCCTTCTCCTTAGCTTTCTTTCATCCTTTCTTCCTTGGGAAACCCATTTCTGATTGCAAGTTGCCCATCTCTGGATGTTTGGAGCCTTAATTCCAACATTTAGCCTTTTGCATGTACATCCTCAGGAGTCTGTTTAATGAAGGATAGGTACAGGGAGGGAAAGTTTAAAACAAGACTACTCTCTTTCTGGAAGATCACATTAGGAGTTAGTAACAACCAGGTTCTATAAACAATTAAAGTAAATTCCAAAAAAGTTATATTAACAAGAGTTTTATGGACTTCCCTAAAGACACCTTCTGTGAAACAGCAGTGAGAGCATTTCTCTCTCTGTGAGCAGCAAGTTATGTTGAAACTCTGGCAACTAAGGAAGCTGCATATTCTACACTTGTCCTTTGCAAGAATAATTTCTGAAAATGCCTTTATGTATTTATTTCTGTGCAATCTCTAAGAGTGCCTCTGCATTATTTCCATGGCAGTACTTTATTTGATTGATCCATTTTGCACATGCCTGCCTCCTTCTACACTACATGAAGGAGCAGCTGGTACAGTTACTGAAGAGCATATTTCTGTTCCTAGAGTCAGGTTGATCTCAGACTAAGAACACCTTGTACTGTCTTCACTCAGCATGGATTTGGATGCTTGTGAATGAGAAAAGTACACTCCATTAGTATGATCCAAATCCCACAAGAGATAATGGGCAGTTCTCCATTGACTTTAATGGGAAGCAGGATCAGGATGTCAGTGCTTTGAAAAAAGCAAAGGTTTTGTTAAAAAAGTATTCATTTTAAGAAGAGTGACACAACAGGGAAGTAATATTCCCTGTAGCCTGTAAATGGCTTCTGCAAACATAGTCTTCTTGCTGCTTAGCTTCATAATAACCATGCTAATCAGGGTTTCTGTTTAATTTGAAATACATATTCACTTTCCAGACAACACAGGAAAGAAGAGTGCATTTACTGTGCTTCTGGCAGGCTTGTAGGGGTTCCTTTGAGTGGATAAGAAACTGTTTTTCTCTTCCAGGTAATTTGGACCGTCTCCACTCATTTGATTTTCACTATCACCAAAAAGTGATCCACGTAGGAGTTCCAGAAAGCTGCAAATTACTGTTCAGTTCAAATCCTTAAAGGCATTTCAAGTGCACATTGTAACAGACTCATAGTAATCAAGTAGCAGAAAGACTCTTATAACAGCTATCTCTCTCTCCTTCTGAATTGCTGAGGAACAGGCAGATGTGGAAATTATGAGTAATGTAATTGATGATCTTAAGGCTTTTAAATACCCAAGCTCTCAACAATCAAGATCTATTTGAGTTCAGAATCTAATAAGTAGTAAATACAATAGGTTTCAGTAGGATGTTTTATCAGGTTCTCTGCAGTGCTTCCCCCACTCCTTCGCTTTTATGGGCAGCATTACCATCTAATCAGCAGACAAGTTGGAAAATGTTATTGTGACAGATGATCACTTTTAGTTCATCATATTTCATTTTGTTTGATATGTAGTTGCTGCGAGTTCACTTATAATGCACATTTTCAGAGGGTTCGTCTCCAGCTTTTTTAAGCAGGTGAAAAAGAGCATAATGTTATCCCAGTGTGTTTATTGTCAACTTATTTATTGTGTACCAAGAAAGAAAAATGCTTGTACAAAACTCCCACAAATAATAAATTAATACCCTATATATTTCCCAGGTGCTTTAATTTATAAACCTCTTTTTCAGTAATGATGACAAGTCCAAGATTTATTCTGATTATGTACTGAATAAATTCTAGAAGTACTTTTTTCAACCTAGTGAACAAACTATGTACAGTGAAGAGTTAATTTCCATTTTTCTTCTGTTTTTCTTTAATCTGCAGACCAGACTGAAAGAATCCTAAATTCTACATTATGTTTCAGCTAAAAAAATAGGAAAACATTTGCCAGTGAAGAAACCAGCTCATTCTATTAACATAGGTAAAGAGCCTAACACCCTTGCTTACGTGTTAATTTATCCACATACAAAAAAAACATGTTAGTGTGAGGTGAGTAAAAAATATTTGCACCACTGGAAAAACTGCTAAATCACATTTCTTCAGATTCTCTGAAAAGCAAAATATGTTGCAGCTTTGCCTTTGATATTTCCTAGTTTGGTAGAATGAAAACAGAAGGCTTTTTTTTTTCAAGAAAGAATATATTTTCACTGCAAAAAAGGGACTTTTCTTTCAAAACAAGAGAATGAAAACTGCGAAAATTTGCATAGGCATGAAAAGGCACAATTTTTTTAAAGGGGCATTTTTTTTGTTTTGCTACAATAATTAAAAAGTACTCCTTTTCTCTTAGATATAAAATCAGAATATTTGCCATTAACTGAGGTTTTACAAATGTTCCTCCTTCTTGACATATGGATTGGTCTAATACCATTGAACTGTTCTTTTGGGGTATGTCCTGTCTGCAATATATTTCTTGCCAAGTGTTGAATCAAATTCAGGTAATACAGTCAAACCTGAGGACATGTGAAATTGTCCTTGGGCCAGTTTGGACAGTAGTTAAAATCCGACCCTCTGCTTTTGCTCAGGTTGGTGTTCCACTCGGTAATGAGGCACAAAGTAATGAGCACTCTTAGATACTGGTAGTCTTCAGGTGCCAATAGCTGTCTCCTCTTCCCGCAGGAATATGTGCCCTGGAAGTCCTGAAAATGTGAATGGCCCCTGTTAGGGCAGGGTAACTTGGGTTTTGCAATATGTCCTGGGCTGTCGCGATGCTGCGGTGAAGTGTCAGCCTCCAAAGAAACACCCATGATCCTGCAGTCAGTGGTCCTTGTCCAAAGCGCTGCCTGGATTAGCTCCATTGACAGAGCAATGCAGGCAGCAAAAGAAGACAGATCCTACCCAGCTCCAGCAATTTGCAGGGGGCTGCAGATCCACAGGAACTGCTCCACAGCACCACTGCAGGCTGCTCCTGTACAGCCATTTAGGCAAACCTGAAATCTTCTCCAAATTTTAAAAATTTTGGAAAATAAAGCAAACCAGAATCTGTTAGACTTCTTTACATTCAAAACTCAAAAGCTGTTAATATTTCTCAGAAAAGCATTTGAGGTCCAGAAGGGAGAAAATCCAGGGTAGTGGTCCTTGCTCAGCACTTGGGTTCAGATTTCTCTCCTGGGGAAGTGCTATAAGGCCAGCACAGGCTCCAGCTGCTGACTTGATGGGCAGCTTTGGTGGAGGAGCACATCATTTCTGCCTGCACATGTCGGCAGTGAGGAGGGAGGGGAAGGTCTCTGCTAACCACCCTCCTGGACTAAAAAAAGCTGTTGAGTCAACACATTCTGTTTCCATGACCTTTGTTTCTGATTAATCAGCATCTTTTGTTGGAAAAAAAAATTCTCTGTTGTAACATTTCCAACCTATTCTACTATCAATTACAAAATTATGGCTATTGCTATAAATGGTTTACATTGGAAATAATCAGGAAAGTCAGCCCAAATTGAGTATGCCTTGTAATAGGGAAAGTGTATCATTTTAAACCTCCCAGACTACATACAAGTTCTCTGGGTTCCCTTGTTCTGAGTATTAGCCCTGCAATTTGGGACTGTGTTTGAAGCCTGGCAGGTTGGGAGGTATGATACTAATGCATACATTGATTATGAATGCCTGGGTTAAATGAACAATTATTAACTGGTGAATGAGAGAGTTAAAGAATTTCTTATTTTGCTGTTGCTGTATTTCCCAGTGACAACAATGAAAGCAAGCAAAAGAATCTTTTGGATGCAAGATTGTTTTTCCATGGATGAGGGATTACAGATTGGCTTTTTAACTTCAGCTTTTCCAAATAGTTTTTCAGTTATTTAATTTACTCTACATGGAGTCTATTGATTATTCAAGTTGGCAGTCAATTTTATAGGGCACCCCGCTGTTTCTTTGCTTAATGTAGTCAATGATTGTAATTGCTTGATCAGTGCAGCCCATGAAATAGGTTTTGTGTCTTTTTTACAATGCATTGATGGCTTTATCTGATGCAGTCTTGGCAGGGTCTAGGTTTTACAGCACGATCCTGAACTCCCAGAGGTCTCTAGATTAATGGCTATGGCTTTCTGTTGGAGCTGCTGATACTGCTCTCCAGAATGTATTCACACATCTGGCATGCCACACTTGGCAGTTGTGCCAGCTTTTTGTTGCGCAGTTACAGAATATCTCACCAGTGCCTAGTTAACTGTTTTCACTAAGGGAATGAGATAAAAAGCCATCCACAGAGTTGTTGGCACACGCTCTGTGTCATTGTAATCACAAATTTTTAATTTTTCTATTACACTTTTTATACGGCCAATTGATGTTTAGAAACAACAAAATACGCGTGATATTTGTTGTATGAACTCTGATTTGATTCCACAAAAGATTCCAAGCTCATTGTGATTTCCCGCAAACGTCCCATTAACACTTTATTTCCAAAAAGAGGAATGAGTTTTCTGTTTTGTTGTCAACAAATAAATGGATTAAAATTACATCTCTCTGGTTCAAATTTTTTATACAAGCAGAAAGAAAGAAAATGCGGGTGGAAGAACAGCAAGAGGAACCTCGTGACCTTGCCTATGAATGAAGCAATTCTTTTGTCTTTCATTGGTTCATGTTAAATTAATTAAGCTTCATTTAGCTCTGCTTGAAAGTCAGTGTTTCATATTTGGTAGCATTTGAATTGTATTATTAGAAATGTAAAATGTAGACCTAATAAGCAGGCCAAGAAAATGTAATGAAATACGCAACACAGGTGCTTAAATCCATGGACAATATAATTATATAGCACACATACAGCATTTACAGTGCCTAAGGTGACATCCTGCCAAAAATGTAAAAGTGTGATAGATTTTGGACCAGCTGTGGTATGAACTGATTTCCTCAGTTGAGCTTGATATAGAAACTGGACATGTGACCCCTATATTAATTCTTTTCTCTCCAGGTAGTAAACTATAAATGCATAATTCATCTTTGTGTAGAAAACGTCTATTGAGAAGACATCTGGAATTCAATATTTAAAATTCCAAGTCTGTCTTTCCACTGAAATCTTAGTTATGTTGGGCAATAACACAGGAATCATATACATATATATGCACAATATTAATAACTCACAAACCATGTGTTAGCAATAAATAGCCTTAAAAAAATCTGTCACAAGGAAAAATAATTAGAATAACATGAAAAAGCTTTCAGTGTAATGGTCATTGTCTTGACATCACTACTGAAATATTTTATGATTTTATGATTTCTGATGATTGTAGTGCAGTGAAATCCAGTCACATTCTAGAGGCCCATCCCAAAAACTTTTAAGCATGTAAGTAACGGTTCATGTGAACTGTTCCATGGAATTTGTCCCCACTTTATCATTGTCAAGGCATTAAAGTGATGGCTCCTCTCCTTCAAATACTACAAATAAAATGCTTCCTTGGATGCTCTTTTTCATTATGAAAATCTTATTATTTTAATTGAATATTATCTCAAATCATTGGCTTGAAGGATTAAGGACCTTTAACATGGAATATATAAGCTCACAGGAATGAAGAGCCAAATGTCAGCATCAAAAATCTTACCAGAAGACTACCAAATGTAGCTGTATAATTTGCCTTCAGTCATGGAAAAAAGATATCATCACCTTTCCATGTTTCCAGATTTTCTGAGCGGTTGTCATGCTTTTAAGTGTAAAAAAACCCAAAAATCCTGTATAGAAGTCTACACTGACCTTCAATCTTTTTCTGTACACTAATAATTTATGGCTTCTGGAGTTGGAATGATTTTCTTTTTATCCTTGATGAAACAATAAATAAGACTAGCATAATTTCTTTACCAAATGGCTAGCCATTCAAGAGGAATCTGAGAAATATAGATGGTGCTAAAAGGAAAAATAAAACACTGTAAACTCGTTTTTATACTGTACCTTTCAGAACAGTACATTCTGCCTTTTCTTTTACACACTCTATTTTGCCACTGAAAATGAAAGGCAAAAAGTAAGATGACAAAGATTGACAGATGAAAACATTGAAACAGGTACATAAAAATTTTCTGCAACATTTTTTCCCTTAAAATTCACTTACAAAAACACTCTTTGTGTTTCAATTGCTTACTTTTCCTAGGGTGACTAAGCAGACACTGGTATTAATACTCAAGATAACCTGATACACCTCAGTGGAAAGCACCATGCCTGATATGGGCTAAACTTTGTATGTTTACTCAATGATTGGACTTCTCCTGAAGCAGGCAGCACCTACAGTGTAGCAGAAATCAACAGAGTCTTACATGAGGTATCTGTGAATATGATCAATGTTCAGTCAGTCCTGCCCCATAAACCCAGTGGGCATTTTACTGTGGCTTTTAAAGGAGGCAGAACATAATCTACACTTCTTTACTGCATGCTGCATTTGTTGAATTATCTTGAAGCATTGAACTGACCTTGAATTTTGTAAATCTGATGCAAAATACTATGCCCCACTCACCATCTCTTTCACAACTAATTCTTCACATGACATCTGGCTCTTTCAATGTTGTCTCTGCGTTTGAAGCAAGAGGTAACTATGTCTCTCTTCATTAAATGATTTCTGAAATTCCAGATTTCTGGCTAAGTCACAACATGTAGGAACAGCATGGACCAGCAAGTTACAAGATGGAGCCTTCGCTTTTTTTGTCAGCCTTGTGTGGCATTCCTTGAGTGTCACTTGTGACCTGTAAATGTAGAGTATCAGATGGCTCAGGACAGAGTTGTCATAGTTGTCTGAATTTGCTTAAGCAAGCTTAGAATTGTTTTGCTGTTTTTGCCATAACTAAGAACATAGCTAAGAAATATATGGCTGATTCTCCCTGAAAAATAATCTTCTGAAGCAAAATATTCACGACAGTATATTCCATATGCTGTAAATAATAACAATTAAAATTACTAGTTCTTAATTTACTTATTCAATCTATGTGCTAACTTTTTTAGGTATGGGTCCAAGATACAAACAACATCTTGAATGTGGTCAGCTTTTGTTTTCTGTCACAATTTGTTTAAGGGACAGATAGGTAGCCCGTAAAGTACATTTGTGTTGGTGTCCTCCTTGGGACAGATCCCACTTCCAGTAAAACGAGCAGAAGGGGACTTCTGTCAAGAATTTAAATGTAAACATTGTGTTTGAAAAGACTAAGAGGTAATCAAATTAAAAACAAATAAAATTATTTAGGCCAAGAACAGGTTCTTTTCTTTAATTTTAAATTCTGCATGTATAAGGCACATGACAGGAAAAGACTTCCTTATGCCTTGTAGCTCATACTAACTTAAGCTAAATTTATATACCTCTGGAACAGGAGTCACCTCTGCCAAAGGACCTTAACAGAGGTGTCTTCTTTCTTTAGCCTAGAAATTCTCAGTGGTACTGGGAACCTCTAGATGAGCCACGCTGGGTTTCCAAACCCATTGTCAGACTTGGGGGTGTAATTCAGACCTAACCTTGGACACAGAATCACTCTGGTAAGTCAAGGGACAGAGGTGAGATTTAAAGAAAAAAACTCTGATCTATCAAAAGTTCAGTGTAAGTCCAGTATAGGTCTTTGTACTTTGTTCCCCTGTTTTTATGTACTTTACTGGAAATGAAGTTGACCTGAGTTGATTGGTGGTGAGGGCTGCTCAGCCTGTGTGTTTTGGAACAGGACAAGGACACCACTAAGACATAGTTGACAATGTTGGTCTTTTACATTTCTGTACCCTTACCCTCCTCCCCATAAGCTGCGTTCTTCTCATGAAGGCAAGGAAACTACTGCCTCCACTTGTTAGGAAGGTGAGAAGGATGATTCACTTGATGAATTCTTGTCCCAAGTATTACTTTTGTAAGTGTAAATATTACATTTCAGCACTTGAGAGCTCAAAAATAATCTTTATTCTTGAAATATTTATACATAAAGAGCATTACTGAAATAGGAGTGCTTGATTACTTGGATTGGGTTACATGATTGTGACATACTTATTTTTAGTCCTTGTGCTGAATGGTAACAGGAGACAGATTAAAAAAAAAAAAAAAAAAAGGAGGATAGATTCATTGCTGGTGATTGTCAACTGTTAAACAACTCACGTACTTCTACAAATGGGAGATGGCACTCCTTTAGTTTCAAATTTCTGGTCAGTCTGAAATTTGCTTATATTTGGAACAGTTCCTATTGTGCTACACAAAGCATAAAGATGGGGACAGTACTCCCCTGCCACATAAAGGTAGTGCAGATATCCTGAAATGAGACAGACACAGTGACCTTGAAGACTCAGTAGAATAAGTAAAGAAGAGGAGTGAGCAAAGAACCCCCTGTGCCTCAGTAGCTGGAGCATGGAGCTGCCTCTCAGCAGAGGCAACCAGGGCAGTGCTCAGAGCACTGCATTATCTGTCCTGTTCCTATCTGACCACAGAGCGTAGTCACCAAACCAGGTAATTACTTTGCTGGCACACACTGGAGTTTTTCCATCTGAGCTGTTTCCTGCAGGTACATTGCCATCAATCAGGCTTGTCCTTGAAGGCTAAATGATATGGAATTGCTGGGCATTTATGGGATATGCTCATGCCATTATCAGACAAGTTATCTAAACTTTTGCTTTTAGTCAGATCATTCCGGATTGATCCATCTTTCTAACAATACTTCAGCTGTTAATTGAATATGGGCAGTAATGTTTTCCATGTTTCTTAATTATTTTACTCTTCTGAACCAGGTTCCTTTAGTGGATATTTATTTATTCAGCCACAATGATGCATACACTTACTGACTGAAGTGGTATGAGCTCTAAAAACCTGTCTGTCTCCGCTGAAAGCATAGCCCTGCTTTGAAAGGAGCCTGGAAGAGCTGCACAGAACAGCCAAATCTCTTGTGCCAGTGGTTTTTACATCAACTATGTTTGGTTTACAAATATAGAGTGATTTCTCTAATTGCAAATCCTTGTTCTCTCTTACCTGTCATCATCACCAACAACAAAGTCCTCTTCGAGCTCAGTTGCCTCACTGCCCATTGTCTCCAGAGACAGTCCTTAATGACATCTGTGCAAAACCAAGGACTCCCCTGGGATCAGGCAGTTGGAAGGGATAAGGATTGCCAGTGATCCTTTAGAAAACACGTGAACGATTGGGCCTCCAGCCTGGGTAGCAAGAGAAAGTGGTAGAAATGGCTTTTTCTGTCACTTGTCTGAGCAGATTGTTCCAAGTTCACAGAAGGAATAAATCTGCTTTTTATTTTCTGGAGAAGAAAATCATGTATTTTCAGGAAATTAGGATACCTCCCAGATACCACCATCACATGGCTTTGGGGAAGGATGTCAGTGATGGGGTATCAGCACTCTGATGACACCAGGGACTTTCCTCCAGATTTTGTTTTAAAAAAAATAGGTACAGGCTTTGCAATGGGGGGAAAAAAAAGCAGCCAAGCCAATCTCTTCTTTTGTGTTTGTTTAGTTTTGAAAAACTTGCCTGAAGGTTCATTGGCGTTCCTACTGCAGACAGTTTGTGCCTGGGCTTCCTTGCAGAAAAAAGGGGGATTTTCCAGGCATGTCAATATGTCCTTGGCTGCACAGATACCTTTCATACAAAAGGCAGTTGCAGTTTCTCCCACTTCGAAAACAGTTGCTCTTTACTTATGCCCACTGGCGCAGCTTCACCCTTTGATATTTAACTGGTGCTGTTTATGATGGTTACATTCTTACCAGTTTCTCTGGTATGCTCTCACCTTGTCAATACTGTCATGCAGTTTTCCACCAACAGGGGTTTTTATCTGATTTTCTCTATCTGTAGGTGCTTTTTCCTCATAATTTCACAACTGCACTGACTTTGTCTGCTTGCCCATCATCAATAATTTTTGAACCATTGGCCAAGTGTTACCCAAGATAGCAATGTCTGTCTCAAAGGAAAGAAACCCCCACATATTTTCTGGAACTTGGTGACAGGAGAAGAAGTGAGACTTGAGCAGGACCCTGCAGAGAGGAGGGGCTGTAGAGTGAGCTCAGGCCATACCTCTTCTGCCTGACCACAGGTGTGTGCGCTCAGGGCCAGGGATGGGTGACAGCATGCAACATAGGGTCAGCCCTGAGGAAAGACAGGGTGATATTAGGAGAAGTTGCCATCCCAAGGCTTGGACAGGTGCACTCTGGGTTGAAAACTGGCTGGATGGCCAGACCCAGAAGGTAGTGATAAGGGATGCTACATCCTGTTGGCAGCCAGTCACAGTGGTGTTCCCCAAGGCTCAGTATTGGGGCCAGTTTGTTTAATATCTTTATTGATGGTCTGGACGAGGGGATTGAGTGCACCCTCAGTGAGTTTGCTGGCGACACTAAGTTGGTCAAGACTGTTGACCTGCTGGTAGGAAGGCTCTGCAGAGGGATCTGGAGAGTCTGGATCGATGGGCTGAGGGCAACAGTATAAGGTTCATCAAGGCCGAGTCCTGCACTTGAGTCACAACAACCCCAGGCAGCACTACAGGCTTGGGGCAGAGCAGCTGGAAAGTGGCCCAGAGAAAGGGACGTGGGGGTGCTGATCAACACTGGATGATGATAAACCAGAGTGTGCCCAGGTGTCCAAGAAGGCCAATGGCATCCTGGCCTGTATCAGCAATAGTGTGGACCGCAGGACCAGGGCAGTGATTGTCCCCCTGGACTTGGCGGCACTAGTGCCTCAAGTGCTGTGTCCAGTTAAGGGCTCCTCACTACAAAAAGGACACCAAGGTGCTGTAGCGTGTCCAGAGAAGAGCAACAGAGCTGGTGAAGGGTCTGGAGACTGTCTTATGAAGAGTGGCTGAGGGAGTTGAGGTTGTTTAGCCTGGAGAAAAGGAGGCTCAGGGAGGACCCTATTGCTCTCTAAAACTGCCTGAGAGCAGGCTGTGGCCAGGTGGGGGTTGGTCTCTTCTCCCAGGCAACCAGAGACAAGGCAAGTGGAAGAGGCCAGGGAAGGTTCAGGCTGAACATCAGGAGGGGCTTCATTACTGAAAGGGTTGTTAAGCATTGGAACAGGCTGCCCAGGGAAGAAGTGGAGTCGCCATGTCTGTAAGTGTTCAAGAAATAACTGGATGAGGCACTTAGCGCTGTGGTTTAGTTGACATGGTGGTGTTCACTGAAATGTTGGACTCAATGATCTAGAAGGTCTTTTCTACCCTTCGGGATTCTATAAGTCTGTTATTCTAGGGCTGTGCAGAGAGCCCTGGAGAACACATGGAGGAATAGGGATAGTGTAATGCAGTGCAACAGAGGTTGAATTCTGACTTTTGGGTACCCACTTAGGTTTTTTTACTATTACTCTACAGTACTTTCCACATAATAGGAACAAGAAGCTTGTTGACCAGGCAGAGAATGGCTGCTCCTCAGCATATTAATCATCCTCCCACCAGTGCTCATGTATGGGGTCCCATGGTGGGCACCCAGTGAAACCACCCCGCTCTGCAGCCTGAGAGACCCACATGAGACCCCACAGAGACCCACGTGGAAGACACCTTGAGGTGTGTTACAAATCATGAGGCAGCCTTTACTGGCTATGAACCCCTTGCAAAGTGTGTTCAGGGAGGCTGCTGACCCTTCTCTAATCAAAGAGCATCAGCGGGTCCCTGTGCCAACCCCAGCACAGACACCAGCCTGCCTCTCAGCGGCTCCTAGTCTCCTCTTCAAAGCCCATATGCAAGGCTCACAGAAGCAGGGATGAGCATTGCACACTCATGAATAAGTGTAATTGAAATTCTGTTCATAGCTATTTGGGGGGAAAAATTGCTAGTGTAATTAAAATGCACAGGGGAAAGAGAAGTAGCCTGTACAGACACATTATGTTACACAGCACCCACCCAGACAAAGGTCTTTGTCTATAAAAAGCTCAAATATGTCTGAGATAATTGCTGTTCATTGATTGTGCCTCTGAAGTGGAGTCGTTCTGGCATATTCCACCTTGAGGCTGTCTTATACATTTCTTTGAAAGGGAAAAATTCAAAAGTTCAAGTAAAGACACAAGTTCAGTCAAATACGTGGCAGTAAAATCTTGATTTACAGCATTAAGGTTACTTTCAGCTGACCTAGCCTGAGTGGTGCTGGGCAGTTTTGTCTGATCTTGTGTTAATGCTGTTAGCCTGTGTTTACTAAATGATTTAGCACTGAAATGTTGGGAGTTGCCAAATATTTGTCTTCTGTCCTTTATGAATATTTGAACAGCTCTTTCCTCAGCCCACTCTGAATGCAGAAAAGGGTGTTAAAAGTATCGCACTCGGGTAGCGCTGCTTTGCGGAGGCTGCCGACCAACAACATTCTTACATCAGCGACGCCTTTGGCACTGTACTAAATAAACCAAAGGTAGGAGCACAGAAAATGTGCTTGATAATGTGCTTGCATATTGCTTCCTGCGTCCTACAGAAATTCATATCTGAAAATAGAGGTCTTTAATTGGTGTATAATTTTTTTGCTCCCTCTCCTTTTAAATATAAAAGCATTAAATAACCCCTTGTTGGACCCATTTTATGCTGAAGGCAACACCCAAAAAGGATGGGAATCTGAGTTCAAACCCCAACTTCATCACAGATGTGTGAGATGAACTTGAGTATGTCTCCACGGTGTGTGTTTTGTCTAGACAAAAAAAAAGTGTGAAGTTTTTAATCAATAGTGTGTGTACAAACATATCAAGACATCACGAAAGAACATGTATCCTACATGTGGTTCACAATGTCTGCATGTAGCCTGCATTACTGCACTACTAGATTTTCTTTTGTCACAGCATTTTGTACACTTGCCTTTTTGGGAGGTTTGCAGACCCCAGAGTAAACAAGCACACCACTATTCATGCATCCAGAAGTGCTGCTCATTTTCACTTTCAAATGTGATGGCACAGGGAATCAGAGTTTCTACACCAGATTTGATTGCACCCAGCCATAGCAGTCTGCAATATTTTACACACAGGTTCAAAGTTGAGATTAATTTCTCAGAAAAAAAGTTGACCCATAAAGTAGATAATTTTAAATGTCAGCCTTCCTAGAAGAGCTGCAACTTTTCACCTTCTGTGACTTAATCTCATGCCTCATGGATAGGAAGTAATACACTTTTAGTGTAAAAGGACCATCCCTATTTTGATAGAGCTGCTGGATTTAATAGATCAGGTCTTGATTAGAATACATCTAGCCATCTTTGGTAGTTCAGGGCATATAATGCTTTATGTTTATTTTTCTTACATTCTAATACAAGGATAAATTCATTTCATGTGAACTTATTGGTAATCATTTACATTTAGTATGTCTGGAAGAAGCCAAAAGTAATGAAAGGAGACACCTTCTCATTCATTATTTGTTTTTAAATATTCCTCATTTCTTTCTTCCTTTTTTTTTTTTTCCACCTCCACATGCTGATATTGCATGCATGGCTTGCTCTCAGCTTGCTATGAAACAAGCTGGGGCAAGCCTTGTAATATGATTCAAATTGTAAATCTCATGTCTTGCATCCCCCAAACACCTCATCTCATATGCAGTCTGGAACCTTCATTCCAGTACCAATTAGACTAATATATCCACCCAGCTCCGATTGGGGTGATGGATCGGCTGGTGGGGGAAATGGAGGCGATTTTCTCAGCTCCTCTGCATTCCCATAGGCATGCAGCATTTGACAGATTGGGCAGAACTGCCACGAAAGAGTCTGACACAGATGGTGTAATTAGAAAATGCGAAGTGCGAGTGTGAAATTTATCTTTGATCAGCACCTCCTTGCCAGATTGTCATCTATGTTAATATGATGATGGCTTCTTGGAGATGGATAGAAGAAAACAGCAGCCTTGAGGAAGAAATGGAGACAGTTCACAACGTAGAGAAGATATTTTGTTTAACTCTGAAACTCAATCAATTTCAACCTGAGTAAAAAGTGATTTAATGTATTTAATTCATAGGAAAACAAATTGAATCTAAATCTGATACCTTACTTTGTTAGGCCCATAATCAATACGATAAAATCTTAGGTTTTGTTGGAAGAAGACAGGGATTAATTTTTTATGAACAGTTAAATAAAAAAAATCAATCTATAGCTATAGGCACACTTGAAGCTACTATATCACTCTTTGTAGAGACCTAATGTAATCTAAATATATATAAAAATCATTACAGAGTTGCCTGGACCATTTTAAGTAGTTAGAAGAAATTTTTTCTCTTTAAGTTTTGCAATTGCAACAACATCCTCTCTAGCAGGTCATGGAGTTTATCTACATTCGCTATAGAATCACAGAGATCTTTAGCTGTTTCATTTTCTCTCTTTATTCCAAAGGAAGGTTTTGACTGGTTTGAGGGATTTTTTAAAATTAAAAATGGATAAATATTCTTTGCCTGAGCAAAGCATTCTGATCATTTATGTGAAATCTCCAGCTTTCCCAGGAATCTGATGCTCAGTGTTCTGCAGCTGGAAAGATCATCGTCCTTTAGGTGCTGACGAATCCCGTGCTGCTCTTCAAACATGAGGATATTTAGCCTGTGTGAGACATAGGTAAAATTTTCCAAGAGAGGAACTGAGGCAGGGAGCAGGTAGGCACAACTCATGCCAGGTCATAGGGCAGAGTGTGACAGGGCCACTGTCACTGGCGGGTGCCTCTCCCGCCAGCTGTGTCCCCTTCCACGCCGCTGTGATCCTGTATTCGGGTGGTTCAAAAGGTTTAAGTTTACAAACCACTATTCTGTAGTTCATTTTGCTAAAAACTGCTCAAATGTTCACATGAGTGGTGCTAATTTTCAGGAAGGTAAATTAGCATAATTAATGACCAGCCAAATTTGGGGGTAATACAGTATGTAATTAACATTAGAGAGTTCTGTTGTACCACCTGCCCCCACATTTCATTGTTGCAGTGTACGAACTGTACAGGAGGCTATTTTCCCCTTTGCTGCACTGAGCAGAAAGCAGCTTTCTTCATCAGAATAAGCCATTAGCTGTAATGGCATGTAGGTGTAATGGAATGTGCTCGAAACATCTGTGCTGAGAGCAGGGGAGAAATTGCTGCATGCAGTCGTAGGCCTTTGGGGAGCTTGATTAAGGATTGCTTCAGAGAACTTGAGATCTGGCTTGGGATGCAAAAAAGAGAAGAAAGGAAAATAACACTAATAGATTTACGGATGTACTGCAGGGAGAACAAAGGATTTTTAATTTTTTTTACTTCCCTTTATTGCTCTTATATTGCATCTGTTCTCTGTTGGGCTTTCTCTTATTGAATTGATCTGGAAAAAAAATGTAGCTCAAAATGCAGTTTAGCAAAAGACATCCTTGCTGTATAAACATGAAAATAGCTTGATTTTTTTTTTCCTTTGTTTGCTAATGAAGACCTCGTTGAAACCACAAATAGTTCTAACAATAAATATTTATTGCATATGACATTTGCCTAAATCTGTTTTCAAGTGATATGTCCTCTATCTGGAAATCATGTAAAAACACACATTAAAAAAAATCCTGTACACAAAGACAATACTTGTCTTGCATTATTTGCATTCCTGGAGTATTCATCTGCTCCTTTTGCTGATTTCTTTTTCAATATTTCTTTAAAATTAATTTCTGATTTGTTTTTCTTCAACTCCATTTGTTTGCACACATTTTTAATAACCAATGGAATATAAACTCTCAGTACACAACAAGAGTAATTGCAGAACCACTGGGCTATGGCAGTTCTGGCTATTGACCCATCAAACTGTGAAAAATCTGAAATGCAGTTTACAGGATCTTAGACAAGGTGACAGGGAGGAGAAAAGCAATGTTATAAAAGATTACTTTGATGCCATACAAAGAGAAGGGTTAAATGTTTGAAAAATCCATATTACAGAAAAGGGAATTATTGTGCTGCCTGGGACAGATGTGGATGTATCACACAGAAAATGAGAAACAAACCCACAAATATTGGGTGGTTTAATGATTAAGTAAATCTTACACTTTCTAATTACAAATGACAACAAGGCACTATGTTCACTAGTATCCATCTTCCTTATGAAATAAGAAGCTTTCTGAGCTGGTGCCAAAAATGCCTTGCAATGAAGTTTAAAATATGTAGGGAGGCAAAAATGTAATAAAAATGCAAAAGCTAATAATATTATGGTGACTGGAATTGTTTACAATGTAGAGCACCTGCTGTTTTCAAAAAAAAGAGAGAGAGAGAGAAAGAAAAAGTGAAATCATCAAACTGTTCTTAAATGGAAAATCTGGGCTCTCTGCCAATTACACAATGTGTTTCAGGTGCACTGTAAATAGGAACAATAAAAGGTGCAGGGGACAGAATCTGAAATGTTAAATCTCAGATACACAAGAAAATTATTTGATGATGTTACTTTGAAAGGAAGTCTTGGGTACCTTCCAAATTTCTTCAAAGTGGAAATAGGTTTAAATTTTTACCTCTGTAAAAAAGTTGTAAAAATCTAATTATGCCTTTTAAAAATTTGATTAAATTAACCCCAAAAAGAACAAGAGCCAAAAAAATCTGAGAAACCCACAAGGGACTTCCCTCTTAGTAGTCTATTCAACATGGGAGATGCTTGGTGACTACAGTGAAATATAACAAGGCTAAATTCTGTGATATAATAATATAAAGCTAAGCCCACCCACCCCCAGAGTTATAAATTTGCATTTCAGGAGGCCAGTGGTAAGGTCTGGCTCATTGAAGTCAGAGCACAAATTTGATACACATTTCAGAGGAAAACTCATACTGTCCCGGCACTGTGTATCAGGGAACAAATGGTGGCCAAGTCCATGTTAGGCACTGGATGCAGGGAAATTTGTCATCAGTTGGCTAAAGACTAGACTTGAATGAATTTGCCTTCTGGCTATAGGGCTTTAGCTGTAGACAGGAGTTTTCTTATACATATAGAGACCAGAGCTGGGATGAAAATTGGTCTTCATTCATATAATTAGAAGGAGAGTGGGAAGTTGTTTAAGTATGTGTTTCTTTCTTTGGGAAAAAATACTTTGGCTATGTGTTTTGTTTCAAGAGAAAATGAGAAAGTGAAGAGATGCCTTAAGCATGGTCAGAAAGTAGTTGTCAGGAGACTCTTACTGAAATAAATGGAATGAATGATGGCACATCCTCTGACCTCGAGCCCTGTACTGCTCAGCTCAGCTCAGCTGCTCCTGTCTCACCCTGCTCCTGTCTCACCCTCTTCTCCCCTAGAACCATGTGAGGTTCCTCCCCACTGTGTTTGGGAGCACTTGCTGACCTGTGCACCTGCATAGTGCTATTTGGCAAGAGCCAAACTCCAGAGACAGGGGGAAGGGTTAAACAGTATAGATCTCATGGAGCAGTGCTTAAACATGTCCTAAGCCTGTTTAGTTTACTAGTATAGATGTAGCCTTGGAGACCAGAGACCAGATGCTGTGCATCTGCTGCACTCCCTGTAAGATCAGCCCTGACTATTTCCACACCCCATATCTACAGGGAAGGCCTGTAATAAAGCAGTAATCACTTTCCTCCCATCCTCACCTGAACCATGAGCCAGATCTTCATTTCAGTAACCCTTGGATAAATCAATAATCCTTCTATGTGACTGAAATCAGACATACAATCTTTGTATTATTTTTTTTTTGGGGTCTGATCCTGCCAGTTTTTTGTCGTTAACAGGAACAGGATCATATCTCTTATCAATGGCAGTTTGTTTTCCATCTCATGCTGCAATTATCAAGCTATCTGAACAATGTCTACAAAAAGCCATGTCTTTTAGTAGAAGGAGAGACTGGGGACACCCTTGGTATTCTCATTTTACCAGGATGTAGATTATCAGCCTACTTCCATGTGACATCCTATCCCCATAATCATTTCTATCTTTGCTTCTGTGCCTAAACTAACAGTGTTTCATGGTGGAGAAACATAAAAATAGGTATCACAGTTTTCTTCCACTTTTATGCAAGTTTTTTGGAGCACACACACACCATGGCATCTTAAAATGGACAAATTTAAAAGCGACACCAGAGAATAGTTGCAGGGCTGAAGCTTGAGCAGTGCTAAGTAGGACTTTGGCTACTATTACCTCTGTACTGATGTCTGGTTTTCTGGTACCATGTCTGAGTGCCAGAAGCAGAAGCTGCAGATCTGTTGCAATGGTGGAAGAAGGAAGAGCATCTGAAATGATTTCAAAGAAACCACCAAGTTACAATGTAGAGCGGATTGGAGAAAAGGCACTAGATCATCTCTACATTCTAAAGCTGTTCAGGATTTTTTTTCCCTCTGAATCAAGGGTAGTTGCCAACTAGGCTGAATACATGGTTTTGGGCAATTAGTTCTAGGTGGTCATCCTTAAGGACTGGACCAGCTGACCTCCAGAGGTCCCTTATAAATTCAACAATGCTGTGATTCTGTTATTCTGTGAATCTATAACTACACCTGTTCAAGGAATTTGAAAAATATTTATGCATTTTAAATCACTATGAAAAAGGAGCAAAAGAAGTTTAAAGTATGTCTCTCTTCTCTGGTGGATGTAGGTGGACTTCCTTTCCTCTTTGCCCCCTCTCTTACGTGGGAGTGGTTGTACTCCTTCTTCTCTTTGTGTGACTTTAGCCTCTCCTATGACATTCAAATAATGTGAAAATGCAACCAAAACTCATGGGTGATGCTGACTCCACTAAATTCAGTGTCTACGCTATCTATGACTTCACTGGGCTCAAATTTTTATTCTTTGTTGAATGAATTTTCATCCAGTGCTGATTCTTGCTTTTAAGATGGACATGAGCAGATACACAGGAAGCACTTCCTGGGATCACTCCTAAACTGATGCATTTAAAACTGCTTTGAAAATAAACTGCTTGCAGGAAACTCTTCAGTTTATTGGAGATAAATCCACCAGCCAAATTAAGATACATAGATTAATAGACATGCACAACTCTTACTATTCTTTCTTCTAAATATCTGGTAGTTTTCAACAACCCGAGTCTAATTCCCAATGAAGCTTTCCCTAATGGTTTAGGTAAAACCAACAGTGAGAAACAAAACAGTTTTAGTTATGTATTTGAAGACACATATAACCAAAGATCAGATGTTTTTATCTTCTATACCATAAGCATCCAAAGTTATGGCATAGTTAAAAAAAAAAATTAGATCAACCTTTCATTTATTTAGGCTTAGATAGATCCAAGTTTGTGAGCGTCATAGTTTAATCATCTTAGAGTCTTTTTAATGGCATTAGTTAGCACATTTATTATAGTTAGCAGTGTTATGATATCCAAATTTTTCTTCCCAAGACAGGGAACATGAAAATGGGACAGTCAGTTTGAGCCCCAACAGTGAATGTTTAGTCCTAGTGATTTCAGGTTTCAGATCTGGCTAGCTTAGGAGAGACTTAGGACTATGTCCATAGCAAGAAGAGAGTCTGACTTATTGCTGCTTCAATCTCCTTCAAGAGGAGTGTGAGAGCAGCTTATTCCACCACTTCAGCTACTTATTCTCTTCTTATAGACAGTCTTACACAAGAAAAAATAAGCATCAGAAAAACAGTGGTTTAAGTTCACAGCATGAAATGCAACTGAATCAGGAATCTTGTGAAATAAAGTACAGCAACACCAAAACTGTGTCTTCCCAGATGCTGCAGCAAGCTGTAACAGGCTAGCTTCAGGTTCAAACCAGGTGAGACCAAGGAGAATGGCAAGAGAAGTACTGGGAGATTCTGCTGATGGTACCTCTCTGCAACCACTGAATGACTTACTCTCATGTTTCATCATCCTTCATCAGAAATATCCTGGAAAGACCAAATTATGGGGACACCATGATATCTCTTAGAATATGCATCAAACTGGCCAGTATTAATGGACAAAGGCAGAAACAGTCCTAAAAGAACCTGTACATAGTTCTGACTACTTCATTAATTGAATATAAAATTTCACCAAATGTTTCTTACATCACACCCACACTGTTCAAAGGAACTCTGGCATCTTCTCTACAAAGCTATCCAGTCTTCTTTTCAAAATTTGAAGTAGTAAAAATTCAACTCTATTCTAGATGATTCTTAAGCTAAACACCCTTGTTCTTCAAGTAATCGCCTGCCCAAAAAGATATTTACACACTCTGATCAAACCATTCCTTACCCTTTGCTTTGGGAAGCTAGCCAGCTTGAGCTGCTCTGCAACCACCCCTTTCCTTCAACAGATCCAAATTACCTTGTGACTCCTTGTTTGCTTTGTTGTTTTTTTTTTTTTTAAACATGATTTTACAGAAGAAATAGTACTGCAAAGATAAATTTTATGATGCTGCATCTGCTAGGTGTCCCATAGTATTTCCAACCAGGGATTTTGTTAGTTTTTTGCACTCTGAGCACATGCTCAGCTAGGTTGCCACAATGACTCCCTCTTTCATAGATCTGCTCTTATTATTTTTTTTGTGCCACTGATTTTTTAGGTATAGGGAAGACAGCCTTTCTTCCCTCAGATCACTGATACATGACAGGGGTGTGCTATCAGTCTGAGCGTCCGAGGCTGGGTGGGAAGGTGCTGCAAGTGGAAGGCCTTTAGCTCTACAGTCTGCCTCTTACCCCAGACTGAGAGATCTTGAGCTTAACCTTCGAGGCCCTTATGCTCCTCTGGAGCTTTTGCCTGAGGGCTGCTGCAGGCAGCAGTTGTGCTTTAGTGATGTGAATCTATTAATGCGGTTCCACGCGTGCTGTACAGACACGGTCACCATCCCCACACACCCCCAACCCCTCCATGGCGCTGGCTGGCTCACCCCAGGGAGGCTCCCTGCCTGGCCAGCACTCAAGTGAGCAGCCACCCACAGGCAAAGGTGACAAGTGCCACTTGCAAGTGGGAGATAGATACAGCGGGGAAGAAAAAGCATCTCATCACACATGCTGGTGCATAGCATTTAATGGCACGGCTTGTCACATTTTACTGAACCACATCACCTCAAAAAAACAAGATACATTTACTTCACTGTGTCCCACAAAAATAACCCTCTGGCTAAAATATGCCCTCACCCTTTGAAAAATTTTGCAAAATGCCTCTGATTTCCCTCAGAGGGGTTTCTTTGAAGGTCTGATTTTTGATACAGCTTGTTTCACTGATATAAACATGTTAATGGTGAAAATGTCAAAAAGTTTATTGATTTTAATTCTTGAGATGAAAAAAATACATAAAAGTTCTGTTGTGTGCTCTAGGTAAATAAATGAGCGTGGTGTTTCTACGTTGTAGCCAGTGAACCATGCTTTATGTTAAACCCTTCCTACACATACAAGAGACTGAACAAAGCTTAGTAGTGGAAAGAAGACACAAATTACCTCCAGCCTTTTAGAGGCAGAGTAGAGGCTTCAAACACTGGAAGATGCATGACTAAAACATCCAGAAAACCTTGTTTCAAAAAAATTATCTCAAGCTTTGTGTTAACTACTGTAATACTAAATAATACTCTGAAGAATAACAAGATCAGACAATGCTGGTTCATGGTACTCCTGAAGGAAAATGAACCTATTTCATGCTTATGTGCTAAACTGGGAGCACACACGTGAGAGTACAAGTGGGTGCACCCACGTGTATGTTCACATATATGCATAGGTATATGTGTATATTTAGACAGATGCTTTTGCAAACAAAACAAAAAAATAAATTATATATGCCCTTACCTTCCTCCCACTATGAATGGTCTTTTTGTTAGTCCACTGAATAACCATTTGTCATGGGCTTTACTGTACCATGAAGTTATGATTAATATTATGGCTCATGTACAGCGGGTTGAAAAACCATATTCATTTTCAAAGTCACGTTGCATTGATTAGAATTCACTGCAGGTTATTCAAATAACGATCCTCTCTTTTCCCAGGAGAATCTCCGTCTGATTTTTCTTTACCCTCATTAAAGATCCCAGGTGCAGACAAAGCTTTACATACTTCTAATTTGCATTATCCTTGGGAAGGAGGTAATTCACATGCCTTCAGTATATAGCACTTGTTTTTGTAGTTTGCTCTTTCCTATCTGTCTATTTAAATAAATCAAGAAATTTAGCCTTTATAAATCCTCTGACAATAGAAAATGCCAAATTTTATTATGCTTAGTAATGAGCACATGTATTCTGAAATATCAATTATAATTCAGATTGAATGAAACAATTTTTTTCTTTGCTCCTCATCAGGTTATTCTTAAAATGTAATCTCTGCTCACTCTCTCAGTGATGGGAAAAGGTAAATTTTTAAAGCAAACATATAGATTTCATATCAGCCTTTGACTGATGTAAGAATATCCCTCATCAGTCTCTGAGAAATCTTTGAAAGGATTTAGTCTTTTTCTTTTTACTGGTCAAATACAGAACAGTGAAAGCACATAACATCTGTAATTACCTGGTGGAACTTAACAGTCCCATTAACCCTCAAAATGCAGCACTTGCGTGAATTCCACATCTGTTTTCTGAGGCATAAGTTGTGTGGGCCTATGTTTTGCAACAAAATAATCTGTCTTGGACTATTTTTATCGTGAGCCTTTGTGTAATGAGTTTAGCCCGAAGCAGACTGACAGCATTGTTGACATTTCATTGAGTTTCCATTCTCAAGAGAGAGGAAATTTTAGCTAATTAAATAATGTTATAGTGTCTCAGAAACTACAAAGGCAATGGGAAACCACACAGCAGTCATACTGTATTTCTTAAGATCACTTGTGTATTCCCGAGGTTTTATTATGCAGAAGTGATTCTTCTAACAATCTTTAAAGCAAGTCATACATTAGATAAACTTTTCATAACTCAACCTGGATAGCAATATTTGTAAGCTGATCAGTGTATATATGAAATGAAGCCAAATGGGGAAAAGAGCTATTAGAGAAATACTGAAACAATTATTACTTTTTATCATCTCAGCACAAATGCACAGAACATGTTGCCCATGTGTACTGGTGGCAGAGAGACAGAAAAGATCTTTTCCCTGTTGCTTTGTGGCTACCCTGCTCCTCTGTTCTAATGGGGTAGGGAAAGGACAGGGAAAAGATGGGGGCAGGCTGGCTTACTGAAAGGCTGGCAATACAATGCTGGTCCCTTTGGGATGGTGGGAAGTAATTCTGGGGAAGGGTGGGGAGTGGTGAGGCCAGTGGGTTTCTCTTGCCCCAGCGCCACGCACTGTGGTGCTGATGCCAGCAGGACACAGGAGGTGCTGCCAGCTGCCTTCCAACACCATAACCTGTTTCTGTGGGTGGTCAGCTGCTGACCAGAAAGCAGCTGCCCCAAAATGGACCAAGACAAGGGGCAAGCATTATGAAATTTTATTCATAAAATAATTATGAAAGTTTTGGAGGCCAAGCCAAGGTGCCTTCCCCAGCCTCTGCATTCCCTGACTCCAGCTGGCCCCAGAAGCTGGTTGTCATCCCTGATGTCCTTGGGGCTTGGGATAGTGGCATGTTTTAGGCAGCACCTGCACCAGTTCACTGGCACACCAGGAAGATCAAGCTTCACTGCGAGCTTGGGCAATGGCTAACTCACTGCTGGAAAACACCTTCACCCCACACAGAGCTCCTGATGGTCAGAGGAAGAAGAGAGACAGAATAAAACTGCTGCTGTGCTCAGCTTTTGAATAGGATTTATCCAAGCATGCTGGGACACCACGGTGAGAAAACGGCAGGAAATTTGACCAGTTCAGCCTAACCAGGACAGCAGGACAAATCACTTCCCTCAGATCTGTCCTGAGTGCAAGGCACAGCAGACAGGTGACTGGAAAGTAATTCAGCTTGCCATTCCTAAAATGAAAACAAAATAAATTGATTACACTCTTCTCCATGTGTGAGAAAGCGAGTCCTTTGTTTTCAACACCTTTACTTCTGATGTAGAGGCCCCCCATCTTCACCCCCTTGTCTTGCTGCACACCCAGCATCTGCGATTACCTTGGAGGGTGCACTGAGGGTGCTCAAGCAGTGTGTTTCTATAATAACACTCTCGGGCTGCCTGCCACATCAGGAAGAAAATAATACATTTCTACACTAATGATTTAATTTCCTTTTTAAGATGCTAGTGTTTCCCTGACAAGCAATGATTTATATATCTTGTTTCATGACTAAAGTGATTCTTAGTATTAAGGACTGAAGTACAATATAAAGGAAATACTGTTGCTGAAGAAATGACTGGTTTCCTTTGATTTCCCCTTCCTTGCTGGTAGTTTACACTGATGACCACTACAATGTGTCCTTCTATGTTCCTAGTTCGTGATAAGGACATTTTGTATTTGCATAACACCTTTCATCCTGCAAGAGCAAAGCACTTAAAAAAATTAATTTAACGTTATAATCTCCCAGCGGTGGTGATTCACCCACCGTGCTGGTGGCAAAGAAAACTCGGAAACTGTTCCAGTGCATCAGAGGCATCAGCCAGCACTGAAATACTCTGGAACCCAGAAGGGCTGCTGAGTCCTCTCACAGCAGGGTGTGTGTGTGCTGAGGAGGGATCTCCCCATGGCCAGAGGCCTCCAGATGGACTTTGGGTCTTTTCCTGGATATGGCAGCGAGCTGATGTTTTCAGTTGCACAGAGGCAGAGAGGAGAGCTCAGGATTCCTACCGTGAGCACCAAAAAATCTTTATTCTCCCATTAAGCCTCAGGGAGTCTGAAAGACTTTATTAGCCTTAATTACGTTTTTTTCTGGGATCATGAGGTCGGTGGGCTTGGCGAGCTTTTGTTTTTAAAAACCTAACTTGCTTGCCAGGCGAGTTTCCCAAGCTCTCATTTTATTGTGGTTTCCAGCAGGGGATCTTGTTTCAAGGGATATGATCAAAGTAAAGGACATTTCTGCTGGGACTTATTTTACATAGATTAGATCTCATTATGCAACTTGCTCTTTAGTCTATATTCTTTTTATAAGCTTCTGGCTATACGAATGAATTTTACATAGTAAAGTGTGAATTTATTATAATGAATACACTTTCTGAGTGAAAGGGAGGCAAAATACAGCACAGTGTAATACATTTAAGCTTCCTTATCAACAACAAATTTCAGCATTGCAGCAGTTTAATCTTATCTCAAACAAGGTTGCTGCACACTAATTTCAATGCAAATTTTCAGCTGACTTTTATTTCATTTTTAAGTTAAAAAATATTTTCTGGAATTGTGTCAAATTTTACATTTTCTTCCTAAATGCATATTTCTAAGCCTTCTTTCAAAGACATGCATGAGTTTTTAGGATTTCAAGATCTGTCCTTGATTAAGTCGTTACAACTTGACACCTTGAGAGTTCCACAGAGGTGGGAATTTGTGAGGATGTCCAGCAGCTACTTCTGAGTACAAAATGATCTGGATTAGTTCTGTTGGACAATCTCTAACAAGACTGAAAATTGAAGAAATGAAAGGTTAACAAAGAACAGATCTTAGAGTACACAGGAATTCTTGTCCAGTATTGTTAAGGTTTAGGGACTGGCAGAAGCAGAAATCTTTTTTGAAAGGTTCACTCTAATAGCATACAAATAAGAACAGATTTTTCAGTTTTATACTTCTGTACTGTGCATCTACCTACAGTTCTATTTAATATGAAGTTTGGGTCAATGCATGTGTGAATTCATCCAATGTTTATGTAAATTACTTTTATTTCCTGAATTGCCACATGTGAGTAAGCAGGTATATTTTTATTATCTCCCAAACTAGTCTGATTTAAAGCTGAAATTATCAAGTGAAGTAGAATTTAATTATCAAATGGAAGAGTTTTATGCATTTTTTGTTGGTTGAGGTTAATATGTATATATATATATATATGTACCCTCACTTTTCAAGTAATCTATTCAATAAGGTGTGAGTTTTTAAATGTGAGTGATGATCTTAGAAATAGATTCAGTGATCTTGAATCTTTCTTTACTAAATTACATAAGTGGGAAAAAAGTTTTTTCGTTTTCTGTCAAGGGCAAAATTTAGATGCACTTGTTTCTGTCAAGTCACTAAAACTGGTCATTGAGCTAGAAGTGTAAGCAGTCTTAGGATCTGTTCTTGTAACTGTGAAATTTGTCCCAGCTAAAAGACTTTGTTCATTTTAGGCTGAAATACTGAGGGCAAATTAGAATACCTAGAGGGTTTGCATTCCCACTGTTGCTCTAGTCAATACATTTCATGAATGGGGAATGGGATTTTCACAAGAATTCAGCAACTACCTCCCTCTGGACCCATAGAATTCAGTGAGCCTTTCTGAAAAACCCACACTTATTTTCGCAGGGACTACTGCCCTATAGGAAATATCTACATCTGAGGTCTACTAAACGTGTACAGACTGTATTCACTACTTCTTCCCCAAATCTGGTTCAGTCTCAAATGAAACCCATGTAAAAGCTTGTGTACAGAGGGGCTAAATTAATGCCAACATATTTAATTGCAATCTTATTTACAGCCTTTAAGCAGCTATTATATGTATTTCCCGAGTTATGATTCAGAGTTTACACATCTTTAGTTTATCACAGCAAAAAGCAGTGTCTCAGGAAAGGAATGTTTTTCAGTTAAATGGTTAATTAAGACTTGGAGATATTTTTTTTCTGATCAATGCAAGTCAAATTCTCGGTGCAAGTGGTTGAATCATCTTCAGAACTCTGATCATAATTAAACCACAAGGAGCCTGTTATGATTAAATGTGGGAAGCTGAAAATACATGAACCATAACAAAGGATCTGAATTTGCTTCAAGCTTTGCATAAAATGCCATTTCAGATTTTTTTTATATTAGTTAAAAAAAGCTTTCATCTTGTACCTTTCTTTTTTCCCCCAGAATTTCTTCCAAATTCAGTTACATTTTTCCAACTTAATAATAAATCTTGGACAAGTAACTGCTATCTGAGTTCCCTAATTTGTAAAATTCCCTATGTTCTCTGTCTAAACAATAGATTTCTCTTTATTTTTTATTAAAAATACAGAATTCTAAAAGATACTCTTAAAGAATTACACTTAATGTATTGATAAGTAAATATTTTTCCAAATTACTTTCTCACAGCTGTATAATCCATACATGGTGTTGGCACACTACAATAAATTTCTAAAATCTACGTTCTTTATTGTGTTCTAATTCTTTATTGCCATAATGATTTTTGTTTCTGTCTTTCTAATTAGACTATATAGCTTTTACAGAATAGCTTTTACACAGGGTATTTGTTTTTCTGTTCATGTAATTTAATCTTGAATGCTTGTAATCACAGCACAGGCATATCTAAAAGGGATGAAATTCTGTGTCTTGCCTTGGTAAGATACTCTTTTTAAAGCAATGAGTAGGAAATACAGGAATTTGTGAAGGAATATCAGAAGGAATATCTACTGCTAAACAAACAAACATCCAACACCCTCCCTCCTTCCAAAAAAAAAAAAAAAGATCCAAGAAAGATGGTCAGTATTAAATTCTTAGAGTTAGATCAACCCTTCCAACTTTGTGAAATTCAGTGTTGGAGACTTGAGTCAGATGAAGTTGCACAGAGTCTGACCAGGGACTACAGCATCTCCAAAGCAGGAGTGAATGAACCTGCACAGGATTTTGGTGTTCACCTCTCTCTCTGCTAGCAGCAACACCAAAGAAAGCAGGTTGGAAGACATCTCCTCTGTGTGCACAGCCAGAGGAGAAAAAAATCCTCTTCCCTTCCTATTTCCTATCAGGTCTGGAGGGGAATGGGTGTGCATCATCCCTACTGACTTGTGGTAACCAGTAAAGTCCAGAGCCAGGCACACAGGTACTGGCCTAAGGTCCCCACACAGCAGCTTCCAGCTGGAGCATTAGATCCACGAGAAGTACACAGCAGGGGTGGAATATCTCAGACAGGAGAAAATGCTTGAGAGAGAGAGAGACATCTAAAACACTGTTTACTTTTTTGAGTCAGATGCTTCATTTCAGTCTTCTTTTACTTATCTAGTTAAGACCCACATTTAAAGACCTAAAATCCCCTCCAGGAAAACACTCTTCAAAGGCAGACTGTGGCACAGTCCTGTGCAAACGTTGGCTAAAGGAGGACTGCAGAAGGAGAACCTGATGCTCAGCATGCCAGCTTGAGGAGCAGGTCACCAAGGTTTGAGGTCTTATTTGTTGAAGCTAAACTGCTCAATAGAAAGGAATGAAAATTTCCTTGACTCAAAATAAGGACCAGAGAAGAAAAGCCATGACTGTAAGAGCACTTACCTGCATAACAGCACATGCCCTACCAGACTGGGAGTGGGTAACTGTGATGGCTTGCTCATATACTTCCTAAATTTCATCTTGACACTGCTTAGGTGCCTGAATTCCTCCCTCTGATACGGTTTTTTGTAATTTTATCAGTTGTGGTCAGGTCTCTCAATCCCAATTTGCTGAATCCAAGCCCTGTACTTCTCACTTAGTGGAAACAGATACTAATATTAATGGGACTTTTGTCTTCATGATCCTATCTGTGAAGGGATGGTAGTCTCTGTGCCATGAAAGTTCCTGAAACAGCATCTCCCATCCACCACCACCTCCTCACAGCTGAGGCATGTGCTTGCTACTACAGCACAGCTGGCTTTCCTCACTTCAGGTTCAGGAAGCAACTCTCTACAAGCCAAACTGTTGGGACTTGTTCACTGTATTTTATAGCATAATGGACAACATATCAAGGGGAAAATAATCGTATTTACATTTTTTCTGCTAAGTGGAAGGAAAAGGAAATGGCATTCCAGAGAGCGATAAAATGAGAATGAATTCATTACAAGAATAGAGTGGCTAGGAGATCTTTTTTAACATTTTAATGAATAAATGACATTTTCATCCACTAAAAATACAAAGTACATAAGTAGTATTTACCTACAGATCATAGCATAGCATGAAATTCTTCCTTTGTAAGAATTGTAAGAATCCTAGCAGAATGATCCCATTTTGCAGGAAATCTTCCATTATGTTCAGGACTGCTTACCTTTAGTAATGAAAGCCAGATCTTTTTCCAGTTAAGCTACTTGCAAACCTTCTGTTTTTTTCATCCATCATAAAAATTGTCTAATCCATATCACAAACATGCATCCTCATTTAGCTGGCTCTGGATGCAAAACTGGTTACTGTCACACTGAGTGCTCATGGTCAAGGTTCAAGGAATGGCTAATGCTCTAAGTGAGGCTCCACATAAGTGTGTTTTATTTCGGAATGCATTGTCCTAGTTGGTGAACACAAAACAGCTCCCTAGCCATTTAATTATCCAAGATTATAATGACCCTAACGTCGAATAGGATTTTCTGCCACACCTTCTGGTTTCTGAAAAGCAGCGCCCTGAAGCAAAACCAAGTTTGTTCTCCTTGATTTTTTTGCATATTTTTTAATATTTCTAATTCAATCCAATTTTTACACGTTTATTATAGTTGTTTATATCTTATGTTTCTTCACAATGCTGATTTATAGTTAGTTTCCCTTTTGGAAGCATTAAACATATGAAAATAGGGTGCACACACATGAGGAGATACTTACTCATGCAAATAATCCAATTGAACTCGGTGAACTTCCTGAAGACAGCATTACTCATGCAAGTAAGTGATTACAGGACTGTGTCACACAATGAACGGTGTGGGCCTGATTATCTTCTCACCTACACTGGTTTTACATCATTACAGTTGCACTGGCTCTAAGGGAATTGCTCTTCATTTTTCCTAATGTAAGAAAATTGAGATTCGCACACCCACTCAAAAAACTTGATGATAATAATAATAATAATGACCACGAATGAATGATGACTCATTTAGGTACAATGCAACAGAAGTAGATCTATAAGTGCATTTCTGTGAAGATCTTGCTATTAGCCAAACTCATTGTGGAGCCTGATCCCTATCTGACCAGGGTTGCAGAGGGCTTAGAATTTGACAGGCAGTGCTCATTACCAATTCTTTCTGACTCTGGAGAACAAATTTACTTAAAGTCCCAAGAGAAAGGTAAGGAAAATGTTAGTGCATTCACCTTATACATAGCATAAGACAGGCATAAAGGGGATTAATTTAAAATATTTTCAGATGCTATAAAATGGATATGTTCTATAAACACTCACAGGTGGTCAAAACCAAAGATCCTTGAGAAACTTATCAACTCAGTCATAGAAAATGTGCAGAAGCAGCACATGAACCCCTCTTTAGACAATAAAAGTATCCAGAAAACCAGCAGTGAAGTGTTACAAGCCACAAGAGATCTTACTAGCATCAGTTTTTCTCAGTGGGCATCTTCGTGGAAAGACTTTGTACCCCTTCTTCCAGGCAGTTTTGTACACCAAAGAGAATGAGCATTTCCCAAAACCCATGCAGGAATGATTCTGATTCTGCATTCAATTCTCAGAATTATCAATTCTGATAACTTAAAAATTCAACTTCATGTATTTGCCAAACTAAAAACTCCCTGGATCTCCAGCATTATTGCTGTGATGAATTGAATCCTTCTAGTCCATTTAACATGAAATAACAGACTTGTGTTGATGGTGCTTTTGTTCTTGATAGTAGGAGAACTTGTTACTGAAAAAATTAGCTACTCACCCTTAAGTAATCACTAACATTCCAGCTCCTGAATATAAAAACAAAGAAAGACCAGATGGAAACAAACAAAAATTGTATTAATAATACATAATGAAGTGATGCCTACAAGTGATATTTCAGCAGGGCAAAAAAATAGGAAAACTACGGTTTTCACTGGGCCTTAATGTATGTATCCCTCTCTAATGCTTCCATCTTCAAGCAGTTCTGTTTTATTGACACAACAACACAAATTGCAGAAGTAAATTGAATCACAGGCTCAGAATGTAAAAATCAATGAGAAATAATTTTGTAGCACTAAAGTGAACAGTGTAATGCTAGGTATTCATTTAATTAACCATGAGCCTTTCCACATAATGCACAATCATTGCCAGCTTTTCAGCTCACGGTTATTCCAGGAATAATGGGTTTGGGATTCATCTTTAGAAAACCTGCATTAATATTTGAAAGCATTTAAATCCATTAGTGGGTCATCTGAACACTGCAGGTCACTTTTACATTGCTAATTGAAACAATAGTAATGGGTTATAATCTACTATCTAATAATGCCTGGAGTGTTTTACCGCTTTTATATCTGCAGATTCCAGGAAATATGTAAATTTGTTGCTGAAGTGTTATAAAATATGGAAATTTAAATGGCAAACATGAAACTATTTCTTTTTATAAATTAAAAAAAAAACCAACACTCACAGCATTAATAAACTGAAGAGTTACACTATATTTTGATGTCAGGATAAATTCTTTTCTATAGACTTTACAGTGTTCATTGCTTCTGCGCTGTAGGCTTAACATCTGGCATTCACATTTTCAACATTGCCATTAAGAGAAAGTGAATATCATTAAACCAGTGAGTAAACAATCATGTCATTGTTTCCATATGCAAGCTATACATTGACTCAGTCTGCTGTGTTCTGACAGCAATGTGTTTTGTTTTGGTTAGGTTTCTTCCCTCCATGATTTGATGCAAATTTTTTTTTTCATGGGATTTTCTGTTTCTCCTGCATGTAGAAGTAGCCATACCATATGGAAGTCTGAATTTAGGGTGGCTTACTTTCAGTTTTGTGCTGCTTTTCTTTTTTTCTTTTTTCTTTTTTTAATTAAAAGGTACTGAAAGGCAAAGTTGCTTTACGAATCTTTCAGGTAATTGAATAGAACACAAATTGATACTTAAACCCTCATTTTCGTTTTTAATTAAACAGGCATCTTGCACATTTACCTGCATCTTCACAGGCTTAATTACAGTCTGATTGGGCAAAAAGATCCCGAGAAGAGCATCTCATTACATCTAGGTAGGCTGCACTGGCAGGAATGTGTGGCATGTGTATAAGAGGAGGCATGTGTGTTAGTGAACGTGTTTAAATAATTTACTTGGTTAATGAAATATGGATGGCATGTTTGAGGGAAAATTGTGGATCATTGTATCACCTTTGCACTCACCAGTGGAAAAAAAAAGGACCAGTCTGTAATGAGGTTGATGGAAGAAAATAAAAATATATATGTATTGTGGGTAACATTTTAACACAAACCCATTAAACTGGGAACAATTCTATATTCAGCAAGGTAAACAAACTTCTTGCTTCCTAGTGACACGTATATTGCCCTAACATGTGACATTCTGTTTGGAAAAGAATGTTTTTTGTGGGTGAATAAACCCCACAGCTTTTATGGCTTATTCCAGAGTGGTGTGATATTTGGTCCTCTAAGAATACAAAGCATCCAAAGCTCCCTCTTGCTTTGTTTTACAAGTGGAAAGGGGGCTGCAGATGGGATCTTATTCTGTAGGTTCCTGTTTGAGGAGACAGCATTGTTACAAGAAAGCTATAATTTCATTAGTATATTTTTAAACAATAGTTATTGATCAGGGCTGTCAGATGCTGTCAGAGGCAGAATCCTTCCTATTCGGTATCTCTTGGCATGTGAGGAGGAGGAGGAGAGCATACAGTGTTTCTCCCCAGCTGACTGCTATGCCTCTCCCCAGGAACTGCTCTGTGATGGAGTCTGCAGGAAGGACTAACAGAGGCAAGAGGGTCTCAGGAGACAGAAAACCTCCTTCTACCCCAGCAGGAAATAATGCATGAGTAGGCACGCCAGCACTGTGGAGTGAGAGCCCTTCTGTGCTCGGGGAGGGCTGCTCTGCCACGGTGATATGGCTACAGTGTGAGGGGGCTATTTCATCCAGATAAAAAGACTATCACCTCTGGTTTCCATTGCTGTGCAGGGGATGAGTTAAAATAATCTCCACTGGGATATGATAAAGATATTTAAAAGGCAGTTTTTAGCTGAATTTCAAAAATATGCAAAGCTAGGAATAGCAGGAGATGCTCACTGGTAGATAGTCTCAGCTCTAACTGGCCATACTCTAGAGTGGCATAAGAAGCACCTACTCTGAGCCAAGAAGAATATTATTCACAGAGATAGATTGCTCTATAACTTACCTAGAGCTATAGAACATGCAAAATTCCCAAGACACAACCTGTCACTCTCTAACCTTTCTTCAGCATAGCCAAACCTTTGCAAACCCACTTGTGATTCTGTAGGCCCGTGGGGAATTAGGGAACCTGTACTGCCTCACTGCCTAGCACATACCTTCCCTAGAACCACCTGGTATTAGCCAAAACCTCAAAACCTGGGATACAGAGACTGTAAATAACATAGGTAGATGCTTTGGCTAGAAACCAGTACATTTCCCCTTCTTTTTCAATATACCATGTAAAACAAACCATGCATATGGGCAGGAACTGAATGCTAGTGATGGTTGATAGAGGCCTTCCAGGTTATACAGTAAACTATCCTTGAGCTCCAGCCCTGTGTGCTGGAGAATAAGCTGCCAGTGAGTGCACTGTTTTCAGCCTATTCTCACATTTGTGCTTGGTTGAGGTTTTATTTCACATTGGAAACCCTAAACAGATGACTCTTCTGGATAATATGGTTTGTGCTGTTGGCAAGCTTGCAAAGGAGCACTTATTAAACAAACAGTTTTTATTGTTTTTAAAAGCTTTAAGATGGCCTTTTCCCCCTCTTTTCTTGGAAAGGAGAAAGATCTGTAATTCCATGGCATGGAAATATTGCTGTACTTTAACGAGGGCTTTTTCTTTTAAAAATAAGTACTCTGCATTGACTGGATAACCAGAACCTTCCACATCTTACATATCACAGGGTCAAACACAGATGCATCCATGCACCACCATGTCTGAACACTTGGCCTTGAGAAAAAGAAAAGATTTCTCTCCTGGAGAGGTGTCTGTATCATAAGGACAGCCAGTGCTGGCAGTCTCGGCGAAGGGGCAATTTGTGGAGACAAATCTCATATTTTAACCTCAGAATACTTTTCCATATGCTGCCATGGATATATTCAGATAAACAGTGAGTTCAAACACTGTGGTCCTTTCTCCAGCAAAATTCCCCTCTGAACTAAGTTTTGCTTGAGTGATGACAGTGTTTGTCGCATAATAAGGTCTTTAATTTGCTGCAATGTCAATAAGGCACCTTGTCAAGGATATTACACTTAATCAAACAATAAATAAACCAGACCCACCCTGCTCCAATCAGATAAAACTTGCCTGGCTGCCCAGCTTTGGAGGCTGACAGGGTTCAGGGACTGTTTAGGTGAGTCTGAAGCGAGGCAGGGAGGTCAAGACTTGCTGGGCAGAAACCCCAAGAGGGTGCCGGTGACAGTCTGGCTGAGATGTGTGCCCTGCCTTTGGAGACAGGGGGAAACAGATAGCTGAGTGTAAACAGAACTGCACAAGCAGCAGACAGAGTCTCAAGGGAAGTGTGTCCCTGTTGAGACATTTTCCCTTGGTAAAATTAGCAAGTTCAGCTTCAGCTGTGCAATATGTTGGCCAAAATCTCAAGAAACACTGGAACCAATTTATTCCATCTGGAAATTAGTTTCAGCTTTTATTGCTTTCAATTTTTGTTCCAGAGCAGATTCTGTTTCCAAAAAGAGGTCTCTGGTCCTTTGTCCTCAGGATTTTTTTTTTTTTTTTTTGGGGTTTCTAAAGCATATTAATTAGAAAGTTTGGGGGGGGGAAAAAAAAAAAAAGAAAGGAGGAGAAAGTAAAAGGAACAACTTGATTTTTTTCTTGTCATTAATTTTCTGTACAATAAGATGTTTCAATGGAAGCTCTTTTCCAGGCGCATCTCAAATATCAGCATCTGACATGAGATCCTCTTGGAAATCTAAATCATTTATTCTACCAAGCAGGTATTTTCACCCGTTTTTTATATTTATCATTTAATGAAACTGCAGCTGAGCCTTTTATTTAACCATTTGTCATTAAGAGGCAAAAGGAAAAGGGGACAGGCGTGGAGAGGTACCCAGTGTCTGTTAAAAACAATCTGTGTGTATTCATTGCCAAAGTAGTTAAATATTCCTAAGTCATATCTGAACATCTGCTTCTGGTTTAGTGCTTTGATTGAAATTATTTTAAATGTGCTTCTACCTGAAAATGATTTCTTTTAAAAGGTGAAGGCTGATGGTGATTTTCTCACTAAGAATGACAGCACTTCATCAGTAGAGCATCCCTGGCTCCAGGAAATCCACCATCTGCTTACTTCTCCACTTTTTTTAAGGAACAGAAAATCTGAAAACTAAACACTAACAGGGAGGGAAAAGAAGAAAAAAAAAAAAAAAAGCAAAACCTGCAAGTGAACAATCCTAATGGATTTCACATGCAATGTGTTTCTCTCTGTAGTTCACCAATTTTCACAGCAACTTATTCTTCTAAACTGGTAACCCTGGGTTATCTGCTAAAAGTTTTTCACCCAGAGCTGCAACCTGTTCTGATGAATGCTGACAAATGAAGTAAAAAAAAAAAAATATGAATGAAGTCTGCCACCCTGGGCTAACTTGTTTGTAACTCAGAAATTGTTATTAATAAAGATTTTGAGTGAAGGGAGGCAAGATGAGGGGAACATGGGCACAGCTCCCAAATCTACTTTTTTCACAAGGATAAGACTGAAAGACATCTCTAAGACTATGAAATCCAAATTTTGCTACAGGCAATGATACAATTACTTGTGTAAATGACAGAAATGTATCAATGTCCATCTGAAAGCAAGCTGTGATTTCACTCTTACTACTTCTTATTCCAGCTCCTCACTCCTTTACATACTTTTGACCTCTAATCTTCTTTTAATTTCCAAATCTATTCATTCATGGACTCTCTATTCAGCATTCAACAGCATCTTGCAGCTGAAAACATTTTTTCTACATCCTGAATGTCCTTTTCTCACCTCCAAGAGTGCAGAAAGCAGTCCTGCTCCCCCAAAGTTTTAGTTTTTTAGATTGTAAAAAAGGAGAAGCAACCTGTTTCCCCCCATACAACAGGCTTTCTGCTTCCACTCATCCTACTAATGCCTTGTCTCTGCACCTGTTCTATTTGAATTTGGGTCCACTGCACACTGGTGATCACAGGGAAACATGGGTCTTGCTGACATCTCATGGGGAGGTAGTTGCTCTTTCCATATTTTTCCTTAACACACCAGGTCTAAGTTCTTCATATTCACCTTGGCCAAGGCCAGTGATGTCCCTGGAATGTCTCACATCATAGATTTGTACATTTAAGTGAGTATGGGCCATGAATTTGCATGTGAAAACTCGCATGCTCACCCCACCCTAGTGGCTCCAGAACAGATGAGCTCCAGTTTCTATTTCTTATTCTGCAGGAACACAACCCAAGTCTCTCCTGCTTCTCTTCACACTGGTTGGGGCTATCCTGCTGAGAAGCAGGTTGCACATCTTTCACCTGCCAAAGTCTGTGACTTCACACTTGCTGTGATAAAAAGAAAATTAATCCTAAATGCTCACAAAATTCCTCTGCCACGGAAAATGTATTTTTGAATGAGGTAGATGTCACTGCACATCTCCTCTATAAACAGTTCCTTCTAGTCCCCAGTCTTACCAAACTGGATAAAGTATGTTAAAAACAAGGACGTGAAATAGAGGGAAGAAAGAAAATCAAGCTTCTAGTCAGCTGAAATCCTCTAATCTCTAATAAACTGAGTATTATAGCAAAATTAAAAAGGAAACATATGATGACAATATTAAGACCAACGGCCATTAGTAAAGAGAGCCGCTGCCAAAGCTCACATTCAGTGATATCTCTGTGCTAATGGACATAACATTCATTAGCACATCCAGGCTCATTCTGCCTCCTCTTAGCACTACACTATTTGCTTTATGCCTCTACAAGTTGTCTTTCTTTTCCCCTTTTCTCCATCACTAAACTGAGAGCTGTTTGACAGTTTCTGGCGTCTCTATTAAATTGTGGGAAACATGGAAATTATTAACTTTTGAACCACAAAACTAAAAACACCCTTGCACATTCTGAAGCTGAAACAGGTCAGGAATGAGGTAGCTTCTTCTGATAGGGCTCACAGGGGCAGCAGGTGGGCGTGGGGAGAGAGGGAGGCTGACCCCATTGGCTGAGATTTGGGTTTTGCAGTTGTCATTAGAGATCAAAAGACTGTGATCACCTTTCTGATTGCTCCTTCTCTAGTAAACAACCTCGAAGTGAGTTCATTAAATATTAAAAGGCCCTGATATCTATTAATGTTATCGGACACATGAAATATGCCTGATGGATTTATTCTGCTGTAAAGGAACCATATCCCAGTGTCCCTCCTGGGACCATGCTCCAGCTGTTTAAACTATAATTCCATCACTAGCAGGAATGGTTGAGGCTGACCTCCATGAAATGTACTCATTGTTGCTCAGCCTGTGAATTGTAAATGAAACCTTTTGTAATAATGTTAAAATATGCATGCAGAGGAATTAAAGCACTGGAGGTCAGCAGCGGAGCCTCGCAGTGGGGTCGCTGTTGGCTCAGAGCAGCTGGTGGCTGCACTCCAACAAAAATGATACCCAGAGGTTGTTTAGGGGGCTGGCTGTGTGCATGACTGGGCTTGACAGATCTGTTGCTGCATCTCAGTGAATCTCAGTCTGGTTTTGATTGTCTTCTGCTTCAGTGTCGGTTGTTTTGAGCACCTTGCTCTTTTGGAGGAGCCAAGTTTCTGGTTACCTTGTCCCCGGTTCAGTGCCAGAGCTCTTTATTGCCCTAGTGGGATCATTAAAATGTTATACCACATTTTAAGCCTCAGCTTCCCACATATTGATTTTGTGCCTGCTTTCTAGTTATTTATGACGTGAACACTGTCTCCATGTCCATGAGAGAAGGAGCATATGCATAAATTCCAGCTAATAAAAACAATGGAGCCTGGGACAGCCCTTCAGTCTGAAGTTTGAGGGAGGAAAACCCAGACAATGCCAGGATGAAACTTGCAAGTTTCTGAAGGGATTAAAAAGTACCTTTGCTGAACCTGGAGCAATGACCAGGAGGTCCCTATGCTCTGGTTTCATGTATTTGGGAAGACACATGTAATTCTATTCAGTGAGACCCTGGCACTATTCCTGGTATTCTGCTTTCATGACAGGTTTTTTTTTTTTTTCTAAACTTTATATGCTGTGAGTCCTCAAATGCCTGAAGTGTTTTAAAAGCTTTACAAAAATTAAGTGCTCCAAAAAAAATCTCAGATAAGGTTTGATACAGAATGATAAGTAGCAGCTTCTCTGCTGGGCTTACCAGCAGTCAGTCAATGCCAAGTCTTCAGTGTCAGCAGGCAATTGAATTGCATACCCCAAAAGTGGAGCAAAGGCTTCACCTTGGTATTGCCTATGCAAGGGTTTCACCAATTTAGCACCTTTGTTGTCATGTTCCTCAAAATCCTCATGTCACCTCAGATATCCAAGTGAAATAACTCTGCAAGTTTTGAGTAATGATTTTGTACACTCAGGGCTAAGGACTAAGTATGGGAGAAAGGCCTTGAAAGATTTGCCCCTGATTTTTTTTTTTTTTTTAATCTATATTTAAAATATGAAAATGAATTTTCCAGTCTCATCTGAGCAATAATTTTCCAGAAAAAAAATCGTTATAGTATCTGGCTCAACATGGTGTTTCCACTAAGATAAACTGGAGACATTGCAATCCCAGACCAGTTACTGTTGAAGGATTAGGAGAAGCAGTTTAGGATAACACCAGCTGGTTTGTATTTTAACTCTACACCTGTCCATATACCATAGGAAGAAAAGGGAAAGGGAAAGGGAAAGGGAAAGGGAAAGGGAAAGGGAAAGGGAAAGGGAAAGGGAAAGGAAGAAAAAAATAAAAAGGAAGAAAAAGAAAAAGAAAAAGAAAAAGAAAAAGAAAAAGAAAAAGAAAAAGAAAAAGAAAAAGAAAAAGAAAAAGAAAAACTCCACTGTCTGAATAGACTTTACAGATTTCTTTAAATGACTCAAAACTTTCATTGACTCTACCTAATCCACTCATCTGACAGAAATAGAGAATGGTTTTGTTATATTATTCATATAAGAAAAATCTGAGAATTTTTTCAGGTCTTAATCAACTGTTGACCAAAACAGGTATAGAAGGAAAAAATAACCAACCAGCTTATCTCTAAAGTACTGGCTTTGTTCTTCATAGAGATAATACTACTGTACAATATTCCTGTCACAGTTTTAAGATTGGCTTCCAAAGGTCATGCATTAAAAGTGTTGAGAAGACACATGCAGATTATTCACAGCAACGCAGAGGAGCCTGTTCAGACAGTGCATGTTAAGATCTCTTTTGATTTTGATTACACTGGCTCAGCTCTGAAGCTCTTTGTACTGAAGACAGCGTGTCTGTGCCCATTGTGCAGCTTCCAGCACCCACTGCCTGTGAGCAGTGCCATGAACAGCCTATAAAGGTGTGGACAACACCGGGACAACACCAGGTGACAGCACACTAATACCTCCTGACTCTGTCACCGACTTTGGCCAGAAAGGAAGAGAGATTAAACACTTCAGGACTCCGCATCTTTGCAGGATTTAGACTAAAAGAAACAATGGAGGGTTGGGGGGAGGGAATGGATTTTCTTTTTGATTTTTTTGTTTAAGCAAAACATCTGAAAAGGGAAGCTTCAAAAAAGAGAAAGGGATTCGTGATAGTTATTAGCCCTCTGCTTAGCTTTACCCTTTCCCAGATGTTTTTTCCCTGGGGAATTCTAGCAGACAGACCACGGATCATCACAGCTGGCATCTGAACAGTGCTGTGCAGTTAATAATGATTCACAACCACTGCTCCCAATCTCGCCGGCGTTTGCCTCCGTTAGGACAGAGCACAAATGTGCTTGCAATTAGAAAGGAAGGAAGAATGTAACAGAAATGCTGTTTCTTTTTAAACAAGTAAGTGTAATTTTTCATGTAGACTTGGGGCTGTGCCCGCAAGTAATTTGCTTTTGTCAAATGGAACATGAAAACCACGCACCCAGTCCTGCAAATGATTACTCACAAGCACAGCCTCTGCTAGCACAAATGCTGGCACTGGAGTCAAGAGCAGTCTGGTGTGGGTAAGGATTACTCGTATGAGGAAGGGCTTTCAGGATTGGCCCCAAGAGAGGTATGTGAATACTCCTTCATGGGACATAAGCTTCAGGGAACTCAAAATAGGTTAATTCCATGCCTGATTCATTCCATGGACCATTTAACGAGAGCCTCTGGAATTGTGCAGTCAGTAATGAACTGCCAAGAACCAAAAGTAATCACTGCTGCAATTATTAAAATTTACACTTGGATTCTGTTACCTTTGCAGCAAGTATGGGTCTTGAATTAAGTGGTCCAGAAATCCAAGGACTTCCCACAAAGAGCAGTCCTTTCAAAACCACAATTCTTTTACTTGCTTATTGCCCAAATTATTGCACAAAAGTGCTGTTATGCTAGTTTGTTTTCTTTCATTTTTTAACGGGGTCTTTGCACACTGGAGACTCATGAAAAGGCTACTATATCAGTAGTAATTATGGACTAAGAGGTCATGCAGAGGCTTCTGTTTTGTTCTAATCATAGTGGGTTTGGGCATTCCTCTTGATCTGAAAACAACTTCACATTTTCTCTTAGGGAAACACAATGCACTGCTCTGTAACCTTTGTGTTCTTTCACTGTGCCTGAGTCATGCAAGGTGTGGGCACATCCTTTTTAGGTAGTCCTGCATTTCCATTGCCAATCATGATAACTTAAAGCAGCTTTGGCCTGTAAAGTGCTGAGCTTTCTGGCCCTGATCCAGGAAAGCACTTGAGTAAAGGCTTAACTTTGCACATGCATCTCATCGGAGTTGATGAGACTACTCATTAGACGCTTTCAGATAAGCTGAGTCTGAGGGGCTTCACACTAGGATACTTAAAAATCTAGAAGAAAAAACATAAGCTCTGCTTGTAGCTTTTGAAACAGGTACATTGTCAAAATAGCAGCAAATGGGAGTAGCTGGTGCCTGTTGTTATATGTAAACCATCATCTCAGCTTCTGTTCTTACAAAACGCTAGATTCATCTTACAAAATGATTTGTTTTGCAGACTACAGAAAAAACAGAAGTACAGGGAAGTGTCACTGTGGCTTTGTCAGGAACACCTGATTTTGCAGTAGTTCTGCAGGAAATGCTCTGGGGATGGCACTGGTTTACAAACAGTGAGTGAGTCAACGATGTTCAACTACTGTAGAAAAAGCAAACATATCTTACTGAGTTTTGCAAGTAAGAGTATATGTATGGGGAGACAGCTGAAGTGGTCTGTCCATTCCCCTTGCCAGAGCAGGGTGGCTGATTTTAGGCATCTTGGTGTAGGAGTTAGAAGAAAATTATAAAACCTTAGAAAAAATTATTTGGGAGGAAAGACTGAAAGGATTTGTGTTATTTTCGCTGGGGGCAGTTTGAGGGAAATTCTGGTACTCACATATGGGACAGAGACAGGACAAGAGCTGGAATAATGACACTGAAGATTCAGATTAGACATTAGGAAGAATTTTCTAGTGCTAGAACTAGCAGAGGAGTCTGAAGAGACTGTGGTGTAGTTTTTTGGGGTAGGTTGTGTAAAACACTGGCCAGGGATGCTCTAGGTAGAGCTGCTCCTGCCTTGGGACTGAGTGAGTGACCTACTATGTCTGTATCTCATTCTCTGCGTGTCACACATGCAGCCTCTTACAGGACTGAGGCCCAAGACCAACAAAGTGCTCAAATATGGATCCTATAGAAAAATATCTCCCTTTACTTTTTTGAGTCAAGTATGTGTTGAGATTTTGCTATACCAGAGGTTTACGGGCAGGTTATTAAGAGTTCAAATGTACCTAAAGATGGTACTACTACACATGCAGTTTGAACTGAACATATTTCAATTTCTCTTGAGAGTAGGGACAAGAATGTAGATGTGTGCAGCTGTATCTGCTTTGAAATATGCTCTCTTTAGCGTGTTTGACTGTTGGGAGACCCATTCATAAACACATTTTGAAGGGGGTGAGCTGCCTGCAGAAAGGGAACATACCAGTGGAATCATGAAGCAGCAAAGAATGACAGAAAACATCAAGGCTGATTCAGAACTTCAGGATTTGGGCTGGACCTGCAATGTCCTGAGTTTCTATGGCAAAGATAGAGGAAAGTGTGATTAAAACATCAGAGAATTCCTTGCCTCTCCGAGGTGCTCTAAGACGTGATTGATCTTCTATGAGGAATTCAAAATTACAGATTTTCCCACTGCTATTTGTTCAGGTGGCAGTAGCAACTTTGTTATCCAGCCACAGCTGGATGGATAAAGTACAGCACGTATGTACACTTGAGTATTAATTAATAAATTCTTTTTGTTTAAAACTGCTATAATTGCACACTTTAAATAGTAGAGATTTGTAATGAGACATTTAGAAAAAGAGACAGTGGAATTTGTGTGTTGTTTCAGTTACATTAGGACAAAATACGACCATACTAATAAGTAAGGTAAGTTGATAAGCAAAAGGTTGAAAACATCCCCCAATATAAAAATCTAATGGTTTTGGTATTTCTAGCCCCATGAACACATTGTTCATAACATTCTGTTTAAAACAGTTTGCATGAAGTATATATATTCTCAAAGTAGATATTAGCATGAGAGAATTCAGTTTTGATTTTCAAACATTCTGATTGAAAGACATCCTTTGAAAAAACGAAGTTCATTTCACACAGCAGTGCACTTCTGGTTCAGTAGTAAGGTTCAGTTCAGAAAAATGAGCAGCTGCTGCTACCTGAGCCCCTGTCTGCCTGCTAAGGAACTCCTAGGGCTCTGACCACCACTTCTGGTCTGCCCACAGGATGAGACTAACATAAAGCATAACATGTAGCCCGTGCATTATTCCATTGTCTAAAAATTATGCTGGTTTGTTGTTTTTGTTTTCCCAGATTTTCAGACTGCACGTCCTTAGGAGAGGAGCACTGGTCTGTCTCCCTAGGTGATTTTCTTAAGGTCTACTCATTGCATTGGAATTTTTTTGGGCTAGCTTTGATCAAGGAAAAAGAAAAGTTGTAAAATCTTTCCCATTCTTTAAAGAAAATGTGCTAAAGACTGGAGCATCGATGGCTTTATAAAACTTGAGCTGATTTGTTTGGTGAGCTGGAATTGTTGTTTCTGGGGATGGAGGTGTGTTTCATGCATGTGCCATGTCACTCTGCTCTTGTGCACAGCTATGGCTTCCCTTTGGACCCTAGCTGAAGGACAACTCTCTTCAGAAGGGAGACAGTGTTTGTTTTTAGTTGTCTAGGTTTCCTTCTGAAGAGAGTAAAATTTTAAAAACTTAATAGAAATCAAGACCTTTTGATATCTATGATCATGTGGGCCTTAGATGAAAAGATTGCCAATGATTCTAGGGGATGCTGGACCCATCTCTATGTGAAGAGCATAAGCATTTCCCCCTTGGCAAAAGTAGGAAGAGATGAATAATTTTGAGGTGCTTTAGTTAATACCTTATACCTAGCCAGATTATTTTTGTTGTCACTATTTTTTTATTTGTATCCATACCTACTTTGTTTGTTCAATGTGTCTATTGACTGCAGATATAGAACAAGTTGCTTATTGCTGCCACAAATCCTTATTTACTGGCTGGGCTTTGTCATGAGAGTGCCCTGCAGTACCTTGCCTATGAAAACAAATTATTGGGGGAGTTCTGAAAGACTGTTTTGTTCCCAGTTTTCCATTATAAGACAGGATCAAAACACATTGTGACTTTCTCTTGACTGACATAGGAAAGGCAATATATTTATTACGCAAATTTCATAGAAAAAGATTGTTCTTTTCCCTGTTAGAACCTGGGCTCTTGCTTGCTTATTTGGATTCACGTGTTCTTTTTTTTAAAAGATTGTGGAAACTGCCTTCTGTATATGCAATAGGTTGCAACAGATGTGTGTCTTCAGAACATATTCCAGGCAGTTAATATTTTTTGTTAATATTATAAGAAGCCTGTATGTTAAACCAACTGAAATAACTTCTATTGTGTATTACTAACATGAAGCAGAAAACATACAGGCATTATATCTCCATTTATTGTTTACCTACTGAAGCTACCTCCTAACACCTCTATACACTATTGCAACCAAATTTTGTGTATGAGGCTGTGCTTGGAAGACTAAGAGCATTATTGTCAGTGGGGTTTGTTGTATGCAAGTAAGATGACCTAAGGGCCAAATCCAGCTGGGCTGGGCTCTGCAGGATACACATGTATCCTGCTGTGTATTTCGTAATTTTTGTAAATGCTGTGTGTATTTTGGATTTCTGGTGTAGTATTACCTGGTACAAGTGGCACTAAAGAACTAATCATTAAGTTACATGACATGAAATTTCCTATTATGAATATGAAGAACCTGAAGCGTTGCATTTGACTGGGCAAAAAGTGGTTTTTTTTTCACATTGATTCCAAGAAAGATTCTACATATAAAATTCAGTTCATTCCCTTTATCTGGAGAAGACATGTTGACAGTGTAACATATTTTAATTCTTTACATTATGTGTCACAGGATATTATTTTAATCATTCCTTCCTTAGAAAATATTCTCAGAAATACAAGTCTTTCTGTGAAATAGATTTGATGTTATTGTGGCCCTACAGCTTCCGCTTTGTATAAACATTCAGAAGCTTTACTATCCATGAAATGAACTTGGGAAGATGAAATTATATACCACAGCTTCTAATTGCTTCAGACAAATTAATTTCCAGTAATGTTCTGGATCTTAACATTGAAATATTTGAAATTTGGGCTGCCAGGTCCAAGAGGAATCAATAAAGAAACAAAAATAATTGTGAAAGTGAAAAATTAAATCTAAATCTCAAATTCAAATTACCGGATGTTCTCGTATTTTCTAACAATTTATAAGGAAAAATATTTTATAAACCAATTTATAAAAAATTTGAGTAATGAATCCATTTGAGATTTTGTTGATTGACAGATATTTAATGATCACAAGTGGTAGTGCTGTGAAAAACGTATTTTTCTTATATCTCTATATAATTTGGTTGCCCTACAAGCTGTCCCTTCCTCTTGCTGGTTTTCATGAATCTGAATTCTGCATTGGTATAGCGTTGTTGTTTGAGTTTTCCCCTTGACAGCAAGGTTGTCACTGACCAGCAGGTGAAAATCTGGTCATTAACAAACAAACCTGTGAGATTTATAATCATAGCAAAGATTTCATCTTAAATATGTATAAAATTACTTGGGAGATGTTGCCCTCTTAAAAATTCTTCTAAGAAATCTGGTAATTCTGTAATATTTGGATCTCTACATGAAACTCCTGAGAGTTAATATTTCCAGTCATTCTTAAAGCTTCACTGGAAGTTGCTGTCTGTGCATTCATTCCTAAATTAATTAATCTCAAAATTACAGCAAATGTCTGATTTCACATTAACCATATCCAATTACTGCCTAGGTCAACACAATCAGACTCAGCTAGCTCATTCTCAGGTCCTTAATGACTTGCCCTGGATCCAATTTTGAGCTAAAAAAAATAAAAAAAAGGAGCCCAGAACTCGGATCTTCTGGGTGCTCCCAGTTCTGATGGAAGAAACAGATAAAAAGTCAAATCCTTAAAAGCACATCAAAGGAAAAGCTGAAGACCTGGGACTCCCAAGAAGCGAAGGGCTGCAGACATCAGCAGTGTGTTTTACCATCAGGGAGGAGCTGTTGCGAGCCCCGCGATGTCAGACAAGTGACAAAGGGTACATAATCAGACAAAGGACGGGGATGGGTAAGGGATTTTTCTCTGCAGACTGATTTTTTTCGGGAGCCATAACATACATATCTAATTTAGTCGGGAATTTTTCATTGCTTATAACACACATACCTAATTTAGTTGGGAATGCTAACGAACGCTTCCCCGACCAGAAACAGAGGCTGCCGAGGAGCGGCTCTCCCGCCTGGCCGCGGGGCGGGCTCCAGCCTCGCCTCCTGCAGAGCGGTGCGCGGTGCCACAGGTGGAGGTGCCTCAGGTTTGCCCGCCGCCGTGCAGGTGAGCCCTTTGGCTCCGTGCTGCACCCCGGCTTGGGAAGACGAAGCCCCTCGCTGAGGATCGGGCTGTCAGGGAAAGTCATCCCTTTTTTCCCGAGTGACAAATGCGCTTGTCTTCTTGGGCGCCACGTGACACGACAGTAGTAACCGTGCTTCAGACCAGACGAAGGCACAACCATTCATGATTTTCCACTTTTTGTCACACTAATTCGGGGGGGAGGGGAAGTAGGGCAGAGAAAAGGCTTTGAATCCAGACAGACATGTGTGTTTTAAATTATGTTTTGTGAATTGAAGCAAGGCAGATGCTTCCAACAAGCACACATTTTGCTACTGTTTGCAAAGCAGACACACACTGGCACATGGTTGTAGGACATGAATTATACTTCTGTGCTTCTGATTTGTAACCACACCTGTATACCCTTAGAAATGCTAATAGAAAAAATACGAATTTAGGCACAAAGGAGAATCTAATAAGAGGAACATTTGAATGGGTAAGGAAATGTCTATTCCTCCCTATACCCACTCCCCCTACCCCCCCACCCCCCAACCCAGTCATTAGGACTGGAGGAACATGCTTATAGTAATTAGGTAAGATTGATTTAGAGGCTGAACACCACCCACAATTTGTGTAGTCTGGGGTCAGGCAGGCAGCTGCAGAAACCGCTCAGCTAATTATGAGAATTCACTGTTCGTTAATAGAATCTCTCTCCACAAACAGCAGCTGTGTGTTTGCTCACGCAGATTATTAATTCTGGCCTTGCCTCAGCTGCAAGTTTCTGCTGCGTCGAAAGGAATCCTCTGATAGAAGTGTCAGTTATCACCCAAGCGATGCCAGGGGAAAAAAAGGAAAAGCAGAAATAAAGGAGAATATCTTCTAATCACAGGTGGATAAAGATTTTTTTGCAGATACCTTCCTTTTCTGCCTCTTACTCCCAAACAATTAAATGCCAGTTTTGAAACTCATTAATCTGTAGGCAACCTGGCGAGATCTAATTTATACCTGTCAGGAGCAATGGGCAGCAGCTAATAGGAAAATAATTGCAATGTAAGTCTACTTTCTCACTTGATAGTATGCTTGCTTTTACGGACAAATCTTTGATGTGGTGCATCAGAACATTATAATAGATATTGTTTGCATCAGTTCTACAGCTATTTGTATCCTCCTAGTTGTGCTATGTTTTTTTGTAGAAAAGTGTATATTTGTATTTTTTGCAAACATTGAACAGAGGCAACTTAAAAAATGGGGCATATTATCACTTACAGATATAAACTTCTGCTTCATATCAAATGAGAAAATAACATTAGCTTTGTATGTAAGATGCCATATCTTGCTATGTAGCTAGATGTAAAACATGCATATAAGTTATTTGCTGAAAAATCAAGGCTCGAATAAATCTTGGCTCAGTCAAAGTAAAAGCTGAAACTCATACTCATGTTAATAAGCAGCAATGATTCCTGTGTTCTTTAACCATATAGGATATTAGGGCATGGGGAGAGCTGAGTTTCCCCTCTGTATTGTATCACTGTCACAGGACAAACTCTCTGGTATTCAGGTAAGGTCCCATCCTGCAAAAATCAGAAATATTCTCAGGAATGTTGACATATCTGTGAACAGAAGGTTCCTGTTGTGAAAGATAAAACATCCATATTGTGCATTTGGATGGAGATGTGTGGGAATCGTGCAGAATATCCCCATCTGCAAAGTAAAGGGGAGCAAAGCCCCACCTTTACATCATATTGCCTTCTGAAATAGGTACTTGTCACATTTGCTTAGACCATTGAATTAGGCCAAGAGATGAAGATCTTTGCAATGCTGCAGAGCTCAGTCTAATGGTAAGTGAGCATCAGTGTGGGGAAACACAAGTGATGCAATGATTTAGTAAGAGCTGTATTCTTGTAATAAATGTACAGTACTGGTGACTGCTGGAAAATTAAGCTGTTGGCTTTGTGGCAGGCAAACCAGACCCAGTTAATCCCCCAGTGTAACGCTGTTTATTTCAACACTGCTGCAAAGTTGCCCCAAATACAAATGTGGTCCAGCATGTTTTGCTGCTTTACATGTTAGCAGAGGACAGCATGGGTCAGTGGACAGTGGTGTATGACATAAAGCCCTCTACCAAATGCTTTTGAAAAAATTGCTTTTTTTCCTACAAAAGTGAAATGGAAAAAATACTCTGGGTAAACAGATTGAGGTTTGATTTTGGGGTTTTTGTTGGTTTGGTTTTTTTTTTTTTTCACTTCAATAAATATTTCAGTATTTGATTTAAGGCTTTTTGAGAATCCCTTACAGTGTTTTCTGAAAGCAAACAAAAATGTTCATGTTTACTCATCTTTTTTTCATGAAGGAAAACATCATTTTGTGGCCAGCACTTTCTCCCAGAGTCCTAAATCTGTAATTTTTCAAATACAAACACAGCCTAAATTGCCAATTAAATTATCCCAACTGCCACTGAAATCCCCAATATAACTGTTTCATGATAGGTCTTGCAGCTACATGCAGGCAATTGCACAAGGAAATGCCAAATCTTTGTAGACACCTTCAGCATCTGTACAAATCTGGTCCTTATTAGCAAAGACCTATTAACAGAGAAGGTTACAATCACTTTTTCACTAGAAATTACCTTGTCATATTATTCAACTTCCACTAGTTTGCACATTTAAACCATTCTTTCTCACCTTCTAAAGTAAAAGGTACTGATACCCTACTAATAGGAAAGAGGCATCCATCCTATGAAAGACAAGCTATAATTAATTTTCAGTGCAGTGCTTATGCACATCACTGTGATTACTGTGGCTAAGTATTCAGGGTTCAGTAATGACCACTGTGGACTTGAGAAAGTAATTTGTGTGAGGAAAATAATAGATTTGATAAAGCTGCAATAGATTTGAATGCTTGTTCTATTACTGAATGTTTGCCATTCATGTTATACTATGAACACTTCCTTAGGAGATTTGCAGGAGTATAAAATGTCTAAATTAATTCTGACTGTGAATTTAAAGTGTGTCAGAACACCTATGCTTTGGGATGAACTATGGGTTTGGGATAACAAACTCATTTAGTTACATTAAGACAGGAAAAGAGACTGTGGGATTTGAACAAGCATAAGCCAACTGAAAAAAACAGCAAACTTTCTGATTTTTTTCCTTGCATTGAGATAAACTACAAAATTAAATTGGATTTTTGTAATGCTTTGCAATTTGATTCTTTTAAAGCAGCACTTAAGGTGGGGTCCACATGGTAGATAATTTTGCATATTTAAAGGACTGGGAACATTGGATGGAGTGGGAGCTACTTTGCGTTGTTTGGCAGAAGGGAGCAGGTAACCAAGGCTCCTCTTTCAGCCCACTTCTCTGTGACTTTGTAGTGGAAAGTTTAATGGCTTCTTTTTTCTACAGCCTTGAAACATTCCAACAAGATGTCACTGAGTTTTATCGTCATCACTCCCATGTAGATGGTCAGGGACTTGAACTGGCTGCTACCACGTGGTCTGCAGTTTTTGTGCCAGCTTCTGAACGCTGAAATACCTGTTTGTGCAGTAGTTACTGTATATCACTAACACCTAGCTTGAAATGTATGTGAGCTGTTTTCCCCAATAGGAACTTACGTAAATAAGTTTATGGGCATATCATACTTTCAGCTGTAATAAAAAGGAAATAAATAATGCTGAATTATGATGTTCTGGTTTTCCTATTATATTAAGATTTTTATCAAGTGCACAAGACTGAAAAGTTCTTAGAAAACCTAAGCCTTTGTGTCATTAGCATGTTCTGCAATTTCAGTGTAATTCATTCCTATTGGAAAAATGTTGAGAAATTCAAACTCTGTCTATGCCTTCACCATGAAACCCTTGTCTAATTCTATTGCAGTTCTGTTGCAACTTTGTCAAAGTTACTCCTCCCCTTAGTTTCATTTACGCTTACAAGCACTTTACTTAGTGTGGATTTTCTAACACCAACATTTGTTGTTTGTGCATCAGGTTGCCAAGCCCTTTATATAATGGGAATAATTTCAAGATTATAATGATATCCCCAATAAATTATTTAATATATTTATTGAAAAAGGGAGTAAAGGAACTCTTCTGGGTAATTGGTGTGCAGTAAGCCACAGTACCAGTTGTATATTCATTTTTCTCCAATGTATGCAATTATCCACTCAGCCTGTATCCATTAATATTATTTTTCTTCCTAAACTGGAAGTATATAAAGCCATTAGAAAATAATCCTAAGAATTCTATTTGCTGAATAAATTTTAATTTGCATGGCACCAGGAATTTTTTATTAATGGGAAATAAATTATTGCAATCTTATGGAAGGCGACAAGTTAATAGCTTTGTGAAAAGTAATGGAGAGAAAATGATCTTGAAAAGGTCAGGTCTCCTGTCACAATGTCTTTATGCACAATTAAAACAAGTCAAGAAAGTGGCTATATAATCAGGACTATGAATATGCATTATAACCTAATGAGAGTATGAAGATAGAGATAGGTTAGCGCTAAAGTCATGGTGAGGTGGTGACATAAAAATGGTAATTTGTGATGTAGTATTTAACTACGTGCTTCTGTTTCCTTTGGGAGAATTAACTCGTTGCTACCTGGCTATTCATTATTTTACCTTCACCGGTATACTAAGTGAAAAGAGATTTCTCTGCAGGAGCACACACTCACATAGAATGTGTTTTACTCTTCTGTAAAGATGCTCCCCACAGTTATGTAAATCACAAAATCCCTCTCCTCTATCACTGCGGGAAGACTCCATAAATGTTTGTTACATTTTTGATTATAGAAGCTGAAAGGCATTTTTACATTACATAGCAGATTTAATACGTCATGGCTCAACCTTTCTAAAAGTGTTTTATTTCTTGAGGTGCTCCTGTGCCAGGGAAGCATCCACTTCAAGGTGGGAGGTGCTGTTAGCCTCCATGCCTCTGGCATTATCCATTCACAGAGGAAGAAGTTCTGCCCTTCCATGTGCGTGTTTTGTGCTGCTCCCCTTTACCCCTTCTCAAACAGAAGAGATGGGACTTTTCAAAAGTAGAAGAGGAGAGTCACACCCTTGTATGTGACTACATTAGTTACTGCTAGGAAACCTTTTTTGCAATATGCCTGGCTAAAAATAATAATCTACAAGAAGAAATTAACTTAGCTTCTTAAGCACTGAATTTCCTCCTGGTAACAGAGTTTTCAGTGGTTCCAGTGCTGCTAATGGGTGCTCTTGAGTCTTAGAAATTATTCTACATTGTAATTGAAAATCAGTTAGAACATTCTGATTCAGTGGCCATTTAATAAAATATAATGGTCACTGAACAATTATTTTGATTAGCTAATGGCAATTTAAAGGTTTACAACACCTCTCACAGCATTGCTTATTTGGGTATGCTATTACAAGTTACTCCCTAAGAGCTTGGTTTATGCTCAAAAATAGGAATAACTAGGAGGGGAAGCAGATGCAGCTGGCATCCTATAATGCTCTGTTTGGGTGGCAGAGTTGTATTCAGCCCATGCTGATTAGATTTCCATAGATGGGCATTCAGCCCATAACTCTTTCCATGTATTGGCTCACTTAGTCTATACTTTTCTTGTTTGCTGCTTGTTTCTTTGCCCACTATGCTGTAGCTTTCTTAACTGTATTATCATCAGATTTTGTACGAGAGTAGAATCAGGTGGTTTTGTAATGAGACTCTTGTCAGGATTTTTTTATGGTTTTGATCTTAAGAGATTAAGCTTGAAAATTTACTCAATGAGCAGAAGATAGGCTACATATAAAATTTACACTTTCATGTCTTGTCTGGTTACCAGGGGTCTCTGAATTAAGGAGCCCTGAGCAGACTTCCCCATCTTCCTGTTGCCAGCTGTCCTGTCAGTAAGAAACCAGTCAGGATGTTCCTTATCAGGAACCAACAAGATTCAGTCTATTTGTTCCCAGAGAAGATGTATACAGTAGCCACAGTTACCTCCCTCCAGAGCTATGAGAGAGTTACTTCCCTGGGATCAGACCTGGCAGCATTTGTGGATATGTAAAAAGCTGAGGCAGAAGGGGTAGAGTTGTAAACAAAGTCCCTGTAGTGCTGGTGGTTTGTCACTGTTAGCCCTCAGGCATTTTACTGACAATGTAGCTGTGTGTTTCTGCTTTGATGTTGTCCCATAGCTGTGTGGTTGGTCATGGTGACTGTGGCCTCAGTCCATGACATCAGACCCGTTTGCAGCATCCAGGCTTTTGGGTCTCCAAACAGGCACATGGAGCATGAGCTGCCATTTTAATGTGTGTTTGAAGACAGAGGGCAGATCTCCTAATGAAGCAAACAATGGGTCAAGGAAACTGGTAAAAGTGAAGAGCACAAACCTGCAGAGTGAACAGTGTTTACCTGGCTGAGCACTCTTCTACAAGTCTGTGCAGTTGTCAGAGGCTGACCTCCAGCCTCAGAAGGGATTTCCATAGAGAGAGTATTTCATGGTACAAATTAGCTGCAGAGGTCCAAGTAAATCTTCAAGTTATGGATTCTGATCATTTTACCCAGGTCTGGAAATAAGGCTCTTGCAGTCAGGGAAGCAGGATTCTATAAATTGGGGTAGGAGCCAGACAAAAGGTGCCTTGCAGATTCTTGACCCAGGCTGGTGTGGGTGCAGGCACGCAGTGCTCTGTGGGTGGCTCGGTACCTCGTGCATGCCAGCGTCCTGCTCACAAATTGTCACGGCCAACAGGGCAGAAGGGCCTCCACTTTCTCTGTCTTCAACACTCCTTGTCTGTGACTCAGATTACTGGTATGCTTCAGAGGTGGAGAGGATGGAATGGCAATTTACCCTGCTAGCCCCTTCTGCCCTTGAGCAGGGCAGGGAAGGGCAAGGCACACACTGGGTCCCTGTCACATAATCCCAGCTTGAAAACCAAGTTGGAACGCTAAGATACGATGACGGATTTTCTGAACATCGACCACTCACTTCAGCAGTGAATCCCAGCTTGCTTGGAGACATCTCTATATTAAATGGTTTATAAATATGCTGATGAAGGTCAGCTGCATTTCTCATTTTCTAATGGCCCTGTACTTTTGGTTTATGTGCTGTTGAAATACTTGGATGGTATTTCCAGGTACCTTAGTTTTACTGCAGGGAAACAGAATTCTCATCAAGAGATGTGGATGGGAAGAAATCATCTACCTCATTCACAATTCTGGTTTTGAAATTAACTGTGGTGACTCAGAGGGGAAAAAAATGCTTAAATGAATAGTTCAAGGAAAACTTTCTGCTTTAGTACAGTTATAGTAGAAAAAAAAATGAGGAGAATATGCATATAGAATGCCACAAAATAGGGTTTTTTTCTTTGCAGTTATGATGGCTTTCCCTCGTATTAAATCTCATTTTGAACTTTTGCCATTCTAAGTGGAAGAAGTGATAGAAAGAATCCAGAAGTCAGTGGATATCTCTAAGAGGGTGGAGAGTCTTCTGTAAATGCCAGGTTTGTTGTTGCTGCTGTGAGTGGTAGAAACAGCAGTAGCATGCAATGCTTGAACAGCATTGCACAAACACTCAGGTCTGAGGTGATGTACAAAAAAGGTTATGAGCTATGTACAGAAAATGAGCGGATTAAAAAAGACAAATAAAATGCTCTGAGGAGTGAACTGAAAAGTAAAAAGTAAATTAAAACACTATTGTAACAAAAATGAGGAAAGAGCCAAAAAAGTTGTAGAGAAAAACATTTTATCTAAACCAAAAATAAATTATTTATTCAATATATGTGCTGACCTTGTGCAACTTGTGTTTATCTTAAGAGGATAGTGTTTATCTTAAGAGTTTAATAGGGTTTTTTTAAGATGAAGATTCAACCTCTATATAGCTAAAAGGGAACGTGTGTCCCTTACATTGGTAAAAGAGAATCAGAAAAGAACTTTCCATTGGAGAATCTTCCACAAAATCTTAGAGTACCTTCCACAAAATGATGCCAGCAACTGATGCCAGAGGAAACAAGACTATGACCTATTTCACTACATCAGCACCTATATTTCTGTACAAAAGAGCTGTTCCTCATTCCCTGGTCTCTCTTTTCATTTGCCAACAGTCCCTCCTCAGCTTTCCCAGTACCTAATCCTCTGCATTTTTTGAATGTACATGAGGGCTATGAGGTGACCTGATAATACAGAGGGGCTAGAAACCAGAACAAGGCAGATGGCCAGTTATGTTGATAAAACCGCTTGCCCTATCTCTATTTCAGTTAACAATGAAATTCTGACATACTGCCCTGCAATTTCCGCTCACTTTTTTTTATTTTCCCCATGTGCAAGAATAAAGCAACAGTCTTTAAGTCATGTCTTTTCCCTCTAGACGAATGCCCTTCATGTTGTTTCTAAAACTCCTCTCTCTCAAGGTGAATATGTGCCAGTTAGGCAGAGTCAGAGGTAACACCACTATAGAGAAATTCTTTTCAGGGATTTCAGCTGTCAAGAACAATAACAACCCCCTGTGACACACAAACATAGACATTTTCTTTGGTATAAAACAAAGTGCAGATTTATTCCAGACTAATAAATAGTTTAGACTTTTAGAGTTGGCTAAAAATTTGTTAATACGCTCAACTATTTTCTTGTGTTGAAGTAATGAGAAATTCCAGCAAAATGCAGTTACAAAAATAGTATGCACAAAGTGAGAAGGAAAGAGTGCGAGAGTCTGTGTGTGTGTGTGTGTGTGTGTCTGTGTGTGTGTATTATGTATATGTATGCATGTATATATATGTATGTATATATACACACGTGTTCATATATATGTATGTGTTTGAGAGTGAGAGAATGTATCTGTGTATATATATACAAATTTCCAATTCATAGTTTTTTCTGAGGATCTAATTTGGTCTAATAGATGAAGTGTTTGAAATCTGAAAACAATATTTTGATGGTCAGAGCAGCAAAAGGGGAAGGTGTTAAATATGGCTTATTAGCATTTTATGGAGAAAAAGAAATTCAGAATCCTCATGAGACCAATAGAGAGAGGGAAAAATACAGTACACATGTAAATTAACAGCCAGCAATCCTCGTACCCAAGGAAATATCCGCAGGACATCTTAAATCATCTAGAATTTGGGTATACTCATTAACCCATGGGAGTTAACCATCTGGCAAGTAGAATACAATGCCCTAACTAGTGTTGTTGTGTTGTTGTTTTATAAATCAGGCTGGATCCAACCGTACTGCTTGCCTAATGGAAAGTATATTGTCATTAACATCATGTCCATTGCCAGATCACAATGCATAAAAATTATATATAGCACAAACAAAGAAGTCATCCTAAAAGCAGTATTAGTGTCCATAGCTTTGATTGAAGATGTGATACAATAACTGTGTTTAAGTACACTCCTCTAAAGATTCCACCTTTTAAAAAGTAATGACAGTATTTACCAGCACATATGCACAGATTTATATCTGATGTCAAATACTGCAAATATAAAATAAATGCAAATGAAAGCCATACAATGCCTTCTCTCTGTAGATTGTTTTTTTTTGACTGAAAATAAATCATATAGTAAATACACTTAAATTAACTCATTTAAGTATTACACTGATATTGGAGGAAGCCAATGTGGTAGCAGGTCTGAGACTTCAAGGAAGAAAGCAATAACTTACATCATGTTCCATTGTTTCCAAATGACTTTTCAAAGAATTCAGAGAATTCAGGTGTAATTTGAGTTTGTGCGTGCATGCATACGTGGGTGTGTTCAAAGACACGGCAGAGTGAGACAGCCCTGAAGAGGGGGAAAGTCCCCCACGCCTCACTGTCTCCTCCTCTCCTGCTCCAGCAGTAGGGACTGGAAGGCTGTGATGGGTTTTCAGCAGGAGGTGAAACAAGCCCAGTGGAGCAGGGTCTGCCCTAAGCACTGAAGAACATTGCTGTGGCTCTGCTTGTCGTGCCCTGCCTCGTGCTGTGTTCACTTGGTGGCACAAGCTTGGGATGAAATGAGCGTCCTGGCCCCCTGGCCCAGACTCTGAGAGGGGATGCAGATCAAGCCAGATGGATGGACAAAAGAATACATAAAAATAATGGGAAAGAGTTTACCTGAATGATGCGCTGTAAGCATAATGCACCAACTGCCAGAAACATAGGGAAAAGCTGAATACAGAAAGTGCTACTGTGAAAAATTAAGAACTTTGTCCCGTGGTGAGTGTACGCAGTAACTGTATGACTAGAATTTCATTTCTGACACTGTCTGTAGTCTTGATTGGATTAAATTTATTTTAAAGACTTATCCGATTTCCCCTTTCCCAGTTCCTTTCCCTTGTGATGTTGCCACTCTATTAATACCCTCCCTAGTGAGATCCTAGGGCAAGAAGTGAAGAAAAGTATTGAGCCAGATCTTCATTGGTATAAATTAATATAATTCCAACTGACCTCAAGTTATTCCACCAGAGTATCCCAGTGTATCTAATTATAAAGATAGGTTAATCTTAACTAAGCAGTAAATATATTACCCAAATTGGAATTTATCCAGGATGTGGTTTTGGATAGTTAAGTCATTAGTAAATCTACACGGTATCTTCTGTTAAAATTTATTTTCTAAAATAAAAATCCCATTTTATCAGCAAAGTAGCACATTCAATAGGAATATCTGTTGGAGTACAATGCAAGGACACATGCTTATGGTTAATTGAGGTAATTGATGTGCCTTGGAAAATCCTGAAAACTTTCTGTTCAAGCATTGCTGTGGCATTCCCTAATTTACACAGCTAATGCAGAGATTGCAAGCTCCTCACAAACTGATTAAAAGCAAACAAGTGCAAACTGTCTGATTTAGTGAAGTGTGACTTTTCATACCATACAACTTACTTGTTATAAAGCTATGGGCTTGCTAATAGGATCATCACTCCAAACAGCACTTACTAGAAATCTCACTTTCCATATGTCAAAGCTGCACTGCCTTTATCTTGCAAAGAACTCACTTACATACTTTACTTGTTTCGTAAATGTAGTTTTATGGACCCTCTTTAGTATCTGACGCTAAGATCTCCAAACTCTGGAACACTCAGATGAAGTACATTAGAGTTCATTTTTCAGAAGTATTTATCATAAGCTATTAGGAGGAGAATTAAAATTGCTAGCAGAGTTGACTGAGCTTTTAATATTTGTTGCTAATCTATTTGTGTAAAGAAGGATCTTGTAATATTCCCTGCCTGCACAAATATCAGTCTCCTGTTCTTATTTTAATCTGTAAAACATATGATTGAGAAAACAAATAGAAGCCATAAAATGCAAAATCACTTTTCCAGTGAGTCTGTAAAATTAAAATCATTACAACATAAAACTGTTCTTAGGAAAATAGATCCTAGGATTTAAATATCATAAAATATCAAGTCCATTCTTCCTTGCACAAAATGAAAGGTCTAAGGTTTCCCTCAGACTTTGGAGGTATCAAAGTCCTCATCCAATTCCCAAAGATGGCACTACTGGATAGTTTTGGGTGCCATCATTCTTCTTACACTACTGCATAACCGTTTGTAGTTGAACTGATGTACCTTCCTTTGAAGAGAAGATAATACACCTACTCATCTCAGAACTGAGAAGGCAATGTTCCTACCAGCTGTGTTTCCCAGAGCAAACACTGAGGTCAGAATCACAAAATCACAGCATTAATTTGGTTGGAAAAGACTTCTGAGATTGTTGAGTCTGACCTTTGGCTCATCTCCACTTTGTCAACTAAACCATGGCACTAAGAGCCACATCCAGTCATTTCTTAAACCCCTCCACAGATGATGACTCCACCACCCCCCTGGACAATCCATTCCAATGTTTCACAGCCCATTCCATGAAAAAATTCCTCCTAATGTTCAACCTGAATCTCCCCTTGAGCAGCTTGAGTCCTGTCATCTTCTCTCTTGTTGCCTGGGAGAAGAGGCAGACCCCCATCTTGCTACATCCTCCTTTCAGGTAGTTGTAGAATATGATATGGTTTTCCCCAAGCCTCCTTTTCTCCAGCTCAAACTGCTGCAGGCTCTGATAAATGCAATAGTGCATCCACCAGTTGGGAATGCAGTGGTCAGCACAGCTAATCATGAAAATCAACACTCTGGTCAAGATCATCACTTCTTAGCTCATGCAGTATTGACCAAGCTCAAACTTTTTTACAGGTTTGTTATCGTCGTGGATGAACAAGATCAGTTTACAGAGAGATGTCATTTCTGTAATCTGTACAATTAAGTGTGTGCATCAGGAGTGGCAGAAGTGAATACACCTGAATCCCTCAAGGAAAAGAGCATGTCAAGCAAATGTATGAAGAAGGTTAAGAAAAAGGTTTTATAGAAATCTTCTTTAAACCCACCAGGGCCAAGAACTTTCCCTTAGGATAGATTTTAAATTAGTTCATCTTTTCTCTTTTTCTTTCATAACTTCAGGGATATTCAAGAAACCTTCCCTCTCCCATGCAGATCACAGAGAGAAGTTGAAAGAATAGAGAAATATCTGTTCATCTATGCATGATGCCAGGCTCTAATTTTTCATATAACTGCTCATAGCATTTCTGAACTATTAAGTTTAATAAGGTCTCATGGGTCTGTATGTGTGTGAATGTTTTACCCCACAGAGCTCCTCTAACTGCTCTTATGGCTGTGGACTTGTAGTGAGAAATCAGCAACCAAGGCATAATCTCATTTTATCCCAGCTATTGGTGCAGACACTACCTAGTAAAAGTGATGGATATCTGCATTTTATAGATTATGAGTGAGTTTGCAATGGTCTGTAAAGTGGCTGCTTGAGGCAAAGTGGCTTCTTGAGGCAGAGAGGGGTTGGCTAAGTCTGTTACCTGTTTTCTTAATCTTCTAACTTTGCTTTCAAGATCAATCCATTTGTATTAACTCTCATTCCTCCTAGGAATGGCAGAAAGATAGAGCCCCAGATCTTTTCAGAAGATTATCAAAAGCTGAGACAAGAGAAGAGAGAAAATTCTTGGAACATGCTAGTTTCCACATATAATGTATATGAAATTCAATGTACTGAACAAATACTTGATCTTCGGTTTCTAACTTTCACTGTTAAAATTTAGCTGTAAAGGTTATAAAAAGACAAGATCTACAAAGGCCTGTTTATTTACTTCACAAAATATAATACAAATGCTACTAAATCTAGCAAGAATTATGGCAGAGCTGTCTGGTAATTTTTTTGTATGAATGCTTTTCCAGCATAAAATAAAGTATTCATAGGACTGTTTCCTAAAAAAAAAAAAAAAATCAGTTCTACTAAAACATTTCAGATTTTCTACTTAGAAAAAGCAAACTGTTTCACTGTAGATTGAATCGACCTATATCAAAACACCTGCTTCTGAGCACAACCACACATTTCATGTGAGACTGGTTCAAAATTAATTTTCAGCCTTTCTTTCTCTCCTGTTAAAGCAGCAGACTGCTGCTGTTTTCCTTTTAGGCCCAATATTTGTCTGATTATAGGAAGCACAAACTCTATTCTAGGAGAGAAAATGTCTATAATTCCAAATAAAATAAATGTCTACTAATTGTCTAGCACGTTTTGTTGATTGCAACATGAAGTTCAGTCACATCGAGAAAAAACTGGACAAGATGCCAGGGGGCAAACCTCCAGAAGTAAAATACCTGCTTTTTTCCAGACACCCTTGAGTAAAAGGATGGCCTTAAATTTCTGATGAGAAAGTAGCTGTACTCTTTTTGAGGGCTCAAAAGATAATGCCATAGGAGTTTAATTCAAACTGGAAGTTCATACCAATGAAATGTCAGGTTTGGTTGCACCTGAACATGGGAGACATTAATGCCTCTTATACCATTGCTGCAATCCTCATGTCCAGCTGAATCCATCTGTATGTTCTGCTCCAGCCACCTTCAGAATTCCCATTAACACTAACTGCTGCTTTGCTTTCCAACATAATATAATATAATTCCAGCCAAATCTCCAAATTCCCTTATTCCTCCTTTTGTTTTGCTCCATCCTATTTATGTATTCATTTAGATACACCTAGACCACACCTGCTCTGAAACATGTTGTTTTCTTATTAGTTTGCACTGCGTGAAGAACAGCCTAACAAGGTTCCTTCAATAGACCTCTGGGAGTTATGTAAAATAAGTATAAATGTGCCCATTTCACAGGTTTGAAAATTTATCAAAATACTCCCAGATCTTTGTACATTGCAAAAAGTATGTTTGCATAAAGTGTGAGAAGACTACTTTTCATCAGCCCCATAATTTCACATATGAAATCCATATTAGAGAGTAATCTCTAACTGTCTGTAATGCCAAAATATTTTGAAGTATCATTTCCCACTTTTTTCCTCTCTGTTTAAGAGGGGTTCCTTCCTTTTAGTCATCAGATCCACCTACACACTTGCCAATCAAGCATTAGATCTCTTAATTTCATTTATTGAAGAAATTAAAACTCTCCTTCCCGTTGAAAGAACTGTTCAACATCTGAACCACATCTGATTTCAGAGAAAATTCAAGCTGATTTATGCATTTCAGTGATGGGAGCATTTATGCCTATCTTCATGGTTTATGAACTGTGACTTTAATAACAACCCGAGCAGTAACTGTCTTGCAGGACAGGCTCCACTGAAAAGCAAAAGCAAATCAAGAGCTCCTTGTGACTGAAACTCCACTCTACTTAAGGGGTCTTAGTTAATTTACTGAAAAAAATACATAAAATATAGCAGTCCACAATGTTCATTCAGGCTTCAATGAGAAAGATCCACCATGGATTTTATTTTCTTACAGATATCTATTTGAACTCATTTTAACTTGACTAATGACTTATTTTTCTGTTAATCCTATCAACCTTTTACTCCACCAACAAAAATACCAGCTGAGAGAGAGCATCTGTGTATGTCTCTGTTGCAGTTTGAAATATACTTTATTGATCCACTTCTTCCCTGTAGCTAAAAAACACATTGCCAGTTTCCCTAAGCAATTTGATCACATCCAGCAAGCTTTACTTCCACTGTCATGTGACTGGAAATGGAATATTCCTGCAATGCCTGTTTTCAGGGCTGGAGCCACAAGTATTCTTATAAATGAGGCTTACTTCACTATTTTCAAAGACATTGATTATTTTTGAAAGACTCAAATGCAAAATGCTTTGAACTAATTGTTAGCCCAAGGCTGTAGGCATGTTTTAATTAGAATAGACCCTGAAATAAAAAAATTGTTTCAAATACCTAAGATGTTGCAAAAATAGTCCAGATTTCACTCCTACAAGTGATTTCTATTTAGAGAAGGAATCCCAAACTGGCTGAATCAAGATCATACTTTCTTTCCCAGCCTGTAGAGTACACTATGCAAAACCTTGATGGAAACACAACTTGAGCCCAACCTTCTTGGGCAATTAATTCTTTGTATAATTTTATTAATTTCATTTCAAGGTACTTGGAATTGACACTTCACACAGAATATGAACTGTCACGTCCCACACCCAGAGTGAATTAGTGACACTGCAGTCTGGGTACTGTTCTCATTTTCCAGTTTCACAAAAGGTAACTAACCAAATGGGAGTCAAGAGATGTACCGGTAAAAAGCATAATAAAGTAAGATCAGCATGTTTTTGGAAAGTCAGGTGTTTGAGCTGCATTATTACTTAAAACAAACAAACAAACAAAAAAAAACAAAAAACAAATAAAATGAAAGTGTTAATATATCCATCAAACCTGACTGTCACCCTAGTGATTGCTGAATCATTCTCTGCCTCCATTCTAATCCACAGACACCAGGGAAGAAGAAAAAGAACAACCCCCCACTCATTCCTCTTACAAAGGCAAATTAGCCAGATTGAAGTCAGCCACTAAAGGAGAGGGAATATGCTTTTGCCATGTCTTCCTTGCTCCTAGGTATGGGTCCTGGCAAAGATCACATCAACAAGATCGGTCCTTCCTGGGGTGCTGGATTTTTGAGTGGTAACACAGAGGAGTTGGTATAAGGAGGGCACTGGTCACATATGCCTAGCTAGCTAGCAGGAGGAAGCATATGGCTACCATTTGTTCCACCAATGGTGGTGTGCACACACCGCAAGCCACAGAAGGAATGCTATTCCACTCAGCCAGACTTCCTCGCGGCTCTTCCAAGACACCCGCTTCTGCACGCTTCCCAGGAAACAAGGCATAAGCTGGCCAAAACACTCCTCAGAAGAAAGGTTTCTTAGCAGTTCTAAAGCCTTTCTGTCTTGTCCTTTACTAAGTCAAGTAAGTGCTTTGTGCTACATTGCACAGATGGCTCGATGCTGCATGTGCACAAGTACAGCTGTTAGGTTTGGGGTGGGTTACATGGAGCTGGCAACTCAGCCTTTCAGTTGATATCTATGAAATTAACCAGCAGGCAGATTTTTAGGGAAAGGAGAGGAATTGCTGCGCAATATTTAAAAAATAAGATATATACTCACATCTTTGGCACTGGATGCAAAACAATAATCTACCCTTCTAACAGCACTTGAGGCAAAGACCCTATTTTTTCTCTTCGGTTTATTTTCCTGACTCTGTCACTCACACACTGCAACTGGGTGTCAGATTGTTTAGTCTAGTATTGAGACAGCACAAGTGCTCTCATGAAGAGATTTTATTTCTGGTTGGCTGTAGATCAGCTGGTCTTTTTAGGAGTTGTGTGAATGAGATTGGGCTGGAAAGCACACAAAGGTCAGCAGAAAGTGGACTGTGCTGGCTGGTGTGTGCCTTTATGCCAATTAACCCAGAGAGGTATTTGCATCCTGCCCCCAATCCTCAAGTCTGCACACCAGGGTTTGTCACCCCAGCTTAGCACTGATTTCATCCCAACCAACACAGGCACCTGGAGCTGCAAGTAAGTGAGACTGTCGTGAGTGAATGAACTCTGAATATTAGGGAGAATATATACTAAGCCACCTGAGTGCCCTTAGTCCTTCATTGCCACCCCCACAGAGCTGCTTCATGACAAGAGGATCAAGTTCTCCCCACCTCACTGAGAAAGAACCAGAAAGGTGTTCAACATATCTGAGCCCCCAAATTTTAAGGCACATGCCTTCAGATGTTTTAAAGTGGCAGTTCCTCTGTCTGTCAGATACTGAATTTGCACTGCTCTTGATGTCTCAGGTTTTAGCTTTTGTATTTTTCAGATTCTGTACTGTTTTAGTGTGTAGTTCTGAGCTTCATATTAGGGGATGGTAAGCTCTCTTCACAGAGTAGGCAGACAAAACAATTCCTTCTCTAGCTGGGGACCGAGGACAACTGGCAGAACGAAGAGAAAAAAACAAGGAGGATGGGACTTCATAACCTAAAGCTATAATTGGACAATTAACTCCAATATGCTAATGGACCAGAACTTATGAAAGTGTGAGACCTTGTGACCAGTCGTCCATTTTTGTGACCATTTTGGGTCCACCTTCGGCGTAGCCCTGGCTGGGCTCATGAACTGCCCATTCAGAACTTTTAATAAATACCTACTTTATTCTTTAACTCCTTCTAGACTCTGTTCTAGGTCAGCCTTCACAAGGCATCACTCTTATGTGGCCTTGACTAACCCCAGCAGTCAGGATTCACATTAACTCTGTAGTGAAAAGATATATCTATTAGAATATTTTATCCCACTGACATTTAAGCCCTAGGTTTCACTACAGCCACTTTGTAACTGATCACAATAGCTTTTTTTAAGTATTGATGTTTTAAATTACCTTTATCATTGTATTTGAACAAACCTATTTTCCCTTTGTACCTGTACACTGATTTAATTGAAATTAGATATTTTTACTATATCGTTTGGTTACCTGTTAACTTGGTGCAGTTAACATATTCTTTATAGTTTCTCCTGCATTCATGATCCTCACCCTGATAATTCAAGTAAGGGCATTATCTGCTTTGAGTAACTGGCAAGATGTTACTTGGGTAAAATCACTTCACACAAGTCTACTCTCAGAAAAAGCAGCATTGAAACCATTAGTTCAAACATAAATATGGCCAAGGTTACAGTAATGCTTCTGAACTTTAGAATATGGTTTCCAAATCTCAGTAAAAAGAAAAACCTGAAGGAGCATACCCGCAGGGCTGAACATCAGTAAGCAGACATAGAGAGAAGATTGGCATCTACAGAATATAAAACAAGGTTTAGTACATAAGGTGAAAGAGGTATCTAAGGTTCTCAGGGGACAGACTATTTCAGTCTTTTGAAATAAGTGGTTTAAGTCTTCAGCTCAGCTCTCTTTGTAATATAAAGCCTCTGTGTCCTCTTTGAGTTAGACCATGCAGTATTACAATTCGAGAACATGTGCTTCATATGGCTTTGTCACTATACATGAATGTAGTTATATTTTTATATTTCTTGTATGTTTTTATTTTTAGAACAAAAAATATCTTAAACTGTGCATATTTTAATGGTGTAACTGAAATTATATAATCATGGGGAAAATCAATAGATAAATAAGAAGCAAAGGAATATAATTAAAAATTATAATTGAAATAAATTCTTTAATTTGGCAGATAGCAATGAAGTCTCAGGTATTGCTGCTCCTTGCCTGTACCTTGAATATGCATCATCATACAAAGCTGTATGGCCCTGCCTTTCTGACTTGACTTTGCAGAGGCAAAAGTGCAAAGTGACTGCTCCCTACTAACACTGAAAAACAATGTCATTGGCTTTGTCTGGCATTGGTCCATATCTTTGGTGTCACTATTACAATGGTGACTCAGCCAAAATCACTGTGTAGAGGGCACAAAACGTGCTTAGTTGGATTCATGACTATTATATTTTAGGTTTTTAGTGATTTAACACCTCCTGAAGGGGCTGGAAGTTTTAGATTTGATGTAGTAGTGAAAATTTTAGATTTTCTTGTATCTTAAAAGGGAAAAAATAATAAAGTGGAAATTTGCAGGAACTGTACTTTTTACCAGATTATTTAAGAAGGCCAGAAAAAACACTGTTTCTATGCTCTTGAAGAAGGAGAAGAAACTATATCTGAATCTCTATAGTAGTCATGATGTGCCATGTTGGTATGTTGAAAGTCAAGCATTATACACTGCCTCAGAAACACAGACACCACGAGGATCAAACTTGGTCCTGAATCAATAAAGATGACAGGACTGTTCATAGAATGAGTGAGTTCAGGATGACACCCTTCCAGTAGGGAGTGAAGAGGAGACATTTGTTTTAGCTGACAGGAAGCCCCAATTAAAAAAGCTTCTGCCTTTCTAACAGTTAGCTATGGGAAGTCATTAGTCATCCCAGACTTTAAATCTGACAGCCAGACAGTTCCAGCTTCATACAGGAGCAGGTAACATAGGGTGAACTAATAAATATAGTGGAAGTACACGTACCATTGGCATCCATATGAAACCCAGCATGGATACAAAAAAACCAGCAATTATCAGTGGCACCAAGATCAAAAGAAATATATGCTGTTGGTGAAATCCCTGTTATCCCCAGACATGAACATAAAGGACACTGATGGATGGCTGTTTACCAGTATATGTTAACCTTTCTGGGGACAGGTTGCTTTCAGATCTTGTGTAGGTTACTCACAGTAACTTATGTGAAGGATATCTCTTGACACAAATTGTCAAACCACTAAAGTCTCCAGCAAAATGGATAATGATGAATTGCATCTATCACAAATTCAAAGAGATGACAATGTTTTTGAGAACATGTGTCAAAGCTCTCTCAGTTTTGCTGAATTGTCCCATCCATTTGAACCCCACTGGATGTGTGGTAGCCAGCTCAGAGGCAACACCACGATGTCTGAAGTCTTTGTGTGTTTTGCATTGGAGGTGCTTCAGGTACCGAGGAAGAAGAAAACAGTCAGTGCTCGAGCAGGCTTTAGGGGTATGGAGAAAAGGGGTCTGGGCTTTGGTTTTGTTTACAAACTTAGGGAAAGAGCATTGCTGAGGGAATCCTTGTTACTTTTCCAGAAATTTTAATCTAAACATAAAAAGAGATATTTTGCTGCAAGGTCTGTGGCACACAGAAATTGAAAGCAGAATGATCTGCTGTGATGCAAGCAAGTGACATCACAGTTTGTACCTGTTACAAACCTTCTGTTAAACAGAAGGAAGGCTACTCTACTGAATTTTGAGTCTGAGGGTCATTCTACAGCAAGAAAGGGAAAATAAGAAACTGTCTTTCTTCTCTGCATAGTAGCAACTAATTTCTGCTGCCTATCTTGAATTTCGACAGCAGTTTGTGTCTCAAAAGTACCTCAGAGACACTTCCTAGCTAGGCATTCTTATTTTCAGTATGTTTCCTCCTCCATTTCTTCCATTTCCATTTGTTGCAAAAATATTCTTGTATAGCCAGTCTGTTTCTGTGGGGATTTAGCTATAGCTATAGAAATTATTTATCTGGTGCTATGGTTTTAGTCTACAGCGTGTATATATGACTTATAAACTTAGGATATTTTAAAGTAAAATGTAGAGAGTTTATTTTATTACAGACTTTTCCAAATACTCCCTTTCTCATGACAGCACAACTATTAATGGAAATAAATGTGACAACACAACTGTATTTTGTAATAACTGGGAATCAAGCAAAAGGAGCTGACTGATTCTGAAGATATTGAGACACTGTTTTCACAGCATTAACCAAGGAAAAATTTCAACTAAAGCAAAAGTAAAATCATAAATTATTTAAATGGTATCTAAATCAAACATCGTTTCTCCCGCTTTATCACTTAATGCTGATGGTTCTTTAGGGTCAGCACATTCCTTCATAGGTCAAATTGCCTACATGCAGGTATCTGGTAAAGTTTCACCAAGATGTGCCCCTTTCCTTTACCCAGGCTTGAAAGTCACCAGAGATTTTTGTCATAGAGGAGAAAACCAGAACTCCCACAAGAAAACTCTGTCTGTGACAGTGACTCTCTGGGGGAGTATTGTAAAGTCAAATGGGCATTGAATTTGATGTCTTTAACTGGCTTTTTTGCACAAGACAGAGGCTGAAATCCTTTCTGATACATTACTTTCTTCTGTAACACATATCTATTTATTTCAAAGACTTTTGTGAGGGTTCAGTGGCATTTTTGCTTCTACTTATGCAGCAGCGTCAGACGTGTTAAGAATGAACAGAGAAGAAAGCATAAGCAGTGCAAATACTCTGAACAAATTAATTCAAAGTATAAATGAACAGAAATAGCATTCAGATTGCACAAATTGTTGTGATTAGTTATTAAGTTCCAATTAATGTTGAGATCCTCTTGACAGTGCTTAAAAGTCACAAAAGGCACGGTTCTTTTGTCTTTAATGTTTAGAAGATTACAACAAATAAAACAACAACTGCCTGCCTTGGACATACAATGAGCTACTGCACCTTCATGACTTAACAGGTTTTGCAAGCCCTGGTACCTGACTCCTCTGGTAGCTCACAGCATATGTGACATCAGACCTGGAGTGTGAGCATCATGACATGGGCCCAGCACATATATGGGGCCTTGGAAGCACCTTCCAGCCTTGATAACTCATTTCTGCGTCGTAATTACACAGCTGCTATTTTAAGGCATTGTAAAGTTTTGAAAGGGGAAATGGAAAAAAAAAAAAAAGAGGCAGATCTAGTGTTCTATGAGCCAGTGGTACAAGGGACAGTGAAATTCAGGTTCAGAAAGAGAAGGTGACAGACTGACAGACTAAGCCAGCAGGAGAAGTAAAAAACTGAATATTAAGGTGTACACGATGAAAGAGAAAAATGGTCGGTAGGAAGCCCCAGAGCTGGTGAAGCCTTAAAGGCTGGGTAGATTTTCTCTGACATCCATTCAATATGAAAGCCAAATAATGGTTTCTTTTCAGTCTTAATTAGGCAAGAATTGCACAGTCACATATCTGTATACTGTATTCTACACATATTTTACATGGACTAAGTGCCTGCAGGTCAGCAGTCTTTAATATCTTTGGCCATTTAAGTTGCTTTTTTTTTTACAAACTCACTACTTGAAGGGCAAGTTTGACCTTGTACATGCATAAAGTCAAGCCTGTGCTTAAGTTTTTATGGGATTAGGTCTTTCTGAAATCTTTATTATTTAAAAAGCAGAAGTCTCACAGCTAAGTAAATTCACTTTGCATTCTCCATATATTTTAATGTAGAAATATTGTAGAATTGAAGCTTCAAAAATACTCTCAGACTTGGAGGAAATATTTTCGGTCTAGATCAATGTTGACCTAACAGCTTTATTAATTTATCAAGAGAAGAGTTATAACTCTATTGTAACTTGTCTGACAATAAATACTATGATAATTTCCAAGGACAAATTTTTTTTTTTGTTGATCATGAAATACTAAATTTTTAGTCACTTCCCCCTCTGGATTAAATAAATACTATTAGTTTTTTCAGTTGTGTACAGGAAATATGGATTTTGAGACTTGTTTTTCTGCATTTCTTTAAACATTCATGAACCTTGAACAGATGAATGTGTTTTAAGCATATTATTTCATTTGAACACTTTTCCCTCTGGTTTTTAATATGGAATACCATTCATCACATATTGAATAAGGCAACTTTTACTTTATTTAATGCCTTGACCCAAATCACATTGTCTCCATAAATATTTTACAGTCTGTGTGCAACAAAAACATGATTACTAAACTCAGGTCCGCACTTGTAAGTAACATACTCTATAAAAAAACCCAATAATTTTCTCTTTTCCTGTTTTGAGGGAATTGGTGTTACTAACTGTCCAACTGATTAGAAGGGATTGCATGTGTATATATATATATATGTGTGTATATATATATATACACATATATACATATATATACACCTATATGGCAGTCTGTGTATCTCAGTATGTATAAATGTATGCCTGTGAGTGTATACATATATATTTTAACACTTAGTCTACAGGGATAGGCTGTTGGAAATGTGTAGCAGGTTCTTTTGCCAAGTTTCTGTCTATATTAAATCCATACATACACAAAACAGAAAATATTACTCATTGTATGTCTCTCCAGTAGAGTTTTAGTGAGTCTGGAAATGAATTTCCAGACTTGAATCACGGCTGCAAGTACAGCTGCATGTCTGGCAGAGGCAGAGTCTTTGCTGGTGGTTGAATTGAATGGGCAGATGTAGCTTAACAGCTACTTCAGAATCTGAAGAAATTATCTTCCTTTTTTTTATTTGTCCTGAAATTTGCTAAGCAAGCACAATAATGCCAGATGGATGTTCATAAAGAAGCAAGCTGAACAGCAAGGAGCAAAATGGGAGAAGTGGTGAATCTCGTCCTGCTATCTCAGGGGTGACAAGAGGTGGAGAGTTTTACTGGCGCACGTCTCAGGTCATCGCTCGGATGCATTCAAGCTTCCACTTTTCAGAGATATGACTGACTGAATTAAGTGAAATAACAGACTTTTTCTCATTCTGAATGCAATGAATAAGATTAGAACAAAGCTGGACGGCATACATGCAAATCCAAATTTGATTTCCTTTACTAAGCATTTCATTTTGGATTATAAAGTCACAAAAGAAGGCAGTTCAAAAAAAACAACAAGCTGGAAAAGGGATCATTTCAGCTTAATCCTGCTGCCAGTCATGAGAGGTGGAGCATCATGGTTCAGGGCTCAGCCTTCCACCACAAGTCCTGCCTTCACACCTCAGTGCTCTCTGGTTTTCCTTAATTAAAAAAAAAAAAATATTTACAATAAGCCATTGATGTCAATGACAAACAATTTTTTTTGTACACATGAAAAGCACATCAAACAATCAATTTTAAATCTGATTGCTAAGTATTCCTGACTTTCTTCTAACAATCCATCTTTGGGAAATTGGCTTCACCAATTCAAAGTGATTAACAATTCCCACAACCCCATGTGGATATGGCAACTTGGTGTAAAGCCATTTTGGTATAAAACTGTATATTGGCATTTTAGTCTAGATACAACCCTAGCTTGGTCAGACATTCTCTGAAGCCAATAGAAGTTTTCTATTGACTTATTTGAGGTAAAATCAGGATGGAGCTGAACCTGGACAGTTTGTTAAGGACTCCTATTTTGACTTTTAATCTTCCTGCTATTTGCCACCAAAAATACACAAGGACTTGCCCAAATGTGGCCTTAATGCAGCCTGGAAGTGTTGCCATTGGGAATTACTTCTTTGAAACTGCTGTGGCTCTTCTTCTTTGGTGCTACACAGGTGACTTCTTGAGTCTATAAGGAATTGTGCAGTCCATTTACCATGGTTAAATGCAGGTATCTGTGTCCTCTACAGTGAGTTTGGCATTTAGGGATATTTTTTGTCCTTTTTTTTTTTCTTTAATGATAAATTATTATTAAAAATTGATTTCATTACTAAGTGTTTAATACTTAATTCAAAACAAAACAAAAAAAAAGAAAAAAGGGAAAAAAATCCCTAAGCCACATTTAATCGCACTATACACAGTAGCACTAATGCTAATGCTTTTTATGAATCCAGACTTCTCTCTAGGCTTCTTGCTGTGTTCCAGATCACATCAACAGGCAGTCTTCATCTGCTTCTAATAAAAGGTAAAAACCTTCTTCCCTCACCAGACAGCACTGCAAGATCCACCAACAGTTTTTCTGCAGGGGGAAGACATGTAATCTCTCCTTCCTCACTTCTCTGCCTCAGCCACTTCTAGTAACGGGGCAAGCCAAATCTCTTTTCACAAGCTAAGTCTCACAGGAAAACATCACAAGGGAAAGCACAGCTTGAGCCTCTAGAACACACAAAAACAAATCCCATCAGCAATTGCCTGGTTTAGGTTCATCCCAGTTCAGATATGAACCATGCAGAGAAAACATTACAAAAAGTATTCAGCTACCTCACATAAACAAAACTCTGCTTCTGTGATTGATGTGAGCTGAATAATCAGGCTGCTTACAGCAATGCATCTTACAGTCCTCTCTGTCAATAAAACCAAAGTGAATGTGGAAAGTCAACTGCAGATCGGCTGCAGTAAGCATTTCCCAAACAGTGAGTAAAAGCACTTAATTCCCTTACAAAACTTGAAAACCTTCCTTCGAGTTAACTTCTATAGTCGTTGAAATAAACAAAATTGAATTTAAGCTAATTAGATAGATGTGGCTTAAAACTCTTAAATATCCTAAAATGAGGATAATATTATAATGTAGTATAGAGTATAATTATTACATTGGACACTGCACAATAATTATATGGTATGTACCATGGTTTAAATATAAGAAAAGTGGTGTGTCTGGATGTTATTCCTAAGATTTTAGCAATTTGTAGTCATACCAGTTCCGCTTTAAAACCTTATCAAAATTTTGTAGTGGGCTTGGGTGAAAAACACCAGTTATTCTTAGCTGCTTGTCTGCAAAGCTCTCCCATATAAAAGGCAACTATTATTAATCGAGGTGTTGTGATTAAGGAGGATGGGGGAGGAAGGAGTCCCTACAAATGGGTCTCATGTTTGCACATGGTTTGTTTATCTTCTCTGGCCTCCACTTTGAGCTGTGGGGTTGGAGCGGGGAGCTGGCAGCTGGCAGTTCATCATTACAGGCACACACTGTCCCATCTGCACCACTTATGGTGGTGAGGTCGCATGGGGTTTTACCCAAACAGGCTCTCAGGGGTACAATAACATACCTCTCGATTTGGCTGTGAAGTTATACTTATTATTAATAGACAAGATAAGAGGCTGGGGCTCTATTCATCCACTTTAGTGCTAATTATTCAGTTTGATCTGAGCCGATTATGATACTGATAGATAACCACACCACATTTACAGCTATAGCAAGCACTGGCCAAGAACTTTGGCTCATGCTGCTGTTTGGTTTATCTGATAGGAAGGGAGGAGAAAAAAAAGAAGCTGCTCTGGTTGATTAGCAATGTGTTGCATGGGACCATTTATAATGAAGCATATCATTTAAATTTTCCTTTACAAATGAGTCCAACTCTCTTTGCAGGCTGCAGGCTCTGTTAATTGTCACAAACATTGCTTCCTTTTTTTTTTAAACATTATTAGCTCTTTGGCAGGATCTTCATTGTTGACTAAAAACTTGGCATGATCAGGGCTTGCTGAATAATTTAGGTTGTTGGCAGCTGGAGTAGGAGAACACACACACATCTAGGCAGGCAGACGAGCTGCTTGAGCTCTTTATATAATAGCATTGTATACAAAGCAGAGTATAGTCAGAAATGACTTCTGGGTCTGTTTATAGGTAAACACTGATGTTAGTTTTACAGAAAAAAAATTGAGGGATACTTCAAACTGTATATAATATGTGAGGCAGATGCACTGCTGATTGTTCAGATGACTCCCCTAATCTCTGACTTTCACAGAATGTGATTACTGCAGATTCTGAGGAGTAGCACTTCAAGTATGTTTCTGTGCACTTTGGCACTTTGAGTCTTGCGTATAAACACCACTGAACATAATAATGAATCTGTGAGCTTAGCCAGAAAGAGGACTCCTCACACGTTTCCTTTGTGCAGTAAATGTGTCCCAATTGTACTGTCAGTCACAGAGAAAATGTGCAGCTTGAGAGGTGCCCATTTTGGAATTACATTTGTGTGCTGTATGAACTCCCACTTTTATCACAGTGTCTAGAAGAGAAGTAAAATACATAAAACCTGCTGCCTGCATCTCAGTGCAGGGCACCCAAAGCATTAATGATGAGCACTGGGTAGGTTTTTCCAAGACAGTCATTTCCCACAGAAGTTCCCCCTATAAGTTTTATGTAAGAGACGAGTCAACGTGCACTTCTTGTCTCGTTCACATACTTTCATGCTGTACTTAGCTGTCACTATCACGACACCTTATGAGAAGATGTTTTGCTCATGTCAAAGTGTGAGCAGTATTGAATGACTGAGAGAGGAATCCAAGAAAAATAAAACATGAGGGCCCATTTCTGAGTGTTTATTATCCTTTTGTTTCCCAAGCTGAATTATGCACTGCCTCTCTATTTTTCCAAGTTGCCACTCTCTTCCCAGGAAAGCCTTTTCACTTCCATGCTCCTCACTCCTAAATTCCACTTTAAATCCTTTGAGAGCCTCTGCTTCCCAGGCCTTGTTCTCTCTGCCCTCAAGCCTTCGTCCCTGGAGAGGGAGGACTCCGCTAGAAAATGTCTCATGGATTTCTGTGACAGCCACTTGACAGATATGATAGAACATAATGAGAAATGAATAAAACACTCTCACAGCAGTCTCAACAGAGGGAGCATAACTGAGTTAGGCTGGGGAGGAACAGCCTCTCCTCCTCCCTCACACGCATCTCAGTCTTGTAATCAGTGCTGGGACACAAGGTGGGAAAGGTGGCTGCAAGGACACAGTGTGCTCTCTTGACAATTTTCATGGTTATTAGCTAAGAAGGACTGAGCATTGTTAAACCTGGAATGTCTCCCAATTACACTGTGCCACTTCTACACTAAACAAGAAGGGGTATCAGGGTGAATATTACCTAAGCACTATAACACAGACTCCATTTAGAGATGCACAGACCTACATGTTTCCCAGAAGAAGCATCAGATAACTGTCAGAGTGGTCTTCCTGCAACATGACAACCTTTGCAATCATGTGGGAAGCATTTCTGAATTGTACCTAGTGCACGACATTCCAGTTATTATTTACTGTATAGGTTTTACTATATAATAATAGCCAGCACAAATCCATCTATAAATGTCCTACGCAGCTGGGAAGACTCCTGATGAACCCATCCATCATCATAAGGAATCTATTTTATGAGACTCTGTTCCAATTGCATACTTAAAACATTATAAATAAATGAGCGCACCAATGACTTTCCATTTTTTCCTAGAAAACTGCACAAACATCTGCATCATTTGTTAAGAGATTTCTAAGAATTTCTTCTGTTGCACTTAATTTCGGGTCTGTGCAGGAACAGGGTGCTTATGTGTACTGAATGCACTGGCATATTAAGGCATATATCAGCAGTACCCATGTGTGGGTATGAAGGAAAATGTGCAAAAGGCCCGATTCACGTTGACACTAACACGTGAACTATAGGTATATGGAAAGTCTCAGTGACTTTAATCTGAATACTCACCCTGCCAAAACTGAGCACATGCCAAAGTTGTTTGCTGTATTGAGACCATATTTAGCAGCTGGTTGTAGTTAACTGTGTTGCAGCTTAGGAAATCAGTGGGCTCAGCAGCTGATAGACTGTTAGCAACTGATAGCAACTGATAGACTCTCTGCACAAACAGTTTAAGGGTCTCCTTTCATGAGAACAAACTGAGGAAATTTTATTACATAGATTCAGAATTTTTGCAGGAAAAAAATGTGTGCCCACAGTTTGAATTTTTCAGCACATGACCCAATCAATTTGCAGTTAGAAACATTTGAGATTTATCCCTCAAAATGTTTGGAAGTACTGAGGTACACAAGATTTGGACTGGAAGTTGAAAGATCAGGTCATCAGATAGTGTTAAAATGTGCCCCACTATGTTTTATAACAAAACATAGGCGTAATATTTTCAAAAACAAATGAGTGATAAATACCAAATTCAAAAACTTTACTGGTAAAACTATAATATAATTGTGCAAACTAATCTCCAGGGAAGAGAGGAGAAGAGAAAGAAAATCATGGAAAGCCAATGACTGATGCACTTTCCCTTCTTCCTTTGTCACAGTGAAAAGCATATTTCTTCTAACAGAACAGTGGCAGCTCTTATCTGTATGAGCACGAGAGCCTCTAGAGCATGAGAACCTTTTAATAAAGAAGTCTATTCTTTTGTTATAAATCATTCATTGGGCAAGAAGAGACTCTTACATTAGCAGTGTTACTTAGTTTGATGAATCTCATAATGCTAGAGTTTTAACAACAGACCCATAAAAAGGTTGCTGCTCGTACTTCAGCCCAAAGCACAGCAGTTATATACAGGCACACGGCTACAAAACGTCCAGGATGAAGAATTAAAAGGCTGGGATTGATTAGCATTTACAAGAAACTTAACAGCTAAAGGCTCTGTAATCTGTATAGGAGTAACACAATGTTGAGCTGATTTTTTATTTTTTAATGAGTACTCAGCTATGATCCTAGTGTCACTGTGACAGAGATGGTTGATGTTGGGGTGGAATAAACTGAAAGCATCATTGACTGTGTCTGATCTTTCATGTGTGTCTGCCACAGGAATGGTAAATAGAATTCCTGAAAATGAACTCTGAGGTGAGTGCAGGACAATAGAGGATCACTTTCTAGATAAATTTCACTGCGATACAAATCAAAGACTTGCCTACACTACTGTGAAAATTTTATTGCCAAAAAATATAGACAGGTTGCATAAGTAAATCTATTTGGTTTGTGTTTGGTCATTGTTGGGGTTTTCTTTGCCTAATGACTATGTATATTTAGCCATTCCAGCGTAAATATCCATATTTGATATCCACACAAGGTGGCCATATATACATGTTTGTGGACCAGACCTGGTAAAAAAGTATATTCTTGCAGAATCTTTGACTTGACACCAAAAATGAGAGGAGAGATGCTTTAAATACACTATTTTATACAAAGACAAATAGAAAATTTCCTATCAGCAAAAAGAGTACAATCACAAATGACTTGAACATGTCCTTCAGGTCCATTCTGAGCCAAGCAACGCAGGTACAAATTATGTAACTCCTTCTTTTTTCTTTTTTTTTTTTTTTAATAAGTGTCAGACTGCAAGTGTTTCTGTAAGTTTCACTGCTAGTATTTTAACTAATAGACTAGAGAAAGACATTTGCTTGTCCATAACAGACTCCAGGTTGTGAAGGTGAAAAATAAAGATAGACTTCATTGGAGAATAAGGTTAAATTCTCTCTCATCTATCAATCCCTAAGGATCTAAAGTCCCATTAAGCTCCATAGGTATCTTGTCAGCATCATCAAGGAGACCTAGAGAGCTGTTCACATAACCAGCCAGAAACTCAGCTGAGATGAAGTACTACTCCAGATACTGACTGCACAGGAGGGATCTCCTCTAGCTACAATGGGAGACTGGACACCCTGTGGGAGCTCAGAGCCTATGTACCTAAGCCAGACATCCTTAATGTCAGTGGCTGAACACCATCTCCAGATTTAGCTGTTCAAAAATTGCCTGGGATGAATCACCCTTTCTAATCTTTTACCCAGTATTTAGGATGGGTACTGAGACCACTGAAGTGCAGAGTCTTAAAGACTTCTCTGTTTCAAGCAAGAGATAGGAACATGAATGGCCACCTCAAATGCACCAGGGGCTAATTATACACCTAGATTATAAGATGGTAGAACAACTGCACAGCATATAAATATATAAGTATAATTATACAATTTGGGGACATAAGAAAGGGAATAACTTTGTATCCCACCCAGAGGTGGATCTCCTCAGGGGTAAGAGGATATGATGCAAACTGCCATTCTGCAGAGCACCTCAGAGTCTCTTCAGGCCTTAATGGACTCTTCTTGCAATAACACTCCTTAGTAACACTTTGGAAATGCTGAAAACAAAAGATGTCCGCATGACCAAACTTTTTCAACAGAAACTGTTTGCCAAGTTAGCGAATAATTCCGACACTGTTGAAGCAGCATTTATAGTAAACAGAACTTCCTCCTTCTTCAAAGACACCTGTCTTTATTGTTGTTTCTCCTCCTACTTTGCCTCCTACCTCTGCTCCTTCATGGTGGCTTCTTACTTGATGTCAAATTTTACTGTTTAATTTCAGACTTTAAAGCAAGGCTAGTTCCATATCAGTGCGAGAGTATGTAGGAAAATTCTTACTCTTCTAAAACTGTTGGTTCCTCTTGAGACAAATTTCAAAGTCTGCAAATTTTTGCTACAGCATGACACAATCATTTTACTCTCTTTAGCTCATCTAAATTGAACAGTTTATGTAGTGAAACCTTTAATACACAGGCCACAGTAGCACTTCAGGAAACAACTGCAGATCTGGCCAACAAGTGGAGTTCCCCATCCACAGAAATAGATTAGGGGCTTGTCTTGTTTGTGTATGTAGTTGAGGGCAGGAGAGGGGGTAACTACTATTTTATTGTGGTCTGGACTGGGCAGAAAGTTGAATATTTAGAATTTTTTAATGAACAGGAAATCACAGAGGTGTGAAGAATATGATGTGTTGTGTGTGCAGTAGTGGCTTTCCAGAAGTGGTAATTAGGTCTAGAGCCAGAGCTGGAAACATGTAATAAAATTAAGTCTAATGAAAGACACTAGTAATTGCATCCAAACAGAAAAACCAAATAAAACAAAACAAAAAGACAGAAATAATCTCCCTGTTTTCATTATGCTGGATAGAGTCCAGTATTGCAAATTAGCAGGCTGATCTTGGAGGCTGGTCTGCTGCAGGAAAGCTGCAAACTGAGCTCTTCATGCCTTGCTAGGGAAAAGAAAATAAATAAGGTATTTCTAGCAGTTTTAAAGGCTATTTTTTGTTTGTTTGGGGTTTTTTGCCTTTTACTTCCCTTCATGAAGGACCTCAACACACTTAGACTGAAATTAATGAAGGGTGAAGATTCGGGGCAGCTCACAGGTTCAAGAAGTAGCTAAACAAATCATGGTTCTGATATTCTTTCTCTGTCCCTTGAATGATAATTCTTAAACAGACAATCTGTCATGACACAAGAGTAACCAAGTACAAATTCACACTACATCAGCACGTACCACACAGTTAATACAGTTATTTAACTCTCCCAACTCTAGAAACTATAGTTCTAGAAACTTTGGTTCAAAGAAACTTTGGTCCAAGAAACCAGCCTTCCTCACACCTGCCTGTTTTCTAGTAACAAACAGCAGCTACAAAGAGATAACAACAGAACTTGTGAATAAGCAGTATGCCTGCTAAACATTGGTAAAATCTTGGCAAAAATATGGTGACTGTCCAGTTGAAACTGGCAATGCATTTAGCTCATGTTGATCTCAGCTGTCACATCATTGAATTCTCTCTTGCCCCTGTGTTATTAAACTGTAGGATCATTGTAGGGCTTAAGTGTTTGGGAGCTGAAAATAGATTCTACCAGCAATCTTAGGTGACAGTGGCATGTATTTATCTGTATACAAACTTTACCTAATGTAGGCAACTGAAACTCAGATTTCAAGTTTTCTTGGCCATTAAATAGGGGATGATTCACTGTATGTCAAAGCATCAGTCAAAATATGAACATTATTTTGGTGGTGTGGGTATGAGCTGAAGATTGTATCAAGGATCTGGAAAATAACCTTTGTTTTTGTCAAATAAACATGTAATTGTCAGGAAGGCAATTCACATATTAATACTGAGAATGGTCACACTGAACATCCATAGGAGAAAGTCTCCTTGCACTTTAGTTTCTGCTTCCTCACTTCCTTTTATTCACCAGTTCCTTGTCACCATCTCCTTTGTGCCTCCAGCCATGATAGTTTTGCCATGTGTGTAGCAGACAGACCTTTCTTTAAACAAAAGGCTGCAGTGACTCCAGGTGAGCATGCTGGTTAGATTAACTGGGAAAGGAACAAAACTCATCCAATCCAGGTCCTGTGCTCCATTTTGTCCTGTCTTTGAAATGAAGATTGTCTTTCCTCTCTGTTATATCTCCACAAGATACCAGACAGAGGAAGGGAAAATAAAGAAGTGAGTGGGGGATCGGGGGAGGACACCCCCTTCCCCTCACGTTCTATGCCCAGTGTTATTGTCTCACTACTTTTAAAGCTCTCTCCCCTGTGTGCCTACATGCTTTAGTCTCCCCTCTCTTTACTCAGAACTAAATCAGTAGGCAACCTACAGCATATGCTGATGATGGGTAGTCTTTCAGCTGGTCCCGGGCACTGGTTTCAGAGCAGAGCAAACTGCTGGCAGCAAAATGCTTGAACTCCTGGGTTTTGAAGTTTCAGGTTCCCTATCGAAGTAACAGATATTAATCATCTGCTACGAGACTTTCAGCAGAAGGCACACAGTTTTCCCAGTGGTATCTTCCTTTTAAAGGGAGTGTAAGAAAAGCAAAAAACCATTTCAAAAGACTTAGGATTGAAGAAAATAGCTAGATCCCAATGGATAAAGAAAAACAGAAAAGTAAAAAGTTTTTCAAAGGATTAAAAGCAAGCTATTTTTTAAGTCTTGCAAGATTCTTGCTTTATTTTATTAAAAGGTGTAAGTAGCCAGAGACCTAGAGCTCCACACACTTGGCATTTGTAGACATTTTTCCCATAGTTGTCATGTTTTATAAATCTTGATCCTTTCTTGTTATTACTGCTGATCATATCTTCATCTGGATAAAGTGAATTTCAAGATACAAGACTAAAAAGGTTAAGGTGGGCATAATTAAAAAAATGTTAGCTGTGTGTGCTATGGACAGCAGAGAGACTAAAATTATTATTGAGCATAATTTGAAGGGATGGAGATATTGCTACTCTTATTGAAATCGCCATCTCCTTTGGCAATTCTCATCATGATCTCTCCAATTCATATTGGAGGATATATTCACATATATCCTTTAGCTAAATGGAGGATGCTGTATAATCTTTTAAACACCTTTCAGCTGATACAAGCACCACTTTTTGTACAAGTCAAAATACTATCTTCAGGGGGGCAGTGGTATGTATTCACTGAACGAAGACTTGCTGAAATACAGCAACTTCCTTCATAGCAGAACACAATACTGGATAAAAGCAAAACATGAATCTGATTTATTGTCTTCCTCCATTCTATAACAAATCAAAAGTAACTTGTGAAAGTCCATGGACTATTACTGATTCAAATATTAATAGCTGTAATCAGTTCTGGACCAATTAAATTTTTCAGAGTTTAAACTATAGACTACTTCTGTGCAAGAGCCAGGAAGAGATATCTCCGCTCTACAACATCTCTAGCAGAACTAATTAGAGCCAGATTTTTACTTGTTTGTCACAAATCTATTATTTGCTACAAATCTGCAGGAATAAATACAGTACATGAAAAATAGTGAGCCTTGTCTGTAGCTTGGCTCAAAAAGATTTGAAAAATCTCTCCTGTGTAATTGGTCAGTTTTATCTTGGAACACCAGAAGGTATCAGGCCAATATCCCTGGTTTTATCACAGAAAAATTGCTATATTGTGAGTTTTATCAATATGCTTTTTGAAGAACCCAGGTGTTACAGTGTTTTGCCCAATTAACCCACAGTAACACCAGAGTCAATTCAAAATTCTTCTGTTTTTTCCCTTGTGCTATTAACTAAAGTCTTGAGTCTTTGAGTCTTTGGAAAGTTTTTGTTGCCCTTTTATACATTTCTGTGAGTAATAATGGAGTTCTTTCACAACACTTACAATGAAAAAACAAGATTAGTTTCTGACCATCTTTATTGCAAGACACTTTAGGTGAACTCTTATCAGTTAGTAGGTCATCAGCTAAATGCCTGAATCCAGACTTTATTATTTTAAAGGAAAATATGGAAAACTTGGCTGAAGTGCCAAGTGTGTAAGTGGTCCTACATTGTGACTGCTTCAGTTTTTGTTCTTGGCTTTCAAGTGAAACAGGAAGTCAAAAGTCCATGGAAGAATTTGCCATGTTCACAGGAAACACGCATAGGGTGAAACCCAGCAAGTCACAGCAGCAACATGTCCACTAAAGGAAAATAAACTGTGAAAAGTTATTTAAAATCAGCATTTAAACCTTTCCAAGTTCAATACGCATTGAGCGAGTGCACCAGGCCATAGAGTACTAATAAACTTCTGATTCCCCTGCCTAAGCCTGAGTCACTCTGGCCTTTTGCATTTGAATGCATCATGTTGATGATGCTGCTGTAAACCTTGGACCTCAATTACTACATGATAACAGGTTTTTATTGCATTACCCTTTCCAGACCTGAGAGCTTGGATTTCCCTGCACTTAGGCACTGAGACACAGCTGGGAGATGGTCTGCATACCCAATTAGTAGATTACTTCTGAAAATATATATCGTGCACCACAGAGGCCTAAAAATGATCCATCAGCTCTAGCTACCTGCTGCTGCCACTTGAGAGGAGGGAAAAAGGGAGAGAAAAAAGATTTGGCTACATCTCTATAATTGCATAAACAATGCATCATTCACTTGACAAACTATATTAATAGCACCCTAGAGGACATGCTCTGAACATGCAAAATGCTGCAAAGCACTTGTATTTTATGGCAAATCTTTTTAATTTTTCAGTTAAAATGATAATAAATATTGATTTTCCATGTACCATTACTGTATCTAGAACACTTCCTGGCAGTGTCTGTGAAATTTATTTAAGTCATTTGGTTTGAGTTTTTAGGCATCAACTGTATCACATCAAAACAGAGAGGTTGCTTTCCCAGAATTCTGGTTTGTGTGCTGTATCCAGAATTTCTAAGAAAATGCTTCATGTTTCCCTCTGATGTTCTTCTCATTTATGAAGGAGCTCTGTTTTTAGGGTTAGCTCTGGAAGAGGCAGTGCCAGGGATCTATCAGCAGAGATTTCCACCACACAAGTATAAAGGGCTCTCCCTCAGAAAAAAGGTTTTGGAACAGAGGAAGCATGAGAAACAGTAAGAGTGTGGTCAAATATATGGCACTTTGGATGGTATTATGGAGGCTTTGTCCAGATATGTGATACCTGTGAAAGAATTTAATCTGGGCTACTCCTCTTCCCCAGTGTTTGAATTGTGAATAAAGCTTACCTCACTTGTAAACCCATTGGAGACCAGGGGTTCATAAACACTAAAGCCAAGAGCCCATATTTCCTGTAGGTATTTAATGCTCAGTTGGTTTCAATATCACCTAAAATCCTTCTGGCACCAAGGCCTAGGAGTTATTACTAATAACGATTGTCATATGAGACACACCAATTCTGACAGGAATCAAGGGACACAATTAGCCCAAATATCACTCAACACCATGCCTCTCCCCAGGTTTGAAGGGCTGTGGCAGAAGTTTCTGACATCTTGCCTTCCCACAAGAAGTTCATTTTGTCCATTCCAAGAGTATCAAAAAGAGGAAGGAATCCCCAATCTTCTGTTGTCCCAGGCAGAAAGGGGTGGGAGAACTGAGTAAAGGGCAGAGCACTGAGAAGCCCAGAAATTCAGGGAATGGAAGAAATTGGGTTGTTCATGCAGTAGCCCACTTTGTTTGGGACAGGCAGCTCTGCATTTGTTCATGAAATCAGCCCTTTGGCTGGGACACAGCAGCACCAGTGCACATTCACTGCCCAACAGACTCACAGTGACTCCAGTCTCCTCAGACAGGCTGGAATTACCATTGTCCCCAGGACCACCTGCGTAGCACACACCCTGCAGGCCAGTGCTCCTGGGATCTGTGCAATAGCCCCTACATGTGCTAGAGACATCATCTGCACGTGGGCAGAGACATGTATAAAATTTCCCATCCTGTTTCAAATGGATTGCCAGATGTCCAGAAACCCCTGACAATTGTCCAAAATCTCTGAACTCCACCCAGACAGGATTGCCAGGTGGAAAAAGGAGATGTATCCAAGAAAACTCAGATGGTAGCCTAGGAAAAAAAGAACCGTCTGGCAGCAAAGCAGGGAAGAAGAAAATGAGAAATATGAAGATGAGAAGGGAATGGGAGGAATGAGAAATACAAAATTTTAGAAAAGAATGAATGTAGTTTGCATAAGTCAAATAATTTGGCTCTAAATCAAACCTTAAATTTAAACATAAAGAAGTCATACCAGTAGCATGAAGACTCAAGACAGCTCAAAAAGTAATGAAAACAGCTAGATAAAAAAGCAGTCAATATCTCTGGGGGTTTTTGTTTTGAAAAACATATAGGACCAGATTAATGTATAGAAGTTGCAGATGGTCAATATTACATCACCAGCAGTCAAAGCAATATTCCTTCCTTCCTTCCTTCCTCTGAACCAGAGCTTCACCTCCCACATCTTAGCATGTAAACTTTACTGTCAGAGGAGCTGGCTGAACAAGCAGAAGCCAAGGATTTTCACAAATAATTAAAGCCTAAAAAATAAATAATAAATGATAGCTACCAGAGAATATTCTCTCTACTGCAGATATGGAAGGAAGGTACACAGGAGACCTAAGATAATCAAACATGCTCTTTTTTTCAAGTCACAGACTCATTTTGCTTTCTCCATTCCCACTCCCATATATTCATCATATGTTTGACTGATTCTATAACGACATAGAACTGGACCCCAGGAGGGTCCAACTCTGCCCTCCTTTTGCTAAGCAACGCTTATGTGAACAATCACAGTGTCTATAGTGGGCTGATTCTCATGAGTAAATTACTAGCCAGTGTCAGAAAATACTGCAGAATCCTGTGATGCGTGCATTGTTTCTGTTGAAAAAATAAGGGACATACATACTAACTTAGGAAGAACTTTAAATTCTTACATTTTTGTTATCATGGGAATGTGCAAATTAGGCAGAATAATCTCCCAGTTACTATTTTCTGTTATTTTGTTGTGTTTGGTTTTTTTTAAGTTCAATATTTAAGTTCAAGTTTTCCACCTACAAGGTGAAAAAGACCAAGACAGAAGTCATTCACAGACCTTTATAAATATTTAGAAGGGAAAAAAATCAATCTCCAGGACTGAATTTTCCCTGGGAAAAATACTGGGAGACATCCTTCATTTTAGAGCATATTTTCAATTCTTGATTTAAAGCATGCCTGCACTTGAATGTAATACAGTCCTACATGATATGTTCTTACTGTGGGTTTTTTTTTACTGAACCCTTGCCTTATTCAGCACTCAGGATAGACAATGTGCTGGAGAGACATCAGCTGCAGTGGTCATTATTTTTAATAGGTTCCCTGAATCATCTGGAGCAAAAATAAGATGATTAGTGAATAAACCAGAGGACTTAAGAAGATGGCTTGAAGTTTATGTGCAACTTTCATTTTTTTGATCAATTTGAATATATGTTGTATAATTGCTGAGGTTTGTAACTAAGTGCATTAGAACTCCCATTTCTCTATCATTCTCTGCTCTGCTCTGCATCCCAGGACTGGGAATATCACCAAGCTCTGCATCAAGGGAGTAGCTTACAGTCACAACAGGTCTCTCAGAAACAGTACTGCTGGGTGGGTACCCCTTGGCCACTGGGTTTCACTGATACTGGGGGCAGACAAATAGTGAGAGTCAGGACTCTTGTCTTCTGTTTGGGGCTTTAGACAGGAGTCTGCTCAAAAATACAGAGACCATATACAAACAATCCCAAGTGCCCTTTGTGCTCCTATTATTCCTTTACGCTCAGCCAAAACCTCCAGTTTGTCCCTGGCTCCACTTAGTTCTTTTTCCCCCTCCTGGCTCTTTTTGCACTTCCACTTCCATCACTTATTTCCCAGGTTCTCTCTGCAGACGTTTGTTTGAGTTAAATGTGTCTCCCTGTGAGCTCTAGTTTTACCCATCAGATCTTTCTCGTTCTCAGATCTTGCTCCTTGTATTCCCATAATCCGCTCACCTAGCCAATTGAATTTTCATTGAATTTGCATTCTACTTAGCACCCTTCTTTAGTTGATTTCAGGTGCTCTTTCCCCTCCAAAACCTCCAAAGCCTCAATAACTCTCAGCCTCTGTGTGCCTTCTTTTTTCTGCAACTAGACTCAGCTTTCTTCTCCTACCCCACTCCATGTTCTCCACTTGCCAGCTAGCTGCATTTCTTCTCAGCCTCCTCTTTGCTGCCCCAGCCCACTCTCTGTTTCAGTTTCTTTAAATACACTCCCCATCTTCAGATCTTTCTGCCCCACTTCCACATCCCCCATCATGTCCTAATCTGAATTTCTTCACACATCAAGACAAGATCTAGTTTGTCTTCCTTAAATTTGAGTGAGGGAGTAGTTCTGCTCTCCAGTTGGCACCAGCAAAGGAGGATGAAAGGACAAAGACAATTGACTTGTCATTGTTACCTCCCAGCTCAAACTCAACATGACACAGCCCAGAGCTGAGATACAGAAAAGGGTGTTTTCACCCTGGGATAGGAGCAGTTGGACTGACATTTCAGCTGTTGGAATATAAACTGTGAAATATCTGCTGATAATGAGGAAACTTACCTCTTTTCAAAAGTTTGTGCAGTTGGAAGGTCCTCGGCAAATATTAATTAAGAACAATAAAAGGTATTGTTAAAAGTGCATTTCCTTGCCCAGTTGCTGAGCTCCTAGTATGAGCATCCTAGCACATGTTAAAGAAAAGACTGAAAAAATTGTTTAACAAGTTCATCATTTTCAACAAATGTTACTTCTATTTAGCTTCCAGTTTTAAGGGACAAATTATTCCCACAATAGTGACAGGAAAACAGTTATTTAGAGCTACCTAGGATACCAGTCTACCCCATTTTTTAACCAGGCCTCTCTAGAAGTGTCTATGTGGGAATCATATATTCCTAGCATCACTAAGGCTGGAAAAGATGTCTACAGCCATCAAGTTCAACCATTATCCTAGCACTGCCAGGTCTACCACTACATTAGGTGTGTCCCTAGCTCCATACCTACATGGTTTTTGAGCCCTTTCAGGCACAGTGACTCCTCTACTTCCCTGGGCAGCCTGTTCCAATGCCTGACCACCCTTTCAATGAAGAAATTTTTCCTAATATCCAACCTAAACCTCTCCTGGCAAAACTTGAGGTCATTCCCTCTTGTCCTATCACTTGTTAACTTGGAAGAAAGGATTGACCTCCTCGTGGCTACAACCTCCTTTCAGGCAGTTGTAGAGGGAGATGTCCCCACTCAGACTTCTTTTCTCCAGCCTAAAAACCACAGGTGCCTCAGCTGCTCCTCACAGGGCTTGTTCTCCAGACCCCTCCCCAGCTCCATTGCCCGTCTCTGGACTCACTCCAGCCCCTCAATGTCCTTCCTGAACTGAGGGGCCCAGAACTGGACACAGCACTTGAGGGGTGGCCTCACCAGTGCCCAGTACAGGGGGTCAATCCCTGCCCTGGTCCTGCTGGCCACACCATTTCTGATACAGGCCAGGATGCCATTTGCCTTCTTGGCCACCTGGGCACACACTGGCTCATGTTCAGACAGTGTCAACCAGTACCAGGTCCTTTTGTGCTGGGCCACTTCACAACCACTCTTCCCCCAGTCTGCAGCACTGCCTGACATTGTTGTGACCCAAGTACAGGACCCTGGACTTTGTCTTATTAAACCTCATACAGTTGGCTTTGGCCTTGGCCCATTGATTCCTCAATGGCATCACTGTGTAAGAGAGTTATCTATATTTTCTCTACAGCTCAAAAGATGAAGAGATAGGGCCTTGCTCCAGGAGCAATTTATCCCTTTTGAAGATGGGTGCCCAAGGGCCACTACAAATGATGTGACTGTCACTGCTAGCAGACCTTTGCATTGAGGTTGCTTTGGGTGATGTACAAGCACCTGGAAATCAGTGACAAAGTGCTAGAAGACTTGGCACTGCATGGAAAATGTGGATGTATCCTAGACTTTTGGCATATGAAGTTCACCGAGCACCACATTACTGAAAGTTGTCAGAAGTCTAAACATGCCTCCTTACCACCTGCCTCGTACCTGGATACCTTGGCAAATGTGGTATTGAGACACAAATACAAGAGCCCATGAAATCACTGTTAAAAACTCCTCTAGCTTTAAATGGACTCTGGTCCTCCATCCTCAAGGGAAACATTTCTACCAGGGGTAAAAAACTGTATTTTTTATATCAGAATTTTTCCAAGTTTTTTCATAGTTTCATAGTCCCAGATAGTTAATCAATTAAAAAAAAAAAAAAATTAGTCTATATTACTTTTTCTCTCCTTCTTCCATGAGTCACAAGTATACTTTAAAGACTGGAGAAATAAAAAAAACCCCATTCATTAAAATTTGTCTCCAACTGGCTTAACTATTAGCTGCTCATTGAGAGTGAAGTGTTTTTGTTTTCCTACCTTTTGTGAGCTGTTTGATTTACCTGAACTACTCAAGCAGCGATTAAAATAGCTGGGTGCTGCAGTGATCACCTCCTTACTGAAGGTCCATCCTGAAATCCCTTCCTCATTTCCATTCCAAGGAAGTCTGAGTCAGTTGACCTTCAGGGCACATTGTAAAGCTTAGTAAGTAGAGGAACTTCAGATAGACTCTGGAGAAAACAGTTTTGCAGTGATAGGTTATGCCAGTCTGAGATAGCCCAAGGCACTTGCAGGAAAGAATTGCAGACTGAGGGCTGCAGAGGGCATGTGGCCAGGGAAGTAATACTGCCTGTCTCTATCAGCACAGGCCCTATGTCCAGCCTATCTGGCTGGACACAGATACTGTCTGTTCTGTGCACAGAAAGGTCAGCAAATATGACTCTGACGGGATTTCTGTATAAGCCCTGGGATTCTATTGTTTTGCATGTTGCATTGCTCCATAGGCAAAGACGCTGGTTTTCCCACTTGCACTTGACCCTCATTTGCCATGCTGAACAAACATTTCTACTTAGAGAGGAAATTCTCCATCTTATCTACCTTCCGGTTAATGAGCATCTTGTCCTTTTCCAGCTTTGCTCTGTCTGGCCTTTTACATGACTGTTAAGACTACTCCCTTCTTAGGTATTCACCTTTACTGGGGCTATTTAAGAGAGGTTGAAGTGCACAGCAGTATCTCAGCTGTTTATCATTCAATCTCCCTGTTTAGGCAACTGGTTACTTATTTCACCCAGAGGCATCTGTAGAAGTTTAGAAATTACTCACCAGAGAAACACTCACCCATCCAGTTTCTCAGTAGTTCAGTGCCTCAAAGAACCCTGGTATGACAGAAATTTACTGTACAGAAGGAATCCCCAGGAGATGCCACACTTGTCAACCTGATTCTGGTGCTTGTGTTCAGAGTATTTCTAGTGCTTGTGTTCACCTGGTATTTATTATGACACAAAAAACAGTTTAAGTTACTCCTCAGTTTTATAATATCTCCATGTAAATTCTCTGATATTATGTACAGGTGGGTTCATTACCCAACTTTTCCCCTAGCAGCAGTGCTGATATGCCCTTTTTCTCCAATCTAATTACTTATGCAATTTTATATTTGAACTATATACATAAATAAAAGTTTCAATGAAACTTGTAAGTTCTCTGCTGTACTTGAGATCTCTAGCCATTTATCAAGTTTGAAATTGCGTCAGTGGAGCCAGCAGTTAGAAAGGCGGATACACACGGAGTATGACTCCATAAATGACATTTGTTAGGAAATCCATCTGAGAATGGATTAACAGCAATGTCTGGCATGATACCAAATGCCTCTTCTCTAGAGCTGTCTCTTTCTTCCTCCACTGGGATGAACACATACCCTATAAAGGAAAATCTTTCCATAAATCTGCATGTTGTACTGAGGCCATTTTTAGTGGGAGCTCCAAATCCTGTAATGTCCCAGTTTAATTCAGTGGGGTGCTTTTTAAGAACCACAGTCTTGTACACGTCTGTTTTTCCTAGGGTTTAATGTCCAGACACATTATACAGAAGTAAAGAGCACTGATAATACTGTTCTGATAACACATGAAAGAAAATACCTTTATAAGCTTCCTTTTAATGTGGGCACTGTTCTAGTTTCATCATATTATAAAACACATTCATAAAAAGGTAAGCAAAATTACTCTTAGACTTTTTTTTCTTACAGAAAACATAAAAAGTCACAGAATGGCTTTTTTTTTACACTTCTGCTGGTGTTTGTGTGGCAAGCTAACAATGGGTGAACTCTTTAACCCAAATACTGAAAGCTTTTATGGGTCTCTCATGTGTAGAAGATGCCACTGATCCTTCTTCCAAGTTCTGCATCAGGAGAGATCAGGAGGTAAATGGTAGGCTGTCATGTGCAAAGGAAGCAAAGGAAGTGGCTGTTCTCATCCTTCCCAAGCCTGCACAGTTGAGACTCTTTCCTTATGCTGTCTTCAGTGTGCAAAGAATGAGAAGTAATCTTTTTCCCACCCTAGTTAGTCTTTAATTGGATGAGCTCCTTGATCCCTGCACCTGAGTGCACACAGGAGAGGAGACCCAGAGGCCACAGCAAAGGGTGTGGGTGAGGTCCCAGGTAAGGCTGCAAAGACAACAGGCAATTAAGAACTATTAATGCATTGAGCACCTGAGAGTTGCATTTACATTTTTGTTTAAATCACAAGTTCAACCAGCGCTGTTTTTCTTGTGCAGTATGATCTGCAGTTAATTATAGCATATGTAATTCCACCTCCTTTGTCCTCAGTAGGAAGATATGGAAGTCATAGCCATTGGAGGGGCATGGAGTCAGGTCCCCATCACTGCCGAAGGGCCAGGTGGACAAGTGTTGTGAGACCCTTCAGTAAAGTCACATGACATAAGGGGTCTGATTTGGAAAAGCCTGCCAGGAAGAATGACTTTCTGCCACAAGCACAAAGGTGACCACCTGGAGGTTGGGAATGAATAGCCTGGGGTTTTTTCTCTTTCAGAGTAACAGGTGTAGTAATGATTGTCAGGACAAGAGCTCACAAGCATCTGAAAAGTCTCTGCATGCATTAAACGGGAGACAACACAACGCTTTTACTGATGATGTGGTGAGCAAAGTATCACTTCAGTCACTGGGTTCAGACATTCCCCCTGTAAGGCACTGAAACTTGCTGGAGCGGCATACTCAGGCAAAGTGACCTTTTTTATATATTATTTTTTACTGCATAGCTTGCACTTTGTTGACTTAGCTGGGCACCTGCTGTAAACTGCAAATATGTTCCTGTCATCCTGGCTGAAAACAAAAACATTGAATCGTGTAGTTCTTTGGTGGACTGGTGCTAGCAAAGAGCAAAAGTACCTGTGCAAAATGCTGAGGTAAATCTTCCTGTCCTATAACCTTTCCCAGCTTTGACCGTGGACTGTGAGCAATTTCCAGTCATCTATATGAGGCTAGTGTAGGTTCTTCTTTTAAACACCAATTGTTCCCAAATACAGAGAACAGATTTCTCCATTAGCTGATCCCTCAGCATTTTGCCCTGTGTGGTACGGAATTCATGTGCTCTTAGAGTAGCCAGAGTGACTGTGCATAGGCTCATTTATACTCTGTGCTCCACTTTTTGTGTCTGTGACATTCTCTAAAACCATTAACCATAATTTAAAAGTGTTGCCACAGTGTTTTCAGTGCAATTGTACACTCTGTGTCACCCTCTGCAGCTACAGCTGGTTGTCTTTACAGTAAATTCTTTGTCTTTTTACCCCTAAGTAATGCAATAAAATAGCTTTCTTGTCTCTCAGTTAAATATTCATCTCCTCTGGTAGATGTGTAAGTAAGGCTGAAATACCTTTTGCTATTGCCTACATAGTTTGGCAGAAGTAGAAGTCCCTGATAAAACATGATTATGTCTTTGGGCTTGGACTGGAGTAATTTTTGGAGGAAAAATAATGACTTTTGTTCCTGAAACTGATGTTTTCCATCTTTCATTAAAGTGCTGGGAATATACTTAACTTGAAGTAAAAAAAACCCTGCTTTAGCAGAATTATTGTAAGAAGACCCTTGCAAACAGAGGGCACAGTTCTCTGCTGCTGGTATTTTTTGTATTCAGAAATCAGAATTTGAGGCTGGCTTTGTATGTATAGGGGAGAAAGTCTGTACTTCAAACAGGTTCATCATATCACAGTGCCACTGAGATGCTTCAATGCTCAGGATATCTCAAAATTTTTACTACAGCAGTCTTATAGAGCACACGTACAATCAGCTTCAGGATTCAAGGGCCACAGAAAATCAATTCAAGATACTGAAAATTTAAGAACTTTCTAAAAAAGTATGAAGAATTAAACAGATCTGAATTTCTCAAAGAAATGGAGACATTAAATGCATTTTGATAACATTTTTCAGTGCTTTTAAAAATGTGTAGCTAGTGTTTTTAAAAAATTAATCCCACTTTTCAGAACAAAGGCATTGGCATTTTGGATTTTCAGTGAAACCACTCATGCAATTCACATCTCAGTTCAGGGAAGGCACCTCCATTGCAGAAAGCATCTCTTAGTAAGCCATGTACTTTCTTAAAAGTACAGAAGATGTTCTTTACTGAATACTGTCCCAAATCAGGTCCCTGCTTCATAAATAGTGTTTAAATTTAGTATGTTTTAAGTTTAAATTGGCTAAAGATGTCTGACTTACTTTAATACTGATTAATGTTCAAAATTCAACTCTGTATTGGGATTTTATTATTATCTTCAAAAACTGTCACACTCTCATTTGGATTCTACAAGGTGTTTTCTGTGATTCAAGAAGTCCCAACAATGGATCAGAGAACTGCCTTGTGACGAACAGCAAAATCTCATAATAAAAGGTATGATTTCTGCCCATACCAGCTTATATCTGATACAAAAAATACTACCTGGTTAGCCAAATTGATGAGAAAATTTAATGAGTTCTTGCTCATTGATTGCTCTTGCTCAGATCAGCAGTGAGACAATGTGAAATTTTGACAGAAAGAGTTCAACTGGACTATGCCTGAAAAAAAAGTGGTGTCTCCAAAATTTAGCAACATTTGGGTCAGTATCATCTCAAGATGATTTTGTAGACAGCACTGCACCAGGGGTATCTGTCCAAAGAAGAAAATCACGTTATTTCCCAAAGAAGCAAGAAGTTAAAAATAAACAGATGAAGGGTTCATTTTTCATTTCAGTGTAAGGTTATGCAATCCCAGACTAATTAGTTTTCCTGCTACAATCTTGAGTTCATCAGTTGAAACAAACAGGGATGAATAAGATGAACCGCCTTTCTGAGCCAGAAAGATGCTGCAGTTAGGGAAAATGGCAAATGAGATCCTATATATGTCATGTGAAGTGCTTCAACTGGCACTAGGAAAGTATTTGTGACCTTGAGCAAGGCCTCATCTGAAATACAGCACACCCATAGTAGCCATCCATGTGCAAGATTGATGTCTTCTGGCTGGAACTGCTTCAGAAAACTGTTATGGGGCTAGTGGGGAGAAAGAAAAGCCTATCTCAAAGAAGATAAATTAAAATATTTTGTTTGTCATCCTATCAAAGCATAGCCTGAAAGGATATGTAAGTGCTATTTACTATGGAATAAATATCAGGCAGCGATAAGAACTATTTAAAGAAAGGACAGTATTAGGCCAAGGATAAATTTAGACTGCAAATAGGAAAAATTCAAACCATAAAACCAAAGAGCGTCTGGAACAGCTTTTCATGGGAAATCAGATCAGAAAAATACAGATAAATTTTAAAATGCAGTTGTTCAGTTTATGCAAGTTTGGCAGAATTGTCTATTCAGTTATCCAGTCCTAAATTCCTCTGTTTCTAAAATTTTAGAGACTTACTATGGTAATAGCTTAATTAACCCTTTAACCATTAAGATCCAGATGTTGCATCCAACATCAGCCACAAGTAAAATCCCTGGCAATGTCAACATTGTTATTGTCTATTTGTTGACTTCAAACTGCAGCCTTTTTGTGTACTTATCTCCCAGGTTTGAAGCAACCTGGTTAATCCCAAGAATTAAGGTTAGAATCTAAATGAAGAATTAAAATTAATTGAGAAGAAAGATACATAGTTTCAAAGTAAAATGTCATTTTTTCACATTGAGAATCTGAGTTTCACATCAGAAATGATCCTTTTACAGCAAATACACCAAAATGTACTTTCCCTCTGTTAGTGGTACATAAGAATGAAGTCTTCTGCATAGACACTGATATGTCCTGGAGCCTGAGAAGAACTGGAGCTGTATCTCTTTTTCTCTTTGTTCCCTCCATTTTTCTTTCCTTCCTTACCTTTCTGGGCACTCTTAGATGTGAGATATAAATATGCAATGGCTGCACGGGCCCCGTGTGGGGTGGCAGCAGGATGGCAGTGTCAGGCTGCTGGGGACACTCACAGTCCTCTCCCCTTGCACCCTGGCTCTGCAAGAGCCAAGAGGACACCTCCAGCAGCTGCAGCTCCTCACCTCTTGCAGCTCTCATTTTCTTATCCTGTATCCATCACTGGTCCCAAGAAATGTATGGCCAGCTGTCTGAATAACTTTTCTCACTTTGAAAGCTATTCATGAGCTATTTTTTTCATAATTAAAATGTTCAATAGTCACAATGCTTTTCTTTAATGTTAATCTGTCTGCAGGAGCCAACTTCTGTACGTTTCTGCATGTGCTTTAATTCTCTCACAAACTAGAAGGAGAGCTCTACTGAAATCTTGGCCTGAAATTTAAATCCTAAGCATGTTGGTAGTGTGGACCTCTGTTAGCAGGAAGATCATGTTTGCATCACACTGTCTTTACAGTAAACTCTCCAAAGGGAGGGCAGAGGACAGCCCAAGCGAAAACAATGCTAAAAGGCATTGAACAGGTTAAAAGGAAGAACAAAAATAACACTAGGGGATTCTTTATTAAATCTCTACCAGTCTTGACGAAAAGCCAGAGAAGCTGAAAGCTGAAGAAAGATATCTGGCAGGAGGTTCAAAAAGCATTAATGATTGACTTCCATGTTCCCTGGCAGAGGTCAAGCTTGGACCACTCACCATCTCTTGACTCTGCACACTCAGACTTCACTTAACTGGGGCTAATCACAGCCCTGCCCTGTGTTTGGGCCTATCTGCCATTGCTAAAGTACAACTTCTCCCTGGTACCATGCACAGAAGTGACATTAACAGTCCTTTGGCCACCAAGAGCATTGGTGACCCCCTGGAGGCTCCTTTAGTCTTGATAGTCTTTCTCAGAGATCCAGCCATAGGTGCCTGGTGAGCCAAACTCAGGTGAGGAGCTCAACCCCATCTGCAGCCCGATGGCTCCCTGGACACTGCTGCACCTCAGCTATTTTGGCCCTCCCCACCTGAGGCTCTGGCACTCCTTACTGCAGTTGGCTGGTTACCAGCTCACATGTTGTCCCAGGGGACTTCAGCATCACCAAGATATAGCAGCTCTGCCTACCTACTATTTTACCACTCAAAATTTCACTCCACTGCCATTGCAACTCTCAGGGCACAATGAAGCCCCTGTTTAAGAAGGGAAGACACCCTGAAGATATCCACAGCACTGCAATGTGAAAAAAATGGCTGTAAACTGCACAGAGTCAGGGTCTGACTGTTCACAGGGACCTTCAAAACTGTGGGAAGACGTGAAATGAATGAGGCAAACTGAAGGACCCTAAGTATCTCAGGGCTTTCTTTTCTTTAAGAGTGGGGCCGACTGCTTGGCAGGTTTCACAGAGTTCTCACACAGCTATATTTAGTACTGGAGAGAAGCCAACTCTCCGTTGTTCAAGTTCACATTTCATCTGACTTGATGGAAATTCACACTTTATGAACAAGGTTGTTCTATCAACTGAACCTTGTCATGGGACTTTGGCAAAAAAGGCCATAAAGCAAAGGAGAGTTTAGACATGAGAAAGTACTTACAATAAACAAACATTTTATCAAGAAGATTCAAGTTTCTTTTTAAGACTCTTGTATTTGAAATTTTCTAGTTTTATGGAAAAATGGTAAATATCAATTTGCTATGTGTTCCTACTGCTGCTTCTCACTGGGGAATAGAAGATGCAAGGATGCTCATCAATAAAAAATAATATATAAAAAAATAACTGTATTCAAATTGTTTTAAGTCACTGGAAAGAATCTGCAGGAACTGTTAACAAAGGGACTTCCTCACAAAGCCTATGGTTCAGCCTTCAAGCACGTGCATGGCTCTGAACAGTTTTGTCTGGTTTTACATTGGTTTATGCAGCACCTGAAGCAGGGAAGTGGAGGGCAGACACTGGTCAAGAAAGCAAGATGTATTTTATTCCAGGCAGGTGCAATGATGGCTCCTTATACACAACTTCCTCCATGTCCTGAACCACCAGCTGCAATCAAGCAACAAGGAGGGAAGATGGGATTTCTCAGGCACTTTCCCCCCCCCTCAAGCATCTTAGCCAAAGGATCTAAGAAATGAGGCCCATGTGTAACATGAAACCCCAGAAATTTCCAATATTTGGATTTGGGTTCATTTCAAACGATTATTCTCATACTGGTTCACTAATTTATTATTGTTTTGCACATTTATTCCAAGCTGCATGAGGCCTTTTATAGAGGTATTGGATATGTTCTCCCAAGCCCCTATTAACACTAATGGGCATTATGCAGGTGCTTTAGCACTGCCTTCACCTTACAGGGTTTTTGTTACCTTAACTATTGGAAAGTGCATTGCTGTGTACACTGGGTGCCAATTGTGTTTGCAAGAGGTAGGAAATTACCAAGTACAGAATTAGCCCCCATCTGAGCCACATGTATGAGTTATTTGGAAAATATTTGTTTAGTTGCCTTGGAAATAAATAGCTCAAACTTCAGAATGGATTTTTAAGAGAATTCAATAACATGCTCGTAGATGTCTCCTGTGGAAGCCTAGTAAGAGCAAAATGTTTTTCCCCTGATCCACTGTCTGATATGATTTGAAGTGAATGTGTAAGACTTCCCAGCACATCATTTTGTGGAGAATATTTTAACTAAAGCTCATTAGATTTTTAAATATATTTTCTTGCTCTAATTTTCCTGTAGCAAGCTGAACTATGAGTCAGTCCAAATGAGATTTAAAATAGGTCTCAATTTTCTATGCATGTAACTGCTCTTAATTGCACAGAACAAGTTTAGACTGGCTCTGTCCAATTAAGACAAAAGGAGAAAAGGATAATTAAAAATAAATCATAACAATCAAAAGTTGCATTTGCAATTTTGCTTTAGATGCTCCCTCCTCCCACATTTTTGAAGCAATGCTTAAAAGAAATGGCACAGTATCTTAAAGATGCATTGTCCTAGATCTGGCAAAGCAAATGTACCCATCTTTTTCAGGCTAAAGGTACCTATTTCCCTGTTCAGATCAAACTTAATTGTGTGTAGAATTAAAATAGTTCTTAATTATAACTTTGTTCTCAATTTCTTTTTCTTATGACCTTGCATTTGCTTTTGTTATTTAAATATGTTTTACAGAGACTGTATTCAGGAATAAATCACAGATACCTGCTTGATATGTTTAAGTTTGGGGGGGGTGGGCAAAGCAGCAATTTCTGAAATAGTTACAGTTTGCTTTCAAAAGGCAATGTTTTGCATTATTATTTCTTCAGGAGAATTACTCCTGTGATCTCACCGCTGTGATAAGAAGTATTTTTGAATAATGTGTATTTATATGTGTGAACACTGTGTCCAAACCACTCATAGAACAAATCAAAAGCTATTGACCAATGTGCAAGGTACTGAGCTGATTTTAAAAGAGCAATTTACAATTCAGAACCATTCTGTCCAAGTGAAATTTGTTGCAAAATATTCATTAGGTTGAAGTACTACAGTACAGACTTAGGAATGAATTTTACAGAGGGAAACCACTTGTTCTTCATTATCAATGTGTCACTGATATTGAGAGAGCCAGAATAAATCAGTTTGATTTCTTTCTGACTACAATATTTGGTATACTTGAGAGACATGAAGGCAGGTGGCATCAAATACATGGAGTTAAGAACTTTTCTATTTTGTTTTCCTGGGAGGCTCCATGTCACTTGAGAATAATCACCAGGAAATCACGTATCTATTTTAATTTAATTGGATTTTCTGTCTGAATACAGAGGCCTCATTCTGGAGCCAGCATCTAAAATAAGTGATAAACTGATAATAACTGATAAATCAATAGATCACTGAGGTTAGATAAATCCCACTTTTTGACTTCATAAAACAGAAAATGCTTCATGTGTGATTTCTGCAAACAAATGTGAGGATGTCTGAAATGAGTCAATTTATCTTTTATGCTTCCTTTCAACTTCTAAAACTTTGAAGGCAGGGAAGATACATCAGAGAATGGAGTCCTGATATTTAATCATGTGTAGGTTAGAAAGGGATCTATAAGATCTCTATTTACAGCATTTGTTTTCTTATAACTATCATTCTAACTCCAGAATTTTGTTCCTTATCTCAGCCCACTTCCTATAGCTATACTAATGCAATAAATATTTGTGAAGAAAACAAATTTTATTTTTGAAGAGTAATATTGGCAATACAGAAGTGAGCATCTTGTACCAGTCCTGCAAAAATCCACAAGAAAAGATGTTCTTACTTCATTGAGAAAAAACAACTTACATGAGGCCTGTATTTTTGTCTGTTTATTCCTGTGGGATGCATTTCCTCCTATTTTGCTTATTGTTTTCCTTTCTTGTTGCTGTTCTCAGAGAAATGCACAGCTCTATCCCTTCCCTGGGCAGCATTATCCAGTGCTGAAGATAACAGCATCACCTCTGTGACAGTCCCAAGCTCTGTTGGGCCAAGCTTGCTCCTGAGCTCGGGTCTACCATGTGGTGGGGTGTTACACTATGATACCAGCTGAGCCATTGAGCCAGAATAAACAGAATGCATTTTAACATAAAGGGATATAGTACAAGAAATATATTCTCAAGTCTTGGAACTGTAACCATGTGTTACCATATTGTCTTCCTTCTGCTCCTTCTGTTTCTTATTTTCACACATTGCTCCATTCTTTTGCAAATCTTTCCTCACAGAATGTTAAGAAACTGAGATCTACCTTAACTAAAAGCTGTTCTGCTTTACATCATATTCATGTTGTTGGACTGGCTGCTACCTTTCATCTTTCACTTTTCTCATGGCTCTCGACATTTTAAATCTATCTCAGCTTAGCTTCATTTACTATTCCTTATACGTTCTTTTTGCCTGCTGTGACAGTTTCCTAATTATTTCTTTGTGCTTGACCATATATTCTGACTTAGACTGGCATTGCAATTGATAGAACCATCATATATCTCTGCAATTTTGAGACAGAAAAAGATCAGGCTAGATTCCATTTCCTTGCCAATATATTATTTCCTTGACTTTGTTTCTTGCAGTGTTTTCCACACTTCATTTTAGACAGCTTCAGTGAGTGGTTCTCAAAGTATGGTCCACAAATAACTGTTTGACAGCAATGCCATGGTATGTGGTCAATGAGCCATGTTGCCTATAGCAGTGTTTTCAGTTAATATTTTGATGATATACGTGCACAGAGGTACTTGGGAAATTCAGAGATGACCAGTCTGGAGCACAGAACTTTTCTGAACTGCTGGCTTAAGCAATATAAGCCCATAGTTTCCCACTGACTGATTTCAGCCTAGCATATTCTGCTGATGGAGTATATACTGATGAGGGTGGCATTTTAAAATTAGAACAGAGAACACCTCCTCTGCCACTACAAATCTGCACACTGGAAGTTCATTTTGCATCTGGGAGACATAAGGAGAGATTCCTGGTGGTCACATCAGCTCACTCAAAAGCCACTATATATCTGATTCTTTGTGTTGAAGTCTGACCCGTGTTCCCAGAGAAACAAACATATTACACAGACATGCACTTCCATAAAATCCTACAATATTCAAAGAATTACATTGTCTGTCCAAAGATATTATAGTTTTTTGGCTAAGGAGCTGTCGTTCCTTCCCATCTCCTTTTCATTCTTTAGGGCAACACAGTAGGAATGAAGCTCCAGGTGATGGGGTGGGGTAGCTGCTGCCTGGTTGTTCCCCAGTCATCCCCACAGGGACATGCAGCTCCCCAGGCAGGCTCCTGCTGTGGGACAAAGTGCAGCCCCAGGCCAGAGCAGACCATCAGGGTACCCTCACTGGCTCTGCAGTCTCCAAACCCCTCCAAAGCAAGGAAGAAATACACAATTCCATGGAACTGTGAAACATAGATATGCCTTTTGTCAAGCTGTTGGGAGTGAAAAATAGCTGAAGAATAAGAGCCCAGAAACTGTTATTTTTTTCCTATAGGAAATCTCCCAAGAGCATCTTTGCTGGCTTAATTTATCTAAGAGAAAGCTAAAATGGCTTCGACTTACCTTCTCTCCATCTCCCCTTTTTTCATAAAAGAAAAGTGTGCTTACAAAAAGAAAAAAAAAGAAGATCAGTACCAGGCAACTTGGAATATGATTTCATGTGGAAAAACTTGTCAGTATCCCTAAAAACTGTTGTGAAATTTCTGTGAGTGTTCAGGAAGGGTACAGGGGGAGGCTGCATTCAGTTTCAATGTAATTCATACTTCAAAGAAAAATTGTTCACTAAATGCTCTTTGCAAAATCACTGTGAAATAAAAAAAAAATTGAGAGAGGGGCATTTTAAATATATTTTTCTTGCTCTTCATATCTATTGTTGATATTGATTTTTTTTCTCATGGTCATAAATTATATGCTGTATTTCTAAGCTGTTTTCATTCTTGTCCTGACTTATGTTAATCAATGTTTTTGTTACCACACATCTTGAATATTGCATTTCTCTGGTGGCTGGCTTATCATCATCTATAATTATTCCAACTTCCAATTAGGTCTGAACTCTTCTGTAGCATTATTTACTTGCTTCTAGCAATGAGACGACATGCTATATCCCTTTTTTTTTCCTTTTTTCCTTTCTTTTTATGGTTGGGGCTCAAAACAAATTTTATTTAAAATTCTCCTGTTAATAGTAGAGGCATTGTCCAGGTCATTGTACCTGAGGCTTTCTTCACCTTTTATTCTCCATTATATCTTTTATATCTATATCAATTATACAGTTACCTCTATACCCAATTCAAAGTTATCTAATACTTGAAATAACCCCTGTACATACAGTGAGTGCCCTATCTGACAGAATAACCCCACAAGCAATGTCATGTAGCTGCATAGCCCATCAAATCATGGGTTTAAGAAACCTTCCAGGAGATTTCTTTTGTGAATGTTTTTTTGAGTCATATTGCCTGAAATCCTGATTACCCAGGAGTATACTTGCACTTTCTAACATCCCAATACCAAATATGGAAGTAATGTAGAAAAATCTAAGAGAATAGAAACTAGAGAGAGACACAAATGGTTGAAAATGATTAAACAAGCCCTGTTGGTGGCCTGCGGATGTTTATGATTAATGTAGATTTAATCATCAGCACGTAATAAAAATTCATCTCTTCTAATTGGCTTTTTTTATTGATGCTTCTGTTGCTGAGAAAAAAACCCATGTATTTCTTTGTATTAAAGTTCAGAATTCTGCAAATACAGTACAGCCAGGATGTATGCGGGGTAACACATGCAATCACTATCTATTTTAAAATGCTGCCCTGAAAAAAACAGTCATCATTTTGTGGTCAAAAGATCTAAGGCAACAAAAGAACCTGCAACACCTTTTTTGTCTCTCTAATTATTTTGTACTGCATTGATTTTAAATGAATCTGAATACAGGCTACAAATCCTGGCTTTGGGGACTGTTGAGGAAATGAAAGCCTTCACTGATCTGAATGAGAACAAACGTGATAAAGGCATGAGGCAGGCTGATAAAAGACAACACTACTCAGAAAGAAGCAAGCCTTTTAAGAAATGTCAGGTGATTATTTATTATTTCAACTGCAGTATCCTAAGCACTCCAGTCATAGTGCCATCTCACCAGGTATTGTAAAAGTAATTAACAGAGCAGAAAACCCTTACTGAGAATTCAAAAATAACATAGTTTCTGAATGCTTTATTCCTGCTTTCTGGGTTTGAGGTTTTTTGGTTTCTTGTCACAGAAAAGCTTCAAATATTTGAAGTTTCAGACTTACTCTCTTCTGTATAAGCTCTGTGCTCTTTTCTCTACAAATGTTTGTGAGCTGCTTTTGTGGCTCCATAACACATCATGTGTTTCCTTCTACTCTAAAAGATAATTTGCAATAATAACAAAAAGTAAGAAAGGAACAATAAATGTATAAAAACTCTAACTGGTAAACATTGTATAATGTGCAACAATCAGTGCAGTATATCATTGATGTACAAATCAATGTGTACATCTCCTTTCAATTACCAATTGATTCTGTATGGCTTTCCCCTCTAACAGAGCTTATATGTTAATAAAATGAAACGTGAGCAAGTGTTTGAAATTCTATTTGTGGGTAGTGAAAAATGAAAGATCTCAGGACAGTTAGAGACAACGATGCAGGCTTGGGGGCCTCTTTTTTCCTACTGCATAAGCTTGTTCTTAAGGGCAGAAACAAGTTTTTTTCAAGTAAAGATGTTTGCTAAAGGACAGGATTTGAAAGCAGGTACTCAGCATTACCGGCTTCCCCAGCATCTGACGATTTTTGGCAGATGTACATTTTTATAAGCGTTATTGGCATTTTACTCTCCTCCTCGGGCCCAGCACCAGCTGCCTGTGGGGGTCTGAGCACTTCTAACACTCGTGTCTTCAGTGAAGCCAACACCAGCGCGGCCTCTCGTGCCACGCTGACTCCCCGGCCGCGGCTCCCCAGCGNGGTGGCGGGAGCCGGAGGGCCAGGCCGCGGCGTCCCCCGGCGCGATGCAGCCCCTGCGGAGCAGCCGGGACGGGGCCTGGCGGTGGCTGCTCTGGCATAGACTGATTAGTACACTAACAACAGTCGCTCGGAGTTAAGGAGTAGCTTCGGCATATGGTACGCGTTTGGGGAAGGGGGGGCACGAAAGCTTTTTTAATTTTACAGATTGCTTTACGTTTCAGAATGCTGGCGTTTTCTTTTCCTTGGCTTTATTTAGAAAATATCAACAACAGGCATCTGAAGGGAAAAATTAACAAATATTGTTACAGCTAAATGAATTCAAAGCAACATATATCACAGCTGTTAGGATACGCCATACAATCGCAAATTAGTCATCGTTGTTGTTGCAGGAAATGCAACATTTCACCTCATAAACTTTCAGCTAGATTTTCCCTATTGGTAAAATACAATTGGAGCCAAATTTCCAATTGAACCTGGAACTACTTTTAAATACTAAGGTCTGTGTATTTGTACAGCCTAGTTCAGGGCCTTTTTTTTCTGCTGAAACACTACCTACACTGTGTTTGTGTTTTTACATGCCTGGTCCTTACTCACAAAAGCAGCTTCTGATCCAGGTGGTGGTAGATGGGCACCTGTTGGTACAGGAAAACACAACTATCCAACTGCCTAAACTAATTTTTTTTTTTTTTTTGAGGTCCACCATGTCTAGATGCACAGGATGAGATTTCACACAAATTAATCCTTCACATGAAGTATTACCAAAAAAAAAAAAAAAAAAAAAAAAAAAAAAAAAAAAGTCTTATTNAAAAAAAAAAAAAAAAGAAAGAAAGAAAGTCTTGATTAATAGCCATCATCTCCTTCAGAAACTATGTTGAATATAGTGAGTTATCAGTCTAACTGTGCTGCTGTATATTTTAGATCACTTTTAGTTAGCAAGAGGAACACCAACAGGCCTCTTTCTTTCTCTTTTTTAATACCTAGAGATTAACTGTTCTGTGCTGAGTACAGATATGACCCTCTTCTATCTCTATTCAGATCAAAATATGCATGGACCTCAAACAGAAAGGCAAAGAGGCTTTTATTTTTGTGGTTTATATAACACTGTATGAAATAATATGTTTTAAGGCCAGTTTTTACTCACCTCTTATCATGTAATAGTAAATGAATATTCTGGAGGTCCTTTTATTGAGGCTTTCTTTGAAATGTAATGTAAGTGAGATAACTCAGAAACACTTTCACCTTCCAATAAAAGGATATATTCTAAACATAAAAATGTTCAAAAATCTAATCTCACATAAGACAAGATAAAATATAAAGGGAAAAAATAGAGTAATAGTGTCACAATCTGGGAGGAGGAAAATAAAATGAAGGAAATGTGTATCTGAAGGACACGGAGATTTTTTTCTTTTTGTTCTTCGTGTGACTGTTTTACTCTTCTCTTCTTTGGATAAAGTTTTAAATCATCATTTTGCAAGCAAGGTAGCATGTTAAAAAATTCATGTGGGGTTGCATGTTTTTGAGTCCATTTCCAGCCTGCTTTTTTTTCATTCTCAGATAGTGTTGTGAAACAGTTAAAAGTAGAATTAAAGCAATTTCTATTGTAGATCATTAACTTTTATTAAACTAGACTTGAATTATTTATGATCTGAACTGTTTGATCTATACTATATCTGTCACGGATGAAAAAATCTGGATGGCTGAAACGTTATCACTGTTTGAAAAAAATCAGAACTCTCTCCAAAACGTAACAAGCCCTCATGCTGTTTGAGTGTTAAGACTTCTGTGCTAAATACCGAGACGAGTCTGTGTTGTTTCTCAGATCTGGGTTCTGTGTTTGGATTGCCGAATTAGGTGCAAAATAATTGGCATGAAATAAAATTGAGTGTACATCTGAAGAGCCTCCTGCTCACATTTTATAAGATTAGTTAGTATATCTGGAAAAATACATTAAATTAGGGGGCTTTTCCATGTCTGGTAAACACTGTTTCTTGGAAAAAAAAAAAATCAAACCTTCTTGTGATTCATAAAATCAGCTATGTAATTTTACACCTGTGATAGGTCAAGTGCAGGCCAGAATATGCACTTAATAAAATTCAAATATCATTACATCAAAGTTAATTATATACATTAGAAATTAGTCTAATTTTACTATGTAATTTTAAGATGTGGTGAAAGAAAATAATATAGTCAAAAACACTTATATAATGGTATAAAAGCTTCAGTAAGTCCACGTATCATTGAATATAATGTGAAATAAATACGATTACCCATGAGGTATGCTCTGTACATTTCATTAGTTTGAGATTAAAAAATTGTAATAAATGGCATGACGAATTAACGTGTTTAAATTTCTTGTTTTCATTCTACAGTGTCATCCTGGGTAGATTTCTCGTTCACCCCCAAGCTGATGATCAGGGTGAATTCCTGTTCTCAGGGAAATCTCTGTCTCCTCTGGGAGTTCATCACCACTGTCCTGAGTCCGGCCCCCAGTGTGCCCTGCAAAGGCATAGCCTTAACCACGAGATGCTAACGACTGAAAGGACATATTTGAAAACTCAGTGCCACCCAGAGCACACAGGGAAACTTCAAAACCCCAACCTAAGCAAGCGGAAAATAACTCCAGTTTGCAGAGGAGCGGGGTCTGCAGCCCAAAAGCTCCTTCTTGCAGCAGTCGCACCCCGACCCTGCCCTGCCGACTGCGCACTCGGCTCTGCGAAGGGCCCAAAAGCTGTGACATGGCAATGTTTAGACACTGAAAGGGATCCGTGGGACAGTTGAAAAGCCGCTAATCTTTTCCTGTGGAAAAATCTTTTCTTGTGGGTAGCTGGCTCTCCCACAGATTACCCCATACTTAGAAGGAAGGAATATTAAAGTGTATTCATTGCAAAAGACTCTTTTGGGGGTGGGATGAAGTGTGCTCTAATTTACCGAAGGATCAAGTTAAAAGTCACATTAGATTGTTGAAAGTTAATTCTCCTTTAGCTGGCTCACTAGATGATTTTTTTTGTTCCAGTTACCTATTTAATAACGCATCTATGCATATATCACCTCTATTATTAATAGTAAATGTGCATTTCAACATGTCAAGTTTTTCTAGCCGCACTTTTGCAAAATTTTTTTTCCAATATAAAAAAGCAAAGGCATTTCCTAGGGCACATGCTGCCAGACACCCAGCATTTATCTTATCTTAGTTGATGACTTTCCTTTTATCCTGAAATGATTTGACAATGACTCTATGATTTCCTGTACAAATTACCCTTTGAAAGTGGCAGTGGCGCTTGGCAGCGATCTTCACTTAATTACTGAGTGGATTATTAGCATACAGCTTTTTTTCACCCCTTCATTTCTTTATATCTTCTAGATTGCGCTGACAGTTCCCTTTCATTGCGTGCTTTAACTCACTGAATACTAAACATTATGCAGATTGCAGCTGAGAAGTACCCTGTCTACTCCAGCCCTCTTCCCCCACTGTCTGTGCTCCACATCAGCCCTCCTTGAAGGAGAGTAATTTGTAGGTCAGAAATCAATAGTGTGTCTGGGAAGCGCATTTGTGGGTTCTCTGCTTTGAACTGAGCAGAAATTAATGCTTTAAATAAGTGCTCATCCTATAAGGTAGCAAGCTGCATTCCTTCTTTTTGTTTAATGTCTCCCGAAATTGTCTTCCTTAGTAGGTGCTTTTAAAAATTTATTTCGTATTTAATTCATCATGCTAACTGTCCATCAGGTAGCAGTGATTCTATAGCTAAAATAACAGTCATTTTTCCTCCCAACCAACAAGTCCGCAGAAGGTTGCTGTTAAGCTGAACGCCTTTGTCAGACATACCTTGTTATTTATTATTTGTCAGTACAGGATTAATGTGAATGATAAATGACAAAGATTTCCCCCTCACTTTCTCCCTGCAAGGATTCTTCAGAGGCACGGACACTAAGTAGCATACATGTGCGCACATGTGCAGACACGTCAGGGTTTCTCCAGCCACCTCTGCTTTGTGCTGTTCATCTGCTGGATGTAGGGCAGTCCACCCTGTACTCCTTTGCTGGAAAAGGTCCAGGATGCCTTCCTTGGTCTTAGTTATGTACCAGTGAAGATAAATCACTTTTTCTGGTTCTTCTGGTATCTTGGCTGTGAAGGCAGGTGTAGCTGAAGCCACAAAGGTCAGCATTCAGGTGATCTATTAAGACAAATCTGGCTTTATTTCACTTTTGTAAAAAGTCTTGGGACTTGGAAAAATTGGTCATCCTGAAATAAGATGAAAAGCTAGTTTCCTCTCAAATGGAAATTCCGTCTACTAAACATTTTAAATTCAATATAGTAGAATACTGATTTATCTGAAAGCTATGAGACTTACAGCTCTGTACTCTCTAGGAACCTCAACAGATCAAGCTGGCAAAACTCCAGGGAAGTCATGTAAGTAAGCAGCCAATAAAACCCCCAAATTAAGAAATCACATAGAACATATTATTTATCATTTTTCTTCACTCTGTGGAAAGCCTTGTGAAAACAGGAATATACCTATCAACTATTTCCATTTCAGTAAATCTATATTTTCAAAGGCAAAGACTGCTACTGAAAATGCTCTTTTAAGTCTGATATTCCCACTCACTGTCTTTAAAGCCGTGTACAGTCAGTAGGGCAGACTCTGCAGTTAGCCAGTCTGCCTGGCCTGTCTCTCTGCTCGTCCTCGCTATACAGCTCGCATGTGCCGCTTGTCCTGTCCTTGATCTCTGCCCCACTGTCTGTGTTTGCTTACTCCAGCAGTCGGGCCTGGATATTGTTAAAAACGGGAACGGACTCCCGGTTTTAGTGATTTTCAGCTTTTATTTATTGGCCTAGAGCAAGGGAGTCGCGGGTGCAGAGCAGGAGCAGTCCAGGCCAGCGTCGCGGTGCTGCAGAGCTGACGCTGGACCTTCTTCTTGGGCAGGAGCTGGTCCCTCGATGTCCCTTCTGTAGCAGCACACTATGGGCTAGCTTGGCCCTCTTTTTATACAGCTTTTTGTACATTTTGGTTGCTTGCTTTTTGGATCCTTTATTTGGCTGAAAGGTAAGACGCTGATTGGTTGGAAAAAGTCCTTTTCAGGTAGGCAGGCGGGCTCGTCTGGCCAGGGGGTGACCTCCACCCCGGCTGTTCAGGCTGGCAGGCTCGTTTGCCCGGGGATGGGGTACTCAGGCTGCTCAGACAGGCATGTTCGCCCGCCCTTCCCCCAAACTACACTTCTAACACAATAACAAAACTTTCTAACAGTACATACATTATCAATAACAACTGTTAATTGTCGAACAATATTATTAACAGTATAACAGTTTCTAACCTATTTTTAACACATGTAACACCTTCTAAATTATGTTGTCCCCACAAGACTTGGAAGTATAGACATGGTGGCTGCTCACATGCCCACACGTTTGGGTTTGGACCAACGCTTCTGCGACTTCCCAAGTCCTTTGTAGGTCTTTACTCCTATGCAGGGACTGGGAAGCAAAAATACAAATATGGTAGGCAGAACCTTTTCATCAGTCTCCTTCTAATGCTACGGGTGTCTTGAGCAGCAGAAATAACTGAGCTAATTGGTCCAGTAACCGGTGTGACAACATTTTGGTCACTTGGAATATTTTCTTGCTTCAGAAGATACGTCCATGCATCTGGAGAATGAGCCTGATTGCAGCCACGTGAGCACTCACCCAAGCCTTGCTCCAAGCCCTACCTGCTTGGAGACCCTCAGCCCGAGTGTGGCGGTGCTTTACCTTGCGCTCACAGCATCGCTGCACGATCCGGGCAGGACCCAGCAGGGCTCCAGCTCTTTCCACCCGCACTCAGACCCAGAGTGAAGAGCTCTTTAGCCATGAACACAGGAATCCAATCACTGACAGGGGGGTGCAAGGCAAGTGCGACAGTTCATCAGCACCAGGATTGCGCTGTGAGAGCTGAGGGGTCGGTGCTGACCGTAGTTTGGGCGCTGATGGCACCGAGCTGCCGCCGCGGCAGCAGCGGCTCGGCGTGTGCCCGCACCCCACGGGGGAAGCAGGGCGAATAACCGTGTGCTTAAACCCGCAGTGCGCTCTCCTGCGGTGCCCCAGGGAGAGCCCAGCCTCGAGGTTCATCTTAGAGATGGCTCGGGTGGGTTCTCGGGTGGGTTCGCAGTGGGCTGGGCATGGGAATGGTTTTGCCCTCTCTATCTCCGGGAGAAAGGCGCCCATGCGAGCACAGCGGATCACGGGCTGCTCAGCACAGCCACCGCTCTCCTACGTGGGAGTCCAAGGGAGGAGCTCGAAAACACACAACCGCAGTTAACTGCAGCAAAATTACACCTTTGCAACAGTGATTGGGAAACCTTTTGGGCCCTCAGAGTTTCCTAATAGCGGCCCATTTTCACTCATCATTTGGCGGATTTATCTTCCATCTTTTAGTTGAATATGCTGTTAAGGCAAGGTGAAAACTACAGTGTAAAGGCCATGCAGCACTTTACCATTATCTGATGTGTGATCAACATTTTGGGAGCCACTGTCTTAGTACGTATTTCACAATGATTTTAAATTCCATTGAAAGAGTAAGCCAGACCCTGGAGATCTCTTAGCTCAGTTCCCATTATAAATTGACAGAGTTGCCAACACACTGTGCAAAAACCACAAGGTAAAATCACAAGATATTAGAAAGCAGTACGTGTATGATTCTCTTTTAATTCTGTTTTTGTGTGTCTTTTGCGAAGGTCTTTCAAGCTTTTTCTTTTTTTTTTTTTTTTTTTTTTTTTTTTTTTTTTGGGGGGGAGTTTTTGGAGNTTTTGTAAGTAGGAGGACTAGATTTTTTTAAAAGAAAGCTACTATTCAGCTGATATTTTATTGTATGGAATTGAGTGCTTTAAGAAAAGCACAAAATTTCTTCAGATTTACACTATAATTATGACACTTGTCAGGACTGGGTGCTAGTGGAGTGTAGTCTGCCAAAAGGCTGGAACCAGTAAGACCATGTAAAAGGTTATGAGCCCTCTATATTCCTGTTAAACAGTTTATCTTTCTTTGCTCACACCTGATCTCTACAGAGGCTTTTTTTTCCCAGCAGGCTACCACACATCGGTGAAAACAAAGCAGTGACTCAGGCAAAGGTTTTAATTTCTAGCATTTGCTGAAACAGCTGTACCTTCAAAACACCATGCATTTCCAGCATGGGAGTAGTCATCAAGAGATGCTGTAGTTAAAAATACACTCTTGCTCTTTAAACCAAAGATACCAAGGGTTTGCTCTAAGTAGCATAAACGAATCTCTTGAGGACATGGTAGAATAAACTGGCTCCCAAATTACTCTTTACCTCTCTGGTAAAGGTTCTTTTTGCTCACAAGGCAAACTCATTTCAGTCTTTCCCATCTTAAAACAAACCCAAAACTGACACACACATCCCTGCTGTGCACCTGATCCAGGACCTCTGGTGGCACCTCCCACCACCTTCACCCGGTGCCTCCATGCCCCAGTTCCTCCACGCCCCAGTTCTTCCTGTTCCTCTGAAAGTTTGAGATAATGGCATCCCTCCAAGTCCACTCTTCTTCTTAGATGTTCTCACCTGCAGTCAGTGGAAGCTCTGTGTCAGTGGAGATTTTTTTTTTTTTCTGAAAGCAGTGGAAATTTCCCTCTGGATGTCCATGAAGACGTCACCAAGATCTAGACTCAGTTCTCTCTTCTTTTCTTCTTTACTCCACAGGGCTTCAGTAATTTCATTGACAAGCGCACACCAAACCCTTGCTTTATGGTGGTCACTGACAAATCTTCCACTCCAGATGCTGACACATAGATGGAGAGACCTTTCTACCTTAGGCCTATCCCAAATCAAAACCTTGGCCTGTTTCTTAGAAACTTTTTCACAAATCTCTGGCTGTCACTTCCAGCTCAGGCTGGCTAAACCAGAGATTTCCATACTTCTACTAAGCCCACCTTCTACAAGTTTTTTTCATTGCCTTGGACACTTAGCACTTGCCTGTAGCTCAGGTGTCCAGTTCAGCTTGGATTATTTTCTGGACCCTACAGCCTGGGCAAGGCATGTATTTCACTCACAGTATCTGAAAGATATTCCCCAAACCATGACTTCTCTCTGTGAGAAAGAAATCCTTTAGGTCTCTCATAATTTTGTATCCCCTTTCTTATTTTTCTTATTTTTTCCGCCTGGTAAATGAAACACAGTCCCAGTGATAGTCAGTTGCCCAGAAAATTTTCCCAGTCCATAATTTGGATTTCATCATCTCTCCTAGAAATCTCTCTAATGTCATCTTATTTTCACCACAAAATCACCACAGCTCATCTCTGCCTATAATTTCTCATGGTGTGATTGTGACGATGCCAGCTCCCACCCACATTCAGCTCACTTTTATTTCTGTCACTTCTCCAATATGTAAACAACCATTGTCATCCATTTCTCCATATTGTCCCTCACACCCAAAAGAGGGTCACTGTACATATCTGCTCAGTGTCTTCCTTCAGATCCTTGCCCTGTAACAGTCTTTTGTCATACTCTCAACACCCAGTAATGGTCAAACACTGCTGTGCAGCTCATGTTCCCACTATTGTCTCATTTTCTTCTCAAGGAGGACGATAAACAGTCATCCTTCCACTCCAGTTCTCATTTTCCTTCTCAGTCTGCTCACCTTACTTTCTGAAATTCGAGTACTTAAAGAATGAGGGTTTGGATTGCCCTTAGACATGGGGTTTTCCTCTAAGGAGTTCTGGTGAGGCAGCCTCGGGGCTCTCTGTGCCCATTCCCTGCCCCTCATGACCTGTGTGTGTGCCTCCCCGCACAGCAAGTGCACTACAACGAGCCAGAGCTGCTGCATAGGCAAACCCCATTCAAAAGCAGCAGAGAGTGCCGAGCCTGGCTGGTTTAGCCTGCTGGGTGTCACTCAGAGTTAGTGCTAGGGTCCCCTTCAACACCGGTCTGTGCAGAGCAAGCATGCCTTTAAACATCACTTTCCTATAGGTTTTTGCTCAGCTTAAGTACTGAAGAATCTCCTTCATTTTCTTTGTGGAGGAAGAACTCTTGTTTTGATGAATTTGAAAAACAGTATCTTCTGCCACACATCTGTCAGTTCCCTGATACCTGATTGCTGCTTATTTTCAGAGTAGAAGTCAAATTGCTAGAATATTTATTAAAATGACCTATTAAAAGACAACTGCAATTATCCCTATTTCTTTAGCAGACATAAATTAGGAATACTTTCAGTGTCACATCCTATTGTGTAAATTAACAAATGAGCCTGGATTTCACCATTCTCCATTAAAATCTCACCGTGGTTCATAATGTGGTGAAGCACTCCTTCCCCCAGGTCGTTCTGTGGGCTAATCAGAGAATCACGCAGAGCTGAGTGCTTGCTGAGTGCTTGTGATTTTTCCTTTCCTCTTCCTTATGCAACAGACAAACAAGTCAACCTGTGGCAGTGTGCTGTGCTACAGAGAGAGCGAGCTGCTGAGCGGGGTCTTTTCCGTGAAACACCAGGCATGGAACTTCATCTGAGTGGAAAAGACATGTTGTGCTCCTTTGTCTCCAGTTCAGCTGAAAGAAGCTGTGCTGCTGTACCATAAATCCAGAGGGGTTCTTGAGAGGTTAAAGGCATGAAGTGCAGATTTCATCTCCAATAGATTGACCCCAAAAATCAGGTGCAGTTCTATGAGGAGTTTTAAACAATTTCCTTTTAATGCCACAGAGTCAGTTTTTAAACAGCTTAGCAGGTACCATATGCATCAATTACAGTTTTATTGAGTGTTGCTTGCTAGCACTGCTGAATTTGGATTGGCTACCATCTGTTTAGAAGCCTGGAAAAAATGGCTATTGCCTGAGATACCGTTGTAGGTTAGCAGTTTCTGTGATGTTCTTCAAAACCGGCCTTAAAATATCCTGGAAACGATGGCTGAAATAGCAGCACTGTACCTGAAAATGTATTCTTAACATGAAAGGATATTATTTCAGGGCTGAAGAGATAATGTAATCTGGAATAAATATTGTCGATAAAAATATTTTTATTATTATTATAGTTATTATTTCTATTATTATTAGCATAAAATATACAACACAGTAGTGGAAGTTTATTGTAGCTTTAGGAAAATGTCAGTATAAGATATCAGACACAAATTCTAGGCTAAAAGTGAAAGACTTCCAACCTGGGGAGGATGAAGGATGAAGCTGACTGACAGGACAAGGAGTAGGTAAATGAATATTAATAAGAAGAGACCTTTCAGAAGAGAGCATATGGCTCATAAACCAAAATTTGAGCAGACAAGAACTGCTGAAATGAATAACTTTTTGAGTTCTCCATTCTCCTCTGTGGATGTCACAAGCCTTTTTTGCTTCTTATTCTTTTGGCCCATACCAAGTTGTTTGGGACATTATGTTATCTCAATGGCTGCAAACAGAAGACATGACAATATATTATAAAAGAGCAAATTAATTTGTGAGATAGAACATTTTACACATGAAATCAGATTGAGATGTTGAACAAATGATTATGAAGTAGCCAGTGATGCAGTGCACTACCCCTGATTTTCTTGATTATATGACAAATGCAGAAGGTTCCTAGAATTTTCCATGAATGGTGATATAGTTTCCTTTTTTGAGCTAAACACACCTTTCCAAAAAATCACTTTCAGTAAAAACCTGGGCGAAGTGAGGAATTCAAATGTGATTCTCCCTTGGCAGTTCGCACAGCTGAATGGAGGATTCCCAATACAATGTTATCTGTCTCACACATTTTATTCCAGAAAAGAATTTAGAGAAGCTCTGAGTTCTCCATCCCAGATAAATTCTTCCAAGGGTATCATCAAATTTCCTGCTGTGCAATTTTCCAGCTCTGGCGTCACAGAAGCCAGATGGGTTGAAGTGCTTGCCCTGACCTGCATTCAAAGCCCACAGTCAAGTATTTCTTTGGCTGGTTTTGTCCTTTCTCTGCCAAGGCTGTGACACGTGGTGGGAGGGAACACTGTCAGCTGGTGGTTCCAGAGGTGTGATATCCTACTACAAGAATTCCAGTGTAAATATTTGCATATACAAAGATCAAAATCACAGGTCTTCAGTATTTACATAAGTAAATGTTGACAGTCACTCATGTAAAGCACACATGTAAAGGTGTAAGCATAACCAAAGCAAATTTATTTGTAAATGCAATTGAATTTACATGTGCGTTCTGGGGAAGGAGAGGGAGGGTGTTTGTTTTTCCTTTTCTGGCTGTTTGCTTTGGCAGAACTTGTGTCCTCTCCAGCCTTTCTTCATATTATTTTGCCTGCTCTTATTAGTGTTTGCCTGGGGTATCTTAGCAATGGCCAAGATTATTTTAAGGCCTTGGTGGTAGCAGCCTTCTTTGAAAGTATCTGCTTTGTTTTCTGGGGGGGAAAACCAAACAACAGAACAACAAACGAACAAACGGCTAAACCTTTTATTATGTAAAACATTACAAGAAAAAAGATAAATAGAAAGAAAGGGATAATAAAAGAGAAAGCCCTTCTATGTCCTTCAGCACTACTCCCTCTCCGTAATAATATTCCCACATAGCGTCAAACTGGTGAAATAAATAGACCTTAAATAGACCTTAAAATGGTAAAATTGTTACAAAGCAGTAATTCACCATGACTGGAGTTTGGATAGTTTGATCTCTGGGAGTTTAGCAGACAGCAACTTCAAATATTTGAGGCTTTAGTTTTAGCACATTCAGAAAAATCAAGCTTGTTTCCATCAGCATGTCATGGTCTTCCAGAAATGGATGCATACCACATCCCCAGAATACTTGTGAACTGCTTTGGACAACTAATGGTTGTCCTTACTGTTACAGATAGATGTTCCCCATCAATTTGGGATAACAGCAGTGGCAGCGTTGCACTGCTATAATAGCAATATTCTATCTCAAGTGTGTCCCATGTTTTATAGATTATGTCATTTATTCTTCCAGTACTTCCAGATCTTGAAGTTATTACACACTGTTCAAACTGAGATGTCCAGAATCAGTTATGTGGTTTAATATGTTTATCAAATATATTTGGTACTCTGTGAGGTTTGTTTTCTTCTGGAAGATGCTAGACTTTCAATGAGAACAAATTTAGGTAAACTCTCCTCTCTTCCTCCCTCCGTGTTTTACCAGCAGCACTGCAATAGAAATAGGATTGCTGTGTCTCGTTAGGCATATTAAATAAACCCTCTCAAACATTTAAATAAGAACCAAGAGGCTGAATGAACCATGAACAACGAAGAAATATTGATGTAAATAAGAAATGAGTGTCATAAAAAGGTTGTGGTGCTGGATGTTCTGGTGAGTACAGCCAAAACTCCTCAACTAGAGCACTGTATTGCCAGATAGGAAACATAAAGCAAAGGAAGTGCAGGCAGAAACTCCACAGTTCTGCACATGCCTGACTGCAGGCACCCATAGCCACCTGGCAGGATTTTTCTCGTTGTGCAGGAAGGTTTGGAAAGCACCTCTCAGCCTTGGACTTGAGCAGTGTCTGGGTGTGAAGCTGCAGATTTCCCTCTAAGTGTGTTATCAGCATCTCCTATTTTCTCCAGGGCAGCTCCCGTGAAAGAGGAGTAGTTCTCCACTTGATGCTGAGAAATCAGGAACTATTTTCCTGTGGTCAGTGTTAGCAGCAGGAATCAGCACAAGGCAGCATAGTTAGCACAGTCCTGCATACCTTGGTGGGTGCTGATGTGTGAGGAAGGTAGGCACATCCCCCACATCAGCTCCCAAATGCAGACAAATAAGAGGTAGGGATTGCACAGAGGGAAGGGATTGCACACTTGTTATGCAGTTATGCATTTCCACAGCCTTAGGCAAGGTCAGGTGTAGTCTAAGGCAGCTCCTACAATGGTTTAAATTGTTGGGGAGTGGGGCACTCACAGGTAATAGTTTCAAGAACTACACTTTGGCCAGTCAGTTAATCACTATACAATCACTATAACTGTGGCACTCAGGTTGCTGAAAATGCATTAATTTCATGTATTTGTAAACCTCTGAGACCAGTTAAGCTATTGCCTTTGTTATACTAAAGAGTGAGCATTAATTGGTAGGGGCAAAGAGCTGGGCATCAGAAGTCAGGAGAAGCTCCATGCCCACTGCACCCCTTTGGCTCAACTCCAGTGCAGAAATTTCCACCTGACTCTGCTAAGGGATGCACCTGGTCATTGGGCTTCAGGTTTCATCTACATGTTAGATGGATATCATCACAGTCCAACTCACAAAGAAGCTTTGAAATTGAATAGTTTGAGTCTGAGTTGGTACCACGGGATGACAGTCCATACCAGTGACAGGAAATTGTCCAGAGGGGAGGGTGACAAGGGAAACTGTTCAGAATCTGCTTCAATAAGGCACTAAGAGTATTTATAAGCACAGGGGGGACATACAATTAAATCCTAAATGAAGTATCAGCTGTAAGTGCAACTACAAATGAACCATTGGTTCCTCAGACAACCATACAGTGCTTAAGATCTCCTAAATGCTCTGCCTGGTATTAGATTTTAGGGTACTTTATTACTAGATTTGGGTCAGTTTTTCTCCTTGAGTCCTTTGTGGAACTGGTTTGCTTTAATGCTCTTTTGTCCCCTATCCCCAAGTTATGCAGAAGTCCAGGGTTACAGAAAGCAGACAAACCCAATCCATTAAGCCATTACTAACATTATAGTGATAAAAAATGGAATGTAAGACAAAAATATTGATAAAGCCAATCAAAGGTCATTATATAATGACCTTTAAAAAAAGGTCAAAAATAAAATATTTTTTAAATTATCTCATGGAAATCAGCATAATGAGAAATTGCAGAAGTCAAGATCTACAAGCAGCAGCCAAAATTGCACAAAATTCCTTTTACAGTGCTAGGCTCTTCAGTCCGAGTGTCAGCACCAAAGACTCTAGCCTGCTCTTCCCTGGTGCTCATCATTCAGTGACTCCTGCTGAGATAAACCCTGCAGCCACCAGCTGAGCAGTCCCTGGATCTCCAGTCACACCTACACTGTGGTGCTGTGGGACCACAGGCACACGGCATCACACACACATTCAGGGTCTACCAAGGGCTTTTGTTACACCGTCTATCAGTTCTGGAATTTATTACACTTCCTTTATTTTTCTCACTCTTTCGTACAATGCATATGTCCAAGTGGGCAAAATTGATTTTACCAGACCAGTTTTGAACTGATCATGTTCCTCACTCCAGCCAAATACATCATCAAGAGGCCAGAACAAAATAAACACTAAGTGTAGAGAGGACAAGCTTCCTGAAAGATAATACCTATTTCACTGTTGTATCCTACTGCTGCCTACATTTGATTTTAATAAACTTTACTAAAGCCAAACTAAAAGGCTGCTCAGTTTTTCGTCAAAAGGTTACAGTAAGAATGAGTAAAAGCTGTATTTTAATTGACATTAACACTGACCTAAAACTATCATTTACTTATAGATAGGTTAAGAGTGAAGATGATTTAGAATCTGAGCATGTACAGTTAATAATGCACACACCAGACTATATTTTTTATTGTAGAAGGGCAGAAGTTTGATACACAACAGAAATCTTCTTGTAACACCATTAGCAACCACTTCCTTGGCCGGTCAAACCAAAGCATTCTGCCTGCATTAGGGAGAGGGAATTGGGAAGAATTAAGCTAAGCAAAATAGGGGCTGTTTACTTCTATTCTCAAGGGAGAAGATTTAAGACTTCCTCATCCAGAAAAAAAGAAGGCCAAGAGGTGGGAGTAGTAGGAGCTTTTCCCTCAGCTTTCTCAGAGGGTTCAAAGAAATGAGCCCACTCAGGATGTGTTAACAACACTCATGCATGTCCTGTAACCAGCTGGGAAAAGGAAACAACAGAATCAGAAAAAACTATCTTTTCAGAGAAGACAAAATGATGCAGAAGAAGTCAGGAGGAATGCTCATCCCTTGGATGTGTGGAAAGGAGAGGAAGAAGAGTTGGAGAGAACAAGCTAGGAAGACCTGACAGGTATAAAAAACATATATGTCTTTTGGGACAGCATTTTCCTCCTGAGAGTATGGGATTCTGGGATTTCATAGACAAAACTTTTCCTCTGCACCTAAGAGGTGCACATATATAGTCCTCTCCTATTGGGAGACAGCAACAGCTCTAGATCATTCCCTGTGATTTTGACCATAGTTTTATCCAACTGACAAGCCACACATAATTGTAAAGTGAGTAGTATTTTAGAGCTGTTTTTCCCAAAGATTTTCTGCCTTATGTTTGCAATAAATGTAGCATAGATGACACAGCAGCTGCATATCATGGAAGCTTTATTGAATGGTATTGACATTTCAGATTGACAAAGGAAGTGTTCTGTGTTGAAGAAATCAGAGAAATAATTCCAACAGATGTTTGAAATGTTTACATTCTTTGAAATTAATTCATTTTGTATGTGTTTATTTTTTATCTCGTATATATACATATACAAGTATATATATAGATACACACCTATACGTATACATGCATGCAAAATGTAGTACACATGTATCTATAAACACATTTTTTGTTTATTAAAGATGGGAGTTTTATGGCAAGATCTCAGGGTGGTGATTTGACTAAATGAGAGTTCCATACTTAGCAACATGTTCCTTGTATTAAGCAAATTTCTGATAAATAAATCCATTTGAATTTTGAATCTTAGGAGCTAAGGCAGAAAAACAAAATTAGATTATAACCAGAGAAATAAGAACATAAAACTTTAGTGTTAGTCCTGTATTTGTTATAAAAAGACAAAAAAAAACATTTTATATTTTAAAGATCAATAATAAAATTTCTGTTTTGACAATTTCCTTTTGCATCTCTGTTTCTAGTCATTCTTTAATAACAAACTTCCTAAATAAAAAAGAAAATATTTTATTGTAGAAATTGAAAAATTCAACCCAAGGAAAACTTGCTCAGACTTTATCCTTGGTCAGAGTGACTTCACTCAGTCTTTCACAAAGCAAATCAGCTTTGTTTTTCTTCAACTATTGTATGGAAATGAGTTTTTATGGCCTCTTTCACTACCCATTAAGGTCAATGAACAGCTGCCAGTGGTTCTAGTGTATTTGAGTTTGACAAATGTGCAAGTAAAAGAAAAAAACAAAATTATTATTTATTTTACATTGTGAGTGCCAAAGTGTCACTCCAAACCTATTTGTTCTCAATCCTAAATAAAAGACATAGATAGCAAATACCTGTTGATTAACACAGTCTTTATGCAAAAAACTGTGACAGCCGAGGCAATCTATGTTCTTAAACATAGTAAAGATAAGTATCTAATAATTTACTGTATTTTTTTCTTACTAGGGAGTTTTTCTAGGAGGAGTTAACAAGTCTGGTAATTCTTAGAGTAGCTCATGGAAATAGCTATGACAACATCTTGTTGTCCTGGTAAAACTAATGTTGGGGTGATGGCCACTAGAACCAAATGGCTATAAAGTTTGCCTCTACTTAGAGTAGGGTTAGGGGTTAAATTAGAACAGTTTTCTCAAATTAAAACCCAAACATAATATGCACTGAATATTTACATCAAAGAGCACTCAGTGGAAGGGAGCACTAGTTTCTCACTCCTTCACCTGGGTAAAACATGAGGAGAGGAGGAAGATGCCCTGGGTGGTGCTGGGGAGGGCTGCAGTGGGTAGCAGATACCACTGAAGGCACCTTGCTCTTGTGGATTTTCGGCCAGCCTCAAAGATGTGTGCTTCCATTCACAAGCCTCTTTGTGAACTGAGCTCTGCAGGGCTCAGACAGCCTTATAATGTACTCCAAGGTATGAGCTGGAGAGCAGCCAAGGCCATAATCAAATTATTATCCCAGTGCCAGGTATGGAAAAGGCTAGAAAAGTATCCCAGAAAGGAGCTGTGGCCCTTGAGCAAAACCACAAAAGCCAGGCAGTCGATCTAAAGTCGGCAAAATGGTTATTTAACACTGTCACTAAGCCCAGGTTTATTGCAGATAGAACACTGCAAATCCTCAGAGGGCTTCTTGGCCCTGGGGCTGGCAGGTTTCCCTGGCTGAGGATGCTCCCTGCCACCCCAGAGCCTTCCTGTCGGGCCAGGCAACATGACCCCAGATCAGCTGGGGACAGGCACTTCTCTGCCAGCCAGGGCAGGGCCAGCTCTGAGAACAAGACACACAAGAGAAATGTCACGCTTCCCCTTACTGTACATAAAGGAATCAAATTTTGGCTATTCAAAGATTTTCTTTATAAACTTTGGAAAACACCTACTTGTTCACAATTGCTTGTCTTTAAGACTGTGTAAATATCTTACTACAGGAGTAGGAGTAAACAAACTACTACTTGGTGCACAGATTTTAAACCCTCTTAGTTGACAAAAACACAGGAAACAGTCTCAATAGTAAAGGAAATGATCCAGGGTTTTATCTAGGAAAGGATTTTTCTACTTTCCCTGAAAATGCAGCTGTTGTCAAGAGGTCAAACCACAAACATCTAATCTTTTCTTTGTAGAGTCCTGCTCTTCTGAAAGACAACTGAGCTGATAGTCAGACATTGAGTTTGGTCTCTTCTCCCAGATAACAAGCAATAGAACAAGAGCAAATGGCCTCATATTGTGCCAGGGGAGGTTAGATTGGCTAACAGGATTTTTGGTTTTTTTTCCACTGAAAGGTTGGTCAAATATTGGAAGAGGCTGCCCAGGGAAGTGGTGGAATCACAGTCCCTAGAAATATTCATGTGGATATGGCACTTGGGGATACGGTGTAGTGGTGGACATGGTGGTTCTGGGTTGATGGTTGGATTCAATGACCATAGAGGTCTTTTCCAGCCTTCATGGGTCTATGACTATACAGTATATACTATATACTATATACTACTATACAGACTATTCTGTATACCCACACACAGCACACGGTGGCATCACTGGTCCCTCATGGCTTTCGACAAAACAACAGGGCCTAGGGGGCTCTGCAGAATTGTGTTCTTCACAGAATGCTTTAAGCCTCAGAAAGCTGTGAAGATAAATACAAAACAATACTCTTTAAAAAAAGGATTGTGGAAAATAAACATTTTTCATGTGTAGATGTGTTTCTTTGACAGTTTTCAGGGTTTACTGGAAAAGCTAAAGCAAATCAGCCCCTTTTTCAATAGCTGAGCACAAAAAAATTTACTTCTTATCAAAAATGTTAAATATTTCTTAAAACACCTACAAAAAGTCTAAATGGTCTGCTGAAAACTGAATCTCCTCGTGATCAGTGTTGTTTCTGTCTTGCTTTATCACCCATCAGCTGGGTAATAGCTCCAGCCATTACCTTTGCATTGTGTTTGTTTTCCTAAATCAAGCTATTTCTTCTTCCCACCAGCTGATTGACTGCTTCAGGGCTGCGATTACTCCTATCTCTTCCTTCTCTGCAAGAGAAATTTTAAAAGGGAGGTAATCATTACTTACTTACATACTCAGGTCCACTGCAAAACCATTGCAATATAGAATGAACACATTCTGAGACTCTGCTTCTTACTTCTTTGTATAGGTTTTAACCAACAGCATTAAAAAAAATCACCCCATGCTACAACTCTAATCTTAACTCGAGTCTGTTAATTTGTTATTAAAATTGTCACTATGAAAAAGTATATATGCGTTTTAGATATGGGGTTTTAAAATAAAATAGAAATTAGGCTCAGGGTTTTTTAATTTAAATTCTTAATTAATTGTTTCTCCTTTGTCTATTTGAGTTGTGATAATATATACATGCTCAGGTTCTAATTCACAGATAAGAATGGAGTGACTGGTTTGCAAATAGCATTGCTATGTTGGAACAAAGTTTGTGCAGAGAGACCTGAATCCCCAGTTCTTGGAAATGAGCAAATATTGGATCTTATGAAGGTATAATTAGCCAATAGCTATGTTGACGAAGTGAAGTTTCAAAAAACTAGAAAACTACAGTTTGGGAACCAGATGCAGCTCTTATCTTAGTTTATTAGATTTTTGTTTTTATAATTATTTCCATTCTTCTGAGTGGTACAGGCTTTTTTTAGGCTTTTTAAGCTTTAAGAAATCTTCAGGGTGGACATAGTAAAGATAAAACTAAAAAGTTACATTCTAAACAAGTGCTAAAATATAGTTGATAAATACCCCACATTGACTGGAATTTAATACTAGACTTCCTCTACTTTTCCTACTTGCCCTGAAACAGAATCAACTGTTCCCAAGAATGATAAAGGACACTCTGAAGATTACAGGAAGTTGAGGTCAGAAATCAAAAATAGAAAATAGCACTTTATGCAAACATTATTTTTATGCTTTCTATCCCAAAGAAATATTGTATGTAGGGGATAGAAAAACAGTAGAAGCAGTTGGAAAGGTTTCAGAGTTTAAGATAAATTATACTAAATCAGTTGCATAGAAATATAGCTATCAACCTGCCATAGGAAGAACAAAAGCAATTACCACTTCTCTATATATCTAACCATGCTCATTATTCATTGAAATACCTGGAATAAATATACTGCAGCAACCAACCAATCCAAACAAGTCATCTGTACTTAATTATTCTCACATAAAAGCAATTTTTAAAAGGTGGGGCAAAGTTAACATCTCTTGGATAAGAGGAGTTCATATTAGTGAGGAAGGGAAGAAGAATTTATAGTTGTGAGGAGGTGTTATTTGAGACTCAAGATGCAAACCTTTTATTTCCAAGTCTGTCCTGATATCTGAAAATACTGATTTTTGGTATTACAATTATAAAATCATAAGCAAAGTGCTGATTATTTTCTACTGTGTGCAGATGGCTATAATTCTGGAAAATGTTAATTCATTTGGGTTTAAATCTAAAGACACCTAAACTAGATGTTCACACTGCCCAGGTATTTACCTTTGTATATCTAGGTCTTAAAGCACTCTAGTCACAAAGACACTCAAGTGCCTAAATTTAATATATCTTTTAAATACTAAGTAAAAGCCAGTAATGGTGTATATATATGTATATATTTGTGTATGTGTGTGTAGGTATGTTCGTGGCAATGTTTATTTGCATATACAAATTCATTTCATATTATATATGAAGCAAAATCTCATTTTGGCAGGAGAGGGAGAAGATAAACTGGTATCACAGGTCAAGAGGAACAGAGGCTACGCCTGCAACAGACTAAGCAGAAATCCTGCAAATAGATAGCCATTTTCTCCCTGATGAGCCATATCTACCCAACAACCCAACTTCTATCTCCATTATCAGTTATGGAACAGATGGCTGTTCACAGGCCTGGGTGAATAATGCAAACCAGTGTTTTCCAACATTGGTTCAAAGTCTGAACGGCTGTTTGATTCACGCTTGTTCATCCACTTGTTATTCAGTGTTCCCTAACATTCATGCTGAATGGGTTTCCCTTCACATGGATGTTTGGCAAATGGGTCTTTTTCATACAAACCCCCATATTCATGTGCAAACAAGGGCATTTGTGTGTGAACAAGAAAGTTCCTTATTCACTATTGGTTATTTGTGCTTCTCAACCATTATTCTCCTTTTTGAAGTGTTTGTTGTCCACTCAAGGTGCATGACCTAGGTGATCAAACACAAATCAAAAATAAGAGTAACAAGCTGTCAAATTAGGCAGTTCATCACGGCCTAAAAATAGTTAACCATCTATTAAATGTAACCTTTTCATAGTAAAGAAAACTTGTAGATAGCCGAGGGGAAAAAGGACAATGCATGAATGAGTATTCCCCCTAAATCTATCTGCAATCCCTCTAGAGAGCAGCGCATTTAGTGCAACTGAAAGAGAGGAATCCCCAGCCCAGGGAAAGGGTGCTGGGGGAGGTGAGCTGCAGAATGAATGGCCTGAGCCTGTCCTACCCGAAGTGACCGGCTAGGTCAGATCAGATCCAGCTGGGATCCAGCTGTGATCCCAGACCAGGTGGCTCCGCGGCCCTGAGCCCCTGGCAGGCAGATCCCGTGCTCGGCTGGCTCGGCGCCTGCGATGCCTTGGATGGCAACTTCTGACAGAGCTCAGACTGGGCTCCTAAGGAATTTTCTGATTATTGCAATTTTGATCCCTAAAATAAAGTGTATATCTAGAATACCTAGATTAAAGTGTTTATCTAGAAGTGAATACAGGATTGGCTTCTCCCAGCAACACAGTTCTAGAGGTGCAAGACTTTAGTCAAAGAAAACATCACAAGCAAAATATCACTATCTAATACCAATAAGTTAAGTCATTCATTTGGCTATTTTTACCTTCTAGCGTTTTATCAATATTAATATTATGAAATTAAGATTCCTTCTGTGAGTTGAACTCCTTTTGAGAATACAGATGAGACTGCGTGTTACTGTACATTTTAATTTTTTTCCTCGGTGTTTGAGAAACAAATGTAAATTTGGGATGAGTTCTTTGACCCTTATCTGAGAAAATATGCTAGTCGTGAAAAGACTGCTCTCACACCCTGATATTACAAGACCACTAAGTTGCTGGCCTTTATTATGTGGCTGTCAGTTAAATGAGATAATTATGAATTGTTAAACTGTAGAACTAAAGCTTCAGCAGATAGCAGTGGGCTATGAAATCTACTCCCTTCTGTGACCAGGACTTGGTAAGTGTTTGTTGTGTCTACCACATAAAAGCTTTGTGGGCGACTGTCAGAAATTCAGTATCGCCCTGAACTATAACCTTTGCACGGTGCCATCCATAACCAAGTGACCTGCTGCAGCTCATTAAAGTTAATGTAATGGATCATTTGCTTCTAATTATATTCATCAGCAAATTAGACTCACTTTTCAGCAGTTAGTCAGAGAGAAGAATACAGTTAAGTGGATGGAGTGAATAAAGTACGTTATTCTGCACGTTCCTCTGTTCAAACTCATACCTTACATGAGCAGAACTAGGATGAGATGACTTCTTTATTATAGGAGAAAGATTTTCTTACACATGTATATTGAAAAAGTTTAACACTTTACAATTCTTCTTTTCTAAAGCAAATGCAAGAAAAATGCTTTTTAGCTCATATTACCTGAATTGCTTCCCAGAAAGACCTAAATTTCCTCAAATACTGTGTTCTGCTATTAGAACTTAGACAAGTTACATTTATTGTTAGAGTACAAGCTGCACAGTATTAATAGTACTTGCCTCCTAAAATTACTTTATCATCTAAAAATAAGTATGTAGTAGTTATTGTTTTCCAACATACATCAAGATGCACGTGTAGCACGTGTTAATTAAAAAACGTATTTCAGAAAAGAAAATATTTTCTTGATCAAAGAAGCCTACTAATTTTAAAATCTTGGTGGGGTAACATGGAACAATACTTTTGGTAGGAATCCCATATCCTCTTTATTCAGGGTTTGGCTTTTTTAAAAACCCTTGTATTAAATACCATGTATTGAAATTATGTGCAGTCAGAATTGTTCTCCATGCTACCTTTTGGAAAAGGGGAAAGATTTATTTACGCTTTTTTAATATTTATCATTGGTTTATTTTTTAAAAGTCAGTCAGTTCATCAGCTTGTGATCTTACTGCTGACATATCTATTCTCTCCTCTGTATTCTCACAACATGGTTTCAACTTCTGGGGTACAGCATCCCATATCATGGGACCTGCTCTTGTAATGACAGCCACCAAAAGGCATGTAATAAGAGGTTATCCTTGATCTTAATGCTTCATTGGCCCCAGTAATTTGTGTTGGTATTAAATTACTGATGGACTCAGGAGGCTGTCTCAATGTACCCAACTTCCAAAATAATTTTTAACATGACCGAATATCTAAGTTACAACATAGAGTGTTTAGTAAGTAGTATAAAAAAGAAATGGTCAAATCTACTCTTTGTACATATATTTATTTTTGCCCACTTTCACACATTGTTTTAGCCTGCTTCCTTTTATCTGGCTCTGAATAGTGCCAAGATTCATGTACAGATACAAATATTGGAAAGGAATATTTCTTTCTAGGCACACATTGTTTATGCAGACTCCTGTATCTGTGGATTGAGTCCTGAGAGGCTGTAGAAGAGAAAGGAATTAAAGGGGAGCTGAAGTGCTGCAAACTGGCCATGGTTCCCACGCCATCCTAGATGGACATCATCCAACAGAGCAGCAGTACTGGCTGGGCAGAGTGGGACTGCCCCAGTAAATGCCCCATGGTGGGTTCTCTCCTGAACAACAAAACTGAAGCTGAACTGTAGCCGTGGTCTCTGGCAGAAAGATGCTCTAGAGCCGTGCATACTATGTGGTTAAAATAGGGCATTTCCTTTTCCATACCTCTGCTGGAAGGGATGAATCAAGGCCCAGGAATTTACAGAGGAATGTGCTTCAGTATTAACACGCTCAGAAGTGAATCCTAGATGCAAGGATACCAAGCCAGGGCTTCTCCAGTTCAAAAATTTTCATCTATAAATGTGGTACTGACATATTTATCGAGTTAAAATTTGGAGTTACAGCAAGGGTCAAAATGGATGATCAAACAGGGACTGAACTGAATCTTTTCTTAATTACTGAGAAGTCTGAGCTACACTTATTAAATGTTAATACTATTTTGCATTTATTGCCAAAGGCAGAGAAAATCAAGAAGCTAATCTCAGGTATTTCTGACCAACACTACAATTTACCAGAGACCTGAGGAAAACCTCTCCTGAGGAGATTTGCTGTCCAGATTTTGATAAAGTCAGAATGCTTATCCCAACTGAACCTTGAGTGCTGATAAAACTGCTGTGCACCAGCAAAGCAGCCCACACAAGTAGGCAGAGCAGGAACTGGGCAATCTATCACTCACGGGACACCTAATGACTGCCTGATTTTTTATTCTGTTGGCTCTTTCATGCTTCTTGCAGTATGCCTGCCTAAGGGTGGACTCCTCCCTTAGCAAGCACTGATATAAATCTTTAAAAAATCAAAGTCTGCTCTCTTTTTCCCACTACACCAGTTTCAGCAGTGCTCCAGAACTTGGATCAATATTATCTGGGGGAAGTGAGCAGACAATAGAGAGTACAATATTTTTGTATGGTATATCAGGGGCTATTTGCAAGCTGTTAGATAGCAAGTAAAGGCAAATATTCCTTTGTTGTAGAAGCTGAAGAGTGGAATGACTAGAGAATTTTCCCTGCAGTATTTTGCCCTTCTGTTAAACTGTTTGTCTTGTATTGAATGCTTCAATACTGGAAGTTAAGCATCTGCTCCAGTAGTTTCTTGTATCAGGGCCTGTATTTCCACCTCCTGGACTTATTTGGTTTCTGGTCAAGTCACTTAACACCCTTACATTTTACTTTCCACATCTGTGAAATATGGAAAATTAAACTTAGCTGTCTTATGGTGGTACAGAGAGTAATTAATTAATGTTTGTCAAGCACTTTGAGATCAAAAACTGTACTATTGTAGTATTTGGCAGATGTGATTCTATCACATTACAGAATGCAGTTATCAGAGAGATCCTTGCATGTCTGTGACCAGGTATGCCTCCTCTCAGAGACAGATTGCTGCATGAGATACACTGGGAAACTTGTGTGCAGTTGAAAGACTGGCAAGAAAGTTTGGTCTGATTTCCCTTCTTATCAAAGATATTTACCGAATTAAGGGAAATGAAGGAGAAGGCCAACCATATTTTCTGTCCTGTGTGACTGGCAGCAGGATGCTGCAGGGAAGGAAGTCCTGCCCTCGGTGGGTACCAGCAAGAGCTGGCCTGAGGCTGGGGCAGTGCCTGAGGGCCGGGCGTGAGCCACTAGCTTTTGGGCAAGCTGAGCAGGGTGTGTGCTAGGAGGACACTGACACCTCCCAGCTGCTTATCAGTCCATTGAGCTCAACAACCACCATTCTCCTTAAAAACCCCACCATTCTTCTATTTCTATTCCAAATCTAGCTAGCAGAACCAGCCAGAATAACACAGAGTGATGATTGACTTCCTATTATGTCCCAAATATTGAATATTGCATTGAATTTCCTCTTTTCTAAGAAACATAAATAAAACCTATTTTCATTAGTATTTAAGAATCTGAGGTACCTGATGCAGTAGTTTCTTTTTTTTTTTTCCCCCCCCTCTCTTAGACAAGAGTTCATTGTCATTCTGAGTAAAGAATCTCAGTCTCCAAGGTTGTTTTGGAATAAATTTATGATGCTCTGCCGAGATATGTTTAGTGAGACTGAACAGTCTACAGCAAGCTCCTTACTTGAATCTCTGCCTCGATCTCTGCTTCATCCTTGGGAAAACTAAAAACCTAGGTCTAGCTGGAAAAAAAATTTGGTTACTTAACAAGCTTGAAAAATAAATGTTTACACTTCTTGCAAGAGAAAAATGATTTCTTATTTTTCCATTGGCTGTTCATGTCAAAGCAATTTCCTCAACAAACAGCCACAATTTCTAGGAAGACTTGGTGGTTGTTTTGGGGTTTTTCTTTTAATTATCAGTTTATCAAATGATTCATTTATGAATTTAAAATTTAAATACCCTATTATCAATTAAATCTGTTTTACTGTAAGACTTCCAGTGAACTCTGCCACATCAACATCCTATCTATATGAAAGGATAAATTATTTTTCTTTTTTTTTAATTAAAAAGTATTAACATTTATTGAGCAGACAAACATTACTTTTAATTTATATATCTAAGCGTATTGATATACACACTGGACTTAAAGATATATTGTCACTAATACACCCATTTAACCTACTGTACAATGGTTTATAGCTGTAAATAACAATTGTTTAATTAAGATACCATAATTGTCGCTAATTGTTGCATCTAACATAACTCGAGGTGGTATGAAATGATGACTTAGTAAAATCATTTGAGAAAGAAAAAAGCCATGATAGATATCAGCCTTCAACTTGTGAAGAAATTATTTTTCTTTTCCATGCCCTTTTTTTAATATTCTTTTCTTTTTGTATCTTCTGGTTCAGTGGGATAAAATCTTCAAAACAAAACACCAGGGCATAAAAATGCCATTAACATGAATAAAAATAGCACGGGTAACCCCTTAGTGACAACTGACTTCACAGTGTCAAAATCACACAATTTTATTGACCTAGTTGAATTTCTTCCCCTCAGAATCAGAAACGTACCCAATTTCCTGCAGGAATGTCTGTACAGTTTTAGTTTAGTTTACTCATTAATGTTTCAAGCCTTTCTACCACAAAGGAACAGACACATGAAAGTGAAAATGTACCTTTTTTTCACAGCGGGGAGCCTTCGTAATGAAAACTTGGCATGCACACCTGAGGAGAACAGTAAAGCTTATGGAATTTACATATGAGGATTGTAATGTGCTTTTTTTTTTTTTTTTTCCCTCCCAACTGCAAAAGAAAGGAGAATAAAAAGAGAATGTGACATTCTGGCACCAAGGTTATCAGCAAGACATGAATTTTACTTCTGTGTTAAAGATGCAGAGAAGACATGTAAATGTGTAATTTTAAGTGTTCAGGGTGTCTTCTACAATTTTTTCTGTACATCCATGACAAATGGTATTATTATTATTGGATTTTATTATTATATTTTCTCCATGGTGCTGTATAGAAAGAACTCGGTTGAGATTCAGGATTCAGGGGGAAAAAATAATTTATTTCAGTGGGAGGTGGTTGAAGATTTGAAAGATGTGAGAAATGAATTTGAAAACCTGGGATGTCTTGTGTTTAGAGAAATCTAGTTACAAGCTTGCATGTTTTTCCTGTTTTGCCTGCTTCTTAAATGTGGATTTTCACTTCAATACCTGATGGTTTTGGGGAGGGTTTTTTTAATTTATCAACAACAAATTAAAATAAAGAAGACTGAAATGAAATAAATTCAGGTATTTGCTTCTAAATAAATGTAACACCATATTTAGGCAACTAAGGCACCTAAAGATAACCACAGACAAAATTTAAAAAAAATAAGATAACCTTTTAAATACTTGTACAAATTTAGATGGAAAATAACCTCTGTCACCATCTACCAGTTTCTGTCATTCCTATCTTATATTTCTGCTTTTTACTTTCTTCATAAATCATCTGTACAGCTGTGTGTATTATTTAGCTGCTATATTAAAAGTGAGGGAGAAAAACAACACCAAAACCAAAACTTTCTTACAGCTTAAAACCAAACATAAGTTCTGACCATCACTTAATCTTCACAGGGATGTAAAGTCACTTCATCTGTCTCAGCTCCTCCATTTTTATGCTGGGAATAAAGTCATGCTTCATCTCATAAAATAGCCTTGTTATTGTTTGAAGTTGCTAATTATTATTCTATAGATAGATAAAAGCAGTTGTCAACAGAAACAGATTTAAAGGTATATTGCCAGCATAAAAACTTCTGTTTCATCACTAAAATGTCATGAATCATTTGTGCTAATGAGCCATGGGGCATTTTCTTCAGTAATCCATTCTCAGTTTTCTGCTGAACTTTTCTGCTATCTCTGCTGGAAGGAAGGAAGGATCTTTTTGTATGTCTGCAGATATCTGAGGAGTTCTCAAAATTCATGTTATTTCCTATGATCCCTTCATGAGTTTTCACCTTTATAATGCTGTATCTCGATATACAATTTTTGCATGTTTTTTAAGGCTTCCTCATATCTGAGATTAGTCCCCTATGATCAATCTTGGAAAAAGATAGTCACTGAAATAGAAAAAGAAGCAGAACTTAACGAACAGAGAATGAGGATAGAGTATATATATAAAAAAATCAAAGTAAGACAAAAGAAAATGTATAATAAACAAATTACAATCTTTTAACTTGCCTTCCAGCAAACATCTTACAGCTTATTACATTTTTCTCAAACACAAATTATAGTATCTCTGATGCTTTTAAGGGTCTACAGCTGGGTAATGAGTTTTTGACAAAACAGTGTCCCCTTCCCACAAAAGAACTAAAACATTTCACACTGCAATTTCAGGTTAATTCCCATGGGGAGATGAAATCTTTTAAGAAGTGAAGTGGGAATGTCTCCTTTGACTCTGTTTAAAAAAAAACCAACAAACGCCCCCTGAACAAACAACCCAACCCCCCCGCCCCAAAAAAACCCCAACCAAACAAAAACAACACCCCAAAACTTAAACTTCTAATTCATTTAGTTCACATAACTGTAACAAAGCCTAAAATGAATTCCAAAAAAAGGGAACAAATCAACACAAAAACTGCTTCAAGAGCACGTCTTAATAGCTGATCAGAACTGAAAGAAATAAATCTTCTCACAAAAGCAGATCTTTCACTGGCAACAATTTTCAGGAAGGAAAAGGCACAGTCAAGGGAAGAATTTTGCATAAGCAATTGTTTTTGAGGGAAAAGACATATATACACTGATAATACACATCTTGCATCCTGTCCTTGACCATATGCATCCTCCAGCGGGGCGAGTTCCCTCGTCTCCATCCTGAAATTACCAACTGCAGCACTGACACCTCAAGCAGGTTGATGAGTTGTTATTCCTTAGATGAAGCAGCATTGGATCCTGAAGACCAAGGGGCACTCAGTGCTCGCACATTTTTCTTTGGATCATTAGGGGAAAGACATGGTTTCCCAATTGTTGTAGTTTGAGGCACATGGAGAGGGACCTGCCTTGGAGCAGAGGAGCCCAACTGAGCCCACAGCTTGCTGCAGGAGGGTGCCAGTCCCTTCACCAAGAGGCTGTCCACCACAATGCTGTTTCTGGTCCTCCACACCCAGCAGAGCTGTGGTGAGACCAGGCTGTGAGGAGGAGGAGGAGGAGTGCAGAGGCATGTGCTCTGAGGAGAAGGAATGCCCCCAGGGTGTGTGCACCAAAATGGGATCAACTGATACACACTTCTGCAAAGAAAGTTGTGAGGCACTGGGACAGGTTACCCAGAGAAGCTGTGGACGTCCCATCCCTGGAAGTGTTCAAGGCCATGTTGGATGGGGCTCTGAGCAGCCTGGTCTGGTGGAAAGTGACCCTGCCTATGGCAGGGCAGATGAAACTAGATGATTCTTAAAGTCCCTTCCTACCCAAACCATCCTATGATTCTATGACTCTACAATTCTATGAAAGAAATCCTGTTGTTGTGATGCCCCCCAGGGAGGCCGGTGGATATTTTGTTTGGGCAGAAAACCAGATCACTTTCTGGAAGTTACCTTTACATATTAAAGCCATTTACTGTACCTGGTAACACTGCAGCAGAGAATCTCCCCCAGAGTGGTTCTCCCAGGAGAGATTCACCCGAGATCAAAGCCGAGGTACCTGGTGTCTGAGAAAGGAGTTGCAGTATTGCTCCAGAGGCACTAAAAGACAGACCCTCAGACACCTAACTCCTTTGAAATCAGCAAGATCTGAGCATTTCAATAACTGGGGGAATTTGAACAGGGGACTGGCTTTCAGTAAGCATCATCATATTTTGAATTTATAGTGCTTCCTCTCTATCTTGTTAGACTGTTGTCTTGCTGAGAAAAACTAATAGGATCTGTGGTCAGTTTGTAGAAATACACTCTTTTTTTTTTTTTCTTTTTAAGAGGTTTCCTGGTTTTAAATACCCTTTGAAAAAGAAAGTAGAAAAAGTCTGTATTTCCACATATCTGTTCTCTCTTCCACATTAGAAAACAAAAGGCAAATTACTGTATTGCCAAGTATCAGCTTCAAAAGCCTGTAGGAAAATGAAGATATGTCAACATATGCAAGAACCTATATTCTCCTTATTACATCATGGATGGCCTTAAATTCGTCTGGCTCAAGGTTGTCCTTTGATTGGTATTCAAGTGGAGTGGTAAGTGTGTGCTCTCTAATCCCTGCAACACATGGTAATTTTTTCATTCTCCCTCCGTCTCCACCTGTTCCATGGTCCAGTGGAGGGCTGCAAATCCTATCAGGGGAGTGCAGCACTGCTAAGCCTGCTTCCCTGGCTCCAGTCCATCACATGTGCACTCAGGCTGCAGAGCACTGAGCCAGCTGCAGCCCAACGATCATGTTATCAGATGACGGATGGCTTCATATCAGGTGTTTAAACTGACGAGCTGCCCCATCTGGTAAATGATTTGGGAAGTCTGGCCTTGCTTGATGAATGGGGAAAGTGACAATGCCAATCAGTGTGACCCCTGCAGCTTCCCTGCTGCCGGCCCAACAGCCACAATCAAGTATATCCCACTGGTTTACTTTTTCAATCCTATTGTCACTCTACTGAGATCTACTGTCACTAAACTGCCATTAAATTATGTCATTAATCCAAATATTTTCCTTGTAAAAATCTTCACAAAATGCATACCCCACCTTCAGCAGTGTTGGAAACCAGATTAAATTGACAGAAGATGATGCAGTTACAGATGCTGAGCAGGTCTGTTATAGATGACTCTGGTAAGCAGGCCAGTGACACAATTATTGAGGCAGTTTTCTTTCTCCCTTGAAATTCAAAAAAATGGGGCTGAGCATCAGACATCAGGGGGAGATACAACGTCTAGATTCTCTCCTGGCGTTGATTCAGAAAATCACATACACTTAAAGCACGTGACAAATTCCCTCTAACTTCAGCAAAGCCATATTAATTGCCATCAGCTTGAGACCCAGTCCTCAGTATCTCATTAAAATACTCGTTACAGAATATATGATTGAAAACTAACACTGTTTAAAATTACTACTGAAGTACCATTTCATAATGTGGTATTTAATGTCTATTCAAAAAAATATATCCTTTGTTTAAAATATTATTATTTTATTACTTAAGTATGTGAAATATAAATTACATAAACACAGGAGCTTGCACTTAATTTCACTGTTAAATTTTCATCCATGTACTGGGTGTGTATGGCTTAGTTGCACAGAGCATTGCAAACTGGCTACTTATCATAATAGAGATCAAATAATTGAGACAGGACAGAATACACAGCGAGTACAAAAACAACATGTAGGTATTTTAACAACAAGGCAAACATCAGCAGCTACCTGAAGTATTTATCAGCCTGTGCATCTTTACATTTACTGTGGATCACCCCTGATCATTCCTTTGTGTACCATAGTATGCTTTTGTGAATTTGTATGCTCCTGGATGTATAGACTGTATGACATTATTTATGTTTTGCTAAGTTGTGTAATGCAGTTTTATCACTGAATCAGTGGCTAGCATTTCAGTTTTATTGGTTATCTTTGCATATATCTGCCTCAGGTAAAATTCTATCTTACTCATGACATAAGGAATGTATTTGGGTTTTATTCAGCTATTAACCACAAAACAGAGGAGGCAGAAGGAAATAACTTTCATATGTCACAGGACAGTGACATGCATTGTTCCTATTGGCATACACACATATTTGGGGGTTTATTGTACTTACCTTAACCATGTAATATGGCATAATCCTATAAGAAGGCAGACTTTGTATTAAGAAGATCATTGGGATTTAAAATTTCTACTAAATGAGACAGGTGGCAAGGTTCACTTGTTATGCAGCAATCAGGTGTGGTTCTTCCTGCATCTCTCCTGAGACCAAAGGACAAGTTTTGGTGCTCTGATATCCTTTCTTATTGTACTGTCTCTGTCCTTTTCTTCCTCGTAGCAACATTGCAATGCATAGTGGCAAGCCTAACACTTGCCTTTCCCCAGAGATGGCTGAAGGTACAGAGTGAGAACTTGCATGAATTCACAATGGGGAATCTCAATATTTACTGGGAAACCCTCAATATATTTTCAGAAGGAAGTTCAAAGATGAATGAGAAGGAAAAGAGAATGCTATTTTACATCATTCTCCTCTCACCCTCCTTTCCTTTTACAACTTCATCAGACTTCATGAGATTTTAACAGCCATAAGACCTGGTCTAGGATTGCTGAATCCTGAAAACAGGCAGCAATTTCATTTTGGGTTTTGGGTACACAATGAACACAGAAGCTGCTGTGAAATTATTTTTTGTAAACAAAGACAACGTAAGAGTAAAAAATAATATATAGTTGCTTTTAAACTGATTTGTATGCACAGTACAAAAGTATAAATTACTTCAGCAAGATTTATTGATTTGTGTCAAGGCATCATTACTTTTCAAAGTGTGAAAAATGATCATATATTTATGACCTGCCGACTGAAGCTGTTTTGTGAATTAGCAAAAGCTCTGGAGAGGAGCAGCCTAATTGCATTATCATAGAATCAGAGATGGTTGTCAATTTTCCCCCATTTAGCTTTTCTCCTTTAGTTTGTTAAAATAAAGGTGCCATACGTTGGTTGAATTCACTAATACCCTGATGAATGAGGTATTTTCCCAATAGGCTCACTACGAGTATAAACAGTGAATTAGGGATGATAGGTCATCAATCATATCTCCTTCAAACAGATCTTTGCCCTGAGATTATTTGTTATATATTAAGAGCACTTACAAAGTTATCATAGAAAACACTCTGATGAAAAGACACTAAGTTGACCTTAATTCCCACTTACAGGGTTTGTAAGGCACTTGGTTTGTTCAGATTGATATCCCTCCATGATGGCATACTAATATCTCGTTTTTATTTTCTCGATTAACAGTCTTTGTTTCTTTTACCTATTGAAATATGCATAATTTTCATAGTATCCCCTTTTAATATATCTATACTCTGTGGCTTAAATTCAGTATCTGCCCTGAATTTTAAGTGAATATTTTCACAAATTCGAGGGTGTTTGTGGATTTCAAGAGCTATGCTGGTTACCATTTTAATAGGAAACTGGCTCCTCTTTGGAAAGGTATTTAATCATCATCGGGGTAGTGTCTATGCACACACTGTACTGTAAGCAAGCGTTTCATCTCCATTGATGAGCACCAGCCCCTGGTGGAAGTTAAGCATATGTTTAAGCAGTGTCCTGGCTGGAGGCACTTTCCTGGATGATATCCTTAATTTAAACCAAAAAAAGGTCAAAGGCAATCTATAATTCAGAGTACCTTTCACCTCCTGCAATGTGACTATGGCTGGCTCCAGCTGTGATGCTGAGTCAGTGGGGGAGGCAGAGCAGGAATTCATCTGTAATTGCGTCCTGCGACCAGGGCTGCATCACGTGAGGCCCCATAACAAGCTGTGCTAATAATGTGCTAACAGATGCGGGAGGGCTTCTGCTCCTACTCCCAGCAAATCTATGACTTATCATGCTTATTAAGCTGGAGGTAAATTTGCCCTTCAAAAATGCACATCCAACACCCACTGAAATCAGCAGGAGCGCAGCGCAGCAGGGCTGGCGTCAGCGTTGGCTCAGCCTGTCCCTTTCCCTGGCTGACTGTGAAGCTCCCCCGTCATGTCCCTTTGGTTTCCAGCCAGGAAGGTGGTACACTGGGCAAGTGTGGAGGAGCAGAGTGTCAAGCGATGCTTCCTTCCCCACGCACCAGGTGCTCCCAGCATACACAAAGTGCTGCTTTTTGGGAGATGCTGGGCCAAAAGCTGTGCTGCATGTTCTGCAGTCCTCAGTGGACTAGCTTTCCTAAGAATTTGTTCGGATCCTCATCCACTACAATGAAATGTATCAGGCACAGCAGCATGACAGCGAGGGCACAGCAGGTAGACTAGAGCAATTATAACAATCTGAGTGCTGGATTTGTAGGGTATTTACATCCAAAGGTTGGGAGTTTTACACACTGTCCTTACCATGGAGCAATGCAGCCAATAGCTCCAACAGTGAGATGTCTGTGCTCTGGAGCTGGGCCAGAAGGGAAAGGATCCTTCATTTACCTCCTTGATGTGCAGTTACTCATGTTGATAGAAAAGTTTAAAGCTCTGACACTTATTTAAGAGCTGAAATTGTATTTCAAATTATCTTTTTCCCATCACAGGCTTTCAAACATAGCTGTAGCCTGCACACTTACACTTAATGCAATCTTACCTTGAATTGTATGGCCTAATTATATTGCCTTATTTAATGCCCTGTGTGCAGACTGGCTGGAATATTTTCAGAACTTAAGTACAAGAGTCACTTATAAGTTGGTTACATTTAAGTGCATTTATGAAAATCTTTTTACTTGAATATTAGGAACACATCTTCCACTTCTAATTGCAACACCATGGGCATCTTTCTGAGAAGTCCCAAGGACACTGTGAAGACCATCAAATTACAGACATGCATTTGGAATCCTATTAATATTTGTATAATAAAACCTTTGTTCACACACATGCCAAGGAAACCCAAAGGAATACCAACACAGTGTGTGCAAGTTCTGACTCACCTCGATGCTTATGGATAATTTTCCCCATTAGACAACAGCGAACGCCTTGAACACATGAACCTGTGACTACCAAAATGATAAATATTGCGGAGAGAAAAAAACTGCTTCCTGGACTGAAGCAAAAATCCCAAGGGAGGCAAAATGTTTGTGAGATTTTTAAGGAAATTTGTCTGAAGAAAGGTGGGCTCTTGCATAAATTATATTTTTGTAGACAAAATTTATCAGGGAAACACATGTGTGTGACTCCATGATCATGGGAGTTCTTTTTGGAAACATTCTTAAGAGATGTTGCTGCATTCGTATTTCCACCACTGGCCCCACACGTGTTGCAGGGCTGGGACTGTGAACGGGGTTCAGATTTGCTATTCAGCAGCTGGAACTCATTGTTATTATTCAGCAGGGTAAAGGATGAGTCAAGGAGATATGATAAGGTCTAGAAGATTAGGGGAAATGCGCAAACAAGCTGGGGAAGGAGACGGCACAGCGCTGGCTGCCCCTTTGCACGCTGTACTTTGTGTCGGCTTTTAACAGCCTTTAACATTCACCGTGAAACTTTAAAGACAGAGAACAGCCTTAAGAAAGGGAAGAACTGTAGGTCTTTCATGAGGTTAGTATTTCCTTTGAGAAAAAGCAGGGAGATTGAGGAGAATGGGGAAGGTGTTACTGTCATAGCAACATAAACTAAAGTGGGCGATTTCTAATTGAACAACGGGTGGTCCTGTTTTTATCAGTTTATGGTACCGCCTGTTTTTGTCTCCATGAGCACTCTTCTTTTGTCATTCAGCTATATAATCACAACCTTTTGTAAGATAATCACAGGTAATTAACTTTGTAACTGTTCTTGTCCTGTAGACTTGTAATTGCCAGTCTCTGAATCACAGATCTAGGAGGCTTCTCAGATAAAGGAAGATATGATCTAGCTGCAATTTCAAGTTTTTGACAACTGATTGAGGGCCAATTGTTTTACACGTGGTGATGTATTTATGGCAATTCTCGCTTTGATAGTGGGTCTGAAAGGTTAGACTGCAAATGAACCACACTTCTAAAAATGCATTGCTCAGAGTAGTGAGATCTGTGCAAGCTTACCAGGCAGAACATTTAAATTATTCTACTTTTTTGTTCTTCATAACTTTGATTTACTCTTAGATGTGTCAAGTGGAACAATTCAGGTCTGAATAAAGAAAAAAGCAATTGGTTTATCACTTCAGAACAAAAGTACATCTTACCCAGTCAGCTCCTGGGAGTAAGCAAACAACAGCAGTTGCTTGAAGAAGTGAAAAAAAAAACCCATGGCAAATGCAGTGATATCTTCTTAGGATATGTTCCTGGCCTCCAAATATCCGTATCTCAAGGGCATTTTGAGATGCAGGTATAGTACTTTAATTAGATACTTTATGATCAGTTTTTAATGCATCAGACATGGATGAATGTGATGTTTTCACATTCATTCTGTGATCTGGAATTCTACAATTTGGACATGAATTGTATGCGAGACCATGTTCATTTGCTTGCTTTTAACTTGCTGATTAATATGATGCCTCCATTACTGACTACATTACTATACTCACAATATATCCTATCTGAATCAGGGAATATTTGAAACCAGTGCTAGGAATCAGGGAAAATAAAACAATAACAGGCTATTTGCAATGTTTGTAAACTGCTGTAGTTATCAAGATATAAAGCTCTTTGTTCACAAATAAAAAAAAATTTAATTAATAATTAGCAACAAGGCAGAGGAAACATGGCATATTAAAGCATTTTATATTCAATAACTGTGGCTTAGTATACGTTAATAAAGGTTTCTCTAGGTATCTGTCATGCGTATTCAAACTTTTTATTACTACAAACAGAAGTAATTTTTGTCAGAGTCCATAATGCTGAAGTTAATAATCCAGAATACCTATATGTTCCATCATGTTACAAATTATCACTTTGCTTGAGTTCAATTTTACTTGATTTTAATTGAATATTGGCAGAAATTGCTCAGGTATGTGGCAAGTCTTCATCATGTTGAACCTGGTCTGGATGTCTTAAGAGAAATAATACAGTCTGGCTGAACTACAAGTTACTGAACTATATATATGCAGCAATTATTTAGTGAAGTTCTGGTACACGTATAATGCAAGAAACTAGATTAGATTATCATTATGGTCTTTTCTGGCCTTAAAATAAATGGGATCTATAATATAAAACTGTCTTCATTCAGGTTAATCATCATCAGCTGAGTTTTGCCATTCTACTCATGGTGAGAGTCATGTATCTCAGGGGAATTGTTCACTATTCTGTGCCCGCTGGGAAAGATTCAGACCCATGTTGATGAATGTAGCACAAAAGGGGTTTGAATAATGAGGGAACACACCATTTGAAACAACTTGATGACTTACATATAGTTTAGCAAATATATGAAGTACCAAGGTAAAAAGGGGTTTTCTCCCCTCTTTGGCCAGTATCCATACAGCTCAAAACACTCTTGTGAGGAGCACAACAGGTCCAGGAGGGCAGGAATGGAAAACCTCTGCCCCCTCCCCAACACGGGTCAGTGCCCACAGCATTTTTCTCCATCCTCTGCAGGGACAGCACAGTGGCAACCAGTGGAAGAATTAAAATCACACTGACATTGCTTGTATGCCTCCAAATCCCAGTGCTGTTCAGCCTATGATTAAATGTCCCAAGACAGAATTCAACACCTGGCTGAAAAGTTTTGCACCTGGCTTCAGTGCTTGATTCTCATATGAAGGGGAGCTGAGGGAACACACCTTGGACTTCTTCCAGCACTGCCTTTCAGAGTACTCATGTGTGCAAACAAAAACAAGAGGTCAGCAACCGAAGAAGGCATGCTTGCCACAACAGACACTGCCAGGTGGGGTGATCCTGTCTGCAGTGGGGCTGTCTCTTCATCACTGCTGGCTTTGGAGGCAATGATAATGGCTGAAGGCTTTTGTGTCCCTGCTGGACCCATTTCCCCATCACACAGTGGGTTACCCTGGCTGTTGTGCTAAGACAGTGTTTTGGGAAGAAGGCAGACCTAGAAATTTGCAACAGAAAAATATTTCTCTTAAAACACCCCATATTTAGGATGGAGGCACTTTTTAACACAGATCAATGCACTGATCTCCACCAACTGCCAGCCAAGAAAGGAGTGCACATTACAGCTGGAGAGAGAGCAAACAACTGGAATGGGAGGGGTGGAGGGAAACCTTGCAGGCTTGTTCCTGAAGAAGCATCCCTGATCCTGTGGTTCTGCCATGCTTCAGGATAAACAAGACGTCTGTACAGCAGAACACTGTCACAGGATCAGGACTTCCTATTTCAAAAGTAACCATCAGCTTAGCCCCATATTTATTTTAAGTACCTCAGCTTTGCCCTGGTGTTCATGTAGCAGAAGCAGCAGTTAATTTTCCTGTGACAATGTTTTATTCTGCTGACATTATCTCTTAAATATAAGACTATTCTATTAAGGTGGATGAATTGAATTTCATTTCCTCTCACTTCAAATAATGGCATTCTATTCACATCACTTCCAGTACATCATGGCAGAGTATGGACTTGTGTTAGAGGCTGGTACCTGCTAATGCTGTTACAGCAAGGGTAGAGATTTCCATTAGAAATCCTCTTTTACGGTGTTTTAAATCAGCTAGAAAAGTTCCCTCCAAGATGAAACCTGGAACCAGGGAAAAAAAAAAAATTAAAAATTGAAGTTAAGAATGATTTGGCTTGGTTGTTTTAAATATCTTTCAATTGTATAAATAAATGGAAAGTTTATCAGTTCAAGATATATTTAAAATTTCTATGAATCAGCATCTCTTCAACTCAAGGATATAGTTTGACATTAGTTCATAATGTATTCTAATTGTTTTTTGTATTATGAAAAATAACAAGATCTTAAACTTTGGACAGTGTGTCTTCTGTATGTCAAATAACTACTTTACATAAGGGGTTTTGCTGCATATATTCTGAATATGTTTTTATCCCAAAGAAATGCTAAAAATAACATATTCATAAATCTGCCTTAATTCATGCTTTCATGGTAAACTTTTAACACTTATGAAACAGCTGTTACAGTCAATATTTTTTTTGTGTTATAACAGCTCCCTGTTTAAAAGTCATGATGTAACCTGATTCAGAAAACACATCAAGCAGAACAAGGAGCAGACAAGACAACCCAGCAAAGCAGTCTGTTCTCCCAGGCAAAGTGGCTGGGCTGGACGACCACAGAGTCTGGAGGCAGCTGTTGGCTCTCTCATCTCTGGCTCTCCTGTCATCTGCATGTCCACTTCAGGCTTTTATCTCTGAAGCATATGCATTCTTTAAAACACAATTTGCTGCATCACCCCTAAAAAAATCCCTTTGCAAGGAAGCTGTGTCACAAAATAAGAAAGAAAATTCTGGGTGTAGCAATTCTAATTCTGGGTATCCTCAATTCTAATATTAGCAAAAGATACACCCTTTTACCTGCAGCCACAGTGCAGAGAATATAGGCATGTTTTTAAATTTAACAGTTCTGTTTTTCAGAAAAACACTTCTGTTTTTCTGATACTTCAGAAGTTTCTGAATTGTGTGCACCCAGTATTTATTGAGTATTCATTGATCAGTAGAAATGCCCACCTACTCTGCTCTTATTTTCACAAACCCTTTCATTAAACACACAGCTTTCCCTAGACCTCAGAAAGCATGGGATTAAAGTCCAAACATACACTCTTTGAATGCACACACATGTTACATCACACTAGAACTCACACAAGAAGCATTAATAAGTGCATGGATAATAACAATTGCACATTATTTTAATGTGCTGCAATAATGAGAAAAACATTAAAACATGTAGTGCTCAGAGATTTCAACGGCTTCCAGCATGAAGGCTGGCAAATGCTTTACTCCATGTTTCTAAGTGGTAGCTGATTTGAGCAGGCATCTTCTGCTAGCAAACTCAGGTTAAAAGTCAGTCTTGATCCACCAACCCTCTAAGTGTATGTTAAATTATTTTACAGATATTTCAGGAGTTTGGTGTCCCACTGAGGTGACCAGGAAAATCATCTCTAAGGAAAACACACCTTCCTCAAAAGTTGAGTGAACAGCAATGCACATATGGACCAGGGGAAGAAAGTTTTCATTTCTTATTGCAGAAAATATCCAGTAAATTAAAAGTGATGAACTTTAGAGCAGTTCATATCAATATGGTTGGTCTCTCCAAGCAATCATTATCCTGGCTTTCAAACACTGCAAAGAAGGAATTCTTTCCATTTATAAATTCACAAATGTGGTGTGAAGAGCAAAATGAGACATAGAAAACTCATGAGTTGTCACTGAACATTTTAGGAAACCAAATCATGAAATGTTATTCAAAGCCTTCTGCGTGGTTTCCTGTCTTTCGGTTCAGCATTGTCTTGCTGAATCCTTTACACCAGTGTCACAAACTGTTCTACCTGCATTGAACTCCTCCCCTGCATACCGAGCCATGAGAAATATCAAGCTCTCAGATAGCTGTAGCACTGTGAATAGTTTCCATGTGAGACATTCGCTGCTCCAAGAACCTGCTAGAAAAGAAAGCTTCAGCACTCAATACTTCTGTCACCAGATGTACAACGCCAGCCACAGCAATCCTCTGCCACTGACTGGTGTGCAAGTGTAAGCCACCTCAAAACTATTTCTGTGAGTGATTTTTGACATTAGCCTCCAGTTTTCAAGATTGACCTCTGCAATCCTTTTTATAACTCTTTGATATCCTTGCAGAAGCCTCTTTTTGCTAATCACCAGAAGAATAGCATACTAGTCTACATGGCTACACAATACCTGACGGGAATGAAAGTATGAGAGAAGAACAACAATAATTTAATTTGATTCCAAATATACAGGATCTGTAATTGGAATTCAGAGTATCTCCACACTAAGCAGCTGTCATATAGCAGGGTGGACAATAGCGATGTGGTGTGTGTACTATTACCATGGTAGTTCAGCATAACAGTCTACATATTTAAGAAATATCAGAAAATCACACAGAAAATTGAACTGCAGCCACGGCCAAATGTCTTAATGACCAGAAGAGGGGGACTGCACACATGGATAAGAGATGCATCGATGCAATTCCAACTCCTAAGTAATTACATGAAAAATTATTCCCTGTTTAGGCAAAAAGTTTGTCTACATAGGAAAGCAGACTGGAAGAGATGTCACAATAGTGTCACACTGCAGACCAACCCACAGAATGTTCCCAGGTTTGTAGAAATTTTCTCACCTGAGAATGAACACAAAGGTCCCCAGGGTAGGTTTTAGGAGAGTGAGTAGTGTGAGCTGAAGTGCTTGAGAGCTTTTGCAGGGGAGAAGGAGCATGGCTATGTCTAGTGGGATAACAAAGAGAATAGAAAAGAACATGAACCACCCATGGTGGTACTGCAGTTCATGTGTTGCAAGAAGGACCAAAATCAAAGTCTTTAGGTGTCATCCATACAACACTATGAAAGACATGGGGGTCTTTAGTCCTTTTTCCAGGAAGGCAAATGATGTAACAAGTAACAGGCGAATATATCTATATAATATGACTGAGTACAAGGATGGTGTGTATCATCTTGATTTGAGAGGGTCTGGAAAGGCAACAATTTCTTGATCTAAGAAAATGTGCTAGTGAAAGCAGTGGAGTTAGTATAAGAACACATGCTGCTGGTAAAATAAGATGTTCATGGGCATTGGGGGTCAGATGTGCTGACACTTCTGAGATAAGTTGATTGTGAAATTGCTGCATTAAAACTTCAGAAGAAGATGTATAAAGTTAAAAAAAGATAAATCCATCTTCACTTTCCTAGCTTGAGCAGTTTAAGAGATGCTCAGCTGTGACTAGAGAGGAAAGGATGCCAACTTTCCAGCGTGTGTGTGCACATTTCTTTTGCTCATAATTAATAGCCCCTGTGCTTGCTAAGTTTTTGGAAAGCAGCTCGCAGCCTACCTAGGTAATGCCTTCTGACAACGTTTTGAAGATCAGTTATGTCATATGGCTGCCTTTTAGAAAAAAAATTGTAATGCATAGCAGTGCCATATGGCATCTCTGAAGAATCAGCCGGATTGGACAGACATTCATTGGATAAAGTCCCACAGCACTTGGAAAAGAATGTAGTCCTGTTGCCAAAATGTGGCCTTTGTTAATCTCCTAACTATTATTGTGCAGAAACCAATTCATCTGTATTAATTATAAACAAATTTTAATTACTTCAGTAAAAGCTCATTATACAAATATCTAATGCCAAACAAGCTGCCTTAACCCTTTGTGAGACTCCAAAGAAATCTTTAGATGTTTGGTGGTGGGTGTTCTGTGAAAACTGAAATTTCAGCAAGAGTGCAGAGTACGATTGTGTGACATTATGTTTTCCTCTCTTCATATTTCATATTGTATGTGCGTTTTACAGACTCTTTCAAAATAGTGTCTGTGGTTATAAAAGGCCATTTACAACTCAAATCTGAGAGCACATAACTGAACCTGACATTTTCTATTGTTTAAGATTTCAAAGTAAAATATAGTCCATTTTAAAATTGCAATGACTCTCAATGGCATGAATAATGTGACAAACTGTGACCTGTTCATAGTAAATCATTCAGCACTGTCCAAGCTCACTTGCAGTTTTTCTGTCTGGCTTGTCTGGCCCTACCATTAACCAATCCACCTGAGATGCAGGGGAGTGGTGTTTGGGGGTAGCTCAGGCACTGCTGTTGATTCTGTTGTCTGCACCCCTGAAGAAGCTTTTGAGTCTGTTTCCTCTCACAGGAGTATGTGTTTTACAGTAATGTTAAGCAAAACATTGCAATTGGTTATACTCACCAAGCCTTTGTGTAAAATTTTCATTTGTTACTCCTGCATACAAATTTGTCCTCTTTAGCTTCCATCCTTCCATTTGTTGGAGTAATTTTTTGTGCAGTATTCCTAAATACAACATAGCCTATCCTAGGCACTGGCCGCCAAAAAGGGCTTCTCTAATCTCACTTTGGGATGGGTGGGTGGTAATGCTCTTCATTGCAATTTGGCTACCAGTATGAAATGATGTAGGACTCTGAGAGGTTAACCCATTCAGACTGCTCTGTCACATGACATATTAACACAACAGGCCCAAGGTCAGGAAAACACAAAGCGGGACCCTGGAGTTTTGCCATGAGTTTCAGCTGTGAATGAAATCCGAAACTCAGTGAAAAAAAGAACAACTTTCTTAGTTTGAGGTCAAAACCATCCAACCCGTCTTAACTATCCATCTTATTTGAATTATTGGAACATACATAACCTTATAGTATGAAAATCTTGCAGTCTTAAATCTCTCCAGACTTGCTGAAAAATTGACCCACCTTAATGAAACCTACAGGAGTTTGACATACTGAGGGCTACAAATGACATTTCGCAAATACATATGTATTTTCTTATTTCACAGGACTTTTCCTATCAGACAGGATAATTTAAAAAATTTATATTTCTGCAGGAATTTTTGAATAATATGTGAAATTGGCTGCTATTTCTGGTTTTATTTCACCACATCAACCATTTTGTCTTAACAAACATTCCCAGCAATATTCAGATTTGGACCTCAACAGCTTAAAACCAATAGAACCAATTCATGCCTTCTTCTTACCTCAAACTTTGGAATTCCCACTTAAAATATAAGTCCGTCTCCCTCTAATTTTCCTGCTTTTGCTGTATTAGCACAAATATGGTCATGAAAGCTAATTCCAGGGTAATTAATATGTGGTTTATCTCTTTGTTTGAGACTTTTGGTAACGTTATCTCTAATCATCAAGGTTAAGTACACCTTCTCTATATTAAACTAACAGAAGCACACTCACAGCTCTGTAAGTAATGGCCTTATGACCACTGAGTGGCCTTATGACCAAAAAATCGTCTTATACCCAATGAACAGTCTTTAACATTAAGGACCATAAATTCCAATGGCCCGTGCAAACTGTTGAGCAAAGATGTTCTCTGGCATAACATTCTGTTTTCCTGGAAATCACTGACTGAAATGTTGTGTAGAGAGCTGATTTCTTCTCCTTAAAAGACAGAGGGAAATCACAGAAGGAGAAATATGAAGCGGACAGTTTTTGCTAAAAGCTTGCTAATCCACTACACTTCTAGGAAATCATATTTCATTTTACATCCAAATGCACTGGCATCTTACAGTAAAAAAACCCTGAGTAACAAATGCTGAAATCCAAGAACTTTCAAATATTAAATTGCCATAGATAACTTCCTGTTTTTTCTGTGGTATTTATGGGAAATTTTTATGTGAATTAAAAATCAACATTGATTTTGGTATGTCAAAACGAGAAGTCTAAAATTAGATACTCATGACATGAGTACCTCATTAATATCTGGGTGCTCAGAGATCTTAACTATGGAGTCCTCACTGAAGTAATATTAATATTATGTATAAATTTTATACATAAAGCAAGCAAGCTCTTTTTTTTTTTTGAATATAGATTTATTTACCTTTAAAACTACTTTATGTAGCTTTAAACAAACATGATGATCCTACTGAAATAAATAAAACACTTTAGCAAGGGGAAGATGAGGATCAAAAGATAATTTTCCAATTCCCTTCCCAGAGGTTCTGTCTTACTAGAGAGCTCATTTTATTTCAACTAAGTTACGTAAAGAACATGTTTTCATTACATCCAGAATAAAAAGCATGGAACCAGAAATTCTTATTACTGAAAAATCAAATATACTGTAGAAAATATATGCTTGAAAGTCTTAAATTACATTTTATGTTTTGCCTACTTGGTCTTTTTTCCCATTATCTCTTACAATTAGGCCTTAGTAAATTGAGGGTTACAGTCAAAAACAGCAAGGAAGAATCATGAAGCTGGCAGGACTGACTGTGCAAGTAGCCAGAGCATCTGTTTCAAAACAGTGCCATGAAATGAAACTGCAGGGAAGAAAACGCATCAAGGAAAGAGATGCATTATCAAGAAACCAGTGGCAGCCAAGAGGAAAAAGCCAGAGAAACCCAAATTGAAAGTGATACAAAATTTGATGCCACAAAAATAGGTGACAGGTTATGCACTGACTGGCAAGGTTAGACTGGCCTGGACTTGCTTGGAGAATGTCAGAAGTGAAAAGCACCTATCACCCCACTATCAGAGCAGGCATGTGCTGAAGCAGCCAAAAAATCCCTTATTGGTAAGCTCTGCCTGTTTTTTGAGCCTGCCAGGCCCTGATCAGAGCAACTCGTAGGACTTGTATGGAATGTGGTTTGGCGAACTTTTTTTTGTGTTTGTCTTTGTACTATATTGTGTAACAGGCCAAAAAAAATTAACCAGGAGAAACTAAGGGCAGGCCATCAATAGCCCGAGACCAACTTAAATCTCATCAAATGTAGGAGGAAAAGCTAATATGGGAAATTAGAAAGTTGCTTACCATTTTGCATGTCAGGACCAGACTATCCTTCTGTGCTTGCGTAGTGCTGCTGAGAACAAAATACCAAGGGAAAAGTCAAAAAAGTAGTAGGAGGCTGTGCTGCCATGTTGTATGTGTATAATGGAACTCGGATACAGATTGGGATAACACCCTTCTAAGGAATACCATTGTTTCCCTTTATGAGCCAGAGGAGCTGGGGTTTCTGATGGTAACAAGCTTCAGTATTTGTGTCAGACCGCATTCAACTTGCTTTTATACCAACAGCTATGGAGCATGCTATGATGCACCTTTGTGTCCTAGGTTAATAAAAACTTCAAAAGGAAGTTGATAAAAATAGAAGATGTCATAGTATTTTTTCTTGGGGGGAAAAAAAACCAAACCTAGCAATGTGAACCACTGTACTTTTCTTGGCTTTTAATATCAAGCAATTAGCATTACTCCAAGATTTACCACAGCCCAAATTAATAAGAGGTTCATTTAAAAATTCTTTAAGGCTGACTGATTTATACCCCGGAAAGAAACCATTTCTGCCTAGTGCATGAGATTATTTTAACTTCTGTGATGCTGCAGTTCCTAAGCTCATGAAGAGGTTTGGAGAGGTTTCCCAATGTTGATCATTTTACAATAGGACAGGCTCAATCTGAAGGAAAATGTGCTTCCACCTAGCAGCCAGTGATCCTTTTGGGTTTATGGCTCTGTGTTGATTCCCTTTCCTTATAATGATGAGCTCTAACACATGTTGCAGAGAAGGTTTTGATTTACTGGGAGTTACAGAAGGTATGCAACATTGCTGAGATCTTCTTTCATTGGGAAGAAGAGCTGGTAGCTTGTGACTATTAAAATCTGTCACTGACAGAAGAACTGGATTCTTCCTCCGTGATTCTTCCCTGGGAGCTATCATTAGACTGCATTTGTTGGGTGGGGATGGGGTGGGAGGCCAGCTATGCTGCCCGGGGCTGAGAGCGCTGCACTGGTCCGAGGCTGATCACGTGGCGGTCACCTTCTGGGTGTTGGCTCTTGTTCACACTGTGCTGCTGTTTTCTCACTTGGATCTTTTTATTCAATATGAAGAACGCTGGTGAAAATTACTAGGTAAGAGCAGAGAACTATGATAATCACTAGAGAACCTCAGAAAATATTTGTAGTGTTAAATACCATGATCATGCACTTTATGACACAGTACCATCATAAACACTTTGTTCTTACCTGAAAGCCTGTGAATCATTTCCTCTCATTTTCTTTCTTACCAAGAACTACAGTAGCTGCCACAAAACCAGATCTGTTCTTGATTCCTTTTTAAAGAAGCTATGCTTGCCAGTTCTGCTGTGTGGTTGAAAAAAGCACGCAACTCAAAAATAGTATATTTGATAGTGTGAGAAACCTCTGAAATGATCTGTGGTATTTTTGCTACAGATAACCATCCTATAGTGTTGCATAATGATATCCAAATAGTGAAACCAGTTTTCCAAGAAAGACATTGAGTTAGTCTAGAAGAATGACCCACCCTGTGTAGGAAGCAAATATGTACAGATATAAAAGAGGTGACAGAGTTTTTCATCTCTCTTGTTGTAATTTTAAGTTCCATACTTACACAACATGAGTAGAGGAAATGATGGAGGGAAATGAAGGGAACTCCCAACTCCCTCTTCTGGGAGGAATCAGAAGACCCACTCTGGACATCGTTCCTTGTATTTTTGTACATGCATTTACCGTTGCTTTCTCTGAACGTCTTGTTTTTTCTTTTTTTTTTTGTAATTGGGTCATATTTCAACATGCACAACTGATCCTATGCTGCTATCAGCACCCAGTTTCTGTGTGACTGCAGGTGCTGCTGCATGGTGAGTGCCATGGGTGGTGTAAATCTGGCAATGACAAATTGGCTTTGCTGGGATGCTGAAGTCCGGCCCTCAGCAGGGAACCAAGATTACTGTTGGATGAACTGAGGGCACCATTTCGGCCTTATCAAAATTGTTGGAGTGAGGGCCCACAAAGCCAAGAGTACCACCAGGGCAGAGCAGAGGTGGCAATGGTCTTTCTAAGCCTCTGTAAAGGTGTAAATCCTGTCAAGGAGCAGGATCCCCCAACCAGCAGTGGTAGCAATGGCACTGGGCTCCATCCCATCTGACTGTGGACTGCAGAGCTGAAAAGCCCCACCTGTTCTGAGTGGATTCACACTAGAGTGTGCTTTGGAAGGACATTTCTGTGAGAGCAGTGGGGTCACTCCTGAGTATTCCTGGCTGATATAGGAAATTAAGGGGTTTGGCACGTAGATTAGTTCTGAAATCCCTATGACCTTGACACTGAGAATCTAGTACAATCTCTAATCAATATGTTGGCATATAAACTGGAGCAGATTTCATATTTCTGATTAAAATACAACTATGACTTTGGTGACTGACTAGAGACACTTTTTGTCTTTCCCCAAATCTTGTATTCTCTGTTACTCTGATTTTCATAGGAAATATAAGTGCTTGGTAATATGGAGAAGCACTTGCAAATACAATGAAGCAAGTTTAATTTCCTAATTCACAAGGCCAGAAGTATGAATATTATTATAGGAAGAGATGTAAACCACATAATAGATTTTTAAATAAATAACACCATGGCACACTGAACTTCGTCCCCATCATCGACACTGGCCTCTAGAAGTCACACTTGTGGAACAGAGCGGCACTTTCTCCTTTTTTGTACTGTTTTATGACACCATATCAGAAATTTATTATTTAACAAAATGCAATGCTCCTTGGATTTCCAGATGTGAATGTAATCAAATGGCATGTGTGAAATTAATAGTACAGAAAACTTAGCACAAGGAGTGATGAAGTACACTTTAACGTGAAGAGTGGTGATGTACATGTTAGCACATCAATTTATCCAATGTGAAGTCAAGCGGAAATTATTTAGAAATCATTTGTCTTTTTAAAGGTAGGTGATGCTAAGATGTTGCCCTTAACATGTTTGATAAGCACATTCTGATGTGATTCAAGTCTTTAGCTAGACTCAAAATAAATACAGAGAGCCTTGCAGCTTTGATACCAACAAGAACGAACACATCAGAGAGTGCCTGATATGTAGAATTGTAAAGAAGTGACAAATATGACTCACAGAAATCTTACAGTTAAAAGCCAAGGTAAATTAAAAAAAATGTAGGATAAGTGGCACAGCAATAATAACTTACGAAAAATGAAAGCTTCTGTGAGAGAAAGAGAAGCAGGGAAGGAAGGAAGGAAGGAAGGAAGGAAGGAAGGAAGGAAGACCCCTTATCAAGGAAATGGGACAGAATCAGCACATACAGAAACCAGACACCCCAGGGTGACTGTGCATCCACACAGATGAAGGAAGATGACAGCTCTCACCCACAAGCATGCAGAAGCATTGAATGCTCTCAGGCACCTCCTTATTTTAAGTTGTGCTTTACCTTTACTGTGGATTAGAAAACTCAGTCACCAGTCTGAAGTAACTGAGGACAGCTAAGCAGATGAAATATGAAGAAGCCAGCTCTGACAAGCCCAGTTTTGATTTCCTTGTCTTGACGTCCCTGAGGACAGTGACTGTAGTTTCCACTTTGCTTTGGTGACGAGGGATCAGGCTGGTGGTCCTGAGAGTTTCAGTTAGACTCTTTGGCTTTAAGCAGCAAAAAGGTGAGACAGGTCCGGGTTATAAGCAATTTGAAATCATTTACAGTGTAGCCCAGGAGAAATGTGGAAGCAATCTGGAAAGCATTCCTTATGTCTTCATTAAGAACAATGAAAAATAAATCTCTCTCTTAGCCTTTTTGTTTGATTTTTCTTTCTATATAAGTCTAAATTTCTAAGGCTACACTGAAGAATCCCATGGTAGTGGTCAAAAGCGCAGTTGGGTGGAGACATACCACATACTGAATCAACACCTGCTGCAGTTATCCAGGCAAAGATCCTATTCTGATGATTTTCCCCTCTAATAATGTCACTATAGGTAAATCTTTCAAACAGGTTTTGCACAGTGAACAGAGGAGATAAGGCCAGTTTGGTGAAATCTGTCAAATTCAGGAAAAAGTTGTTTAACCCAATTGAAGTGGCGTATGTTTCTCTCATGCCAAGTATTGCGTAAAGTTGTATTTTCCACATTTTAAAAGAAATGATGTTAGGATGAGCTACAAATTGGAGCTCAGACCTGAACTGTTTCATTTTTGACATCAATTGTGGTGAAAATACCACACAAATAGACTTAAAAGTCTTTTATGACTCTTTTCTTGTCAGCAGGAAGATCTGATTCATAATCAACCATACGCCAAAAATCTTACAAGATGCGGGTAGAAACTCAGACAAGATCTACTTCATCATGACAGTGCTGAAACAGTGACATCATTCAGAAACACTGCTTTGATCATCAGACTGGCATCACAGATATCTCAGAATTATTCCAAAGGACTTCCTATGAGCCCTAAAGGGAGTATATAATTATAGTAATAGGTTATGGGGGGCTTGAGAAACATTGCAATATTAAAGTAAACACAAGTTGTGAAGGTCATGTAAGCTGCTGGACTAAACCAGCAGGAAATACAGGCTATGGCAGCCAGGATATGTGACAGACATGAAGTAAAATGGAGGCAGAAAAAAATCAAGACTATATTTGAAATACCACCACATAAAAATATATCAGAACTAGTGTGGTTCATCAGCATGATAAAATTTGAAGCAAATTCATACTTAAACTCTCACTGAAAAGGCCAATCTTTTTTATTAACTGCTTCAAACAGACACTGAAAATAAACAGAATAAAGAACAGGAGTGTGCTTTTGAGAGTTTAAAGGCTCTATTGACTACATTCCTTGTTCTGGCATTTTATGATATTTCTCAGTCTACAGCTGTTTCAGCAGATGCCAGCAGCTATGGTCTTGGTATGGTGCTACTCCAATTACATGGACATGATTGGAAACCTGTAGCTTATTGTTCCAGACAGCTTTCAGATGCCAAAACAAAGCACAATCCAATAGAGAGAGAATATTGGGCAACCATATGGGCACAAAAAGAATGATATAGCATGTTCTTGGTCTTGATAATGTCTAATGACAGCCCCATGATTCCCATTTTATTAATATGGTACTCTTTAGACTGTAGAGATCATTCACACATTTGAAATACAGACAAATTCCCCTACTGTAAAATCTGTTCACTTAAAGCTCATCTGGAAACTTATGGAGATCACTCTTGTCAGTAGAAGTGGTCATCAAAGCCAAAGTGTAAGCTGGTGTCCTTTTGATGCAGTGGCATCACTGCAGAAACCAGATATGTTACACTAATCACATGTGGCTTTTGCACTATTGCTACACAGGTTTCAGTGACCTAACCCTGCTAGCTCAGGCATTTATCAGTGACCATCCCTGGCTTCAGCAGGCAGAGACAGACGAAGTCCAAGACTACTTGCCTGTAATTAACAACTCTTCAGGTTTCCTGTATCTCTTTTCTAAGAATTGTAGTTTGCCCTTTAGAAGTGAAGTTATTACAAAAGAAACATTAGTGACAGTTGAAGAGCAGTATATAGGTAAAAGAGTTCTAAGTAAGTAGCTCCAAAACCTTGGGGATAAAATCAGAAGTCTTGTGATATCTAGGGGGAAAAAAAAATCAGAGAAATTTCACATACAACATTTAATGGGAGACTTTAGGAAAGAACAGCAAAAGCAGCATCTGAAGTAGAAAAATATCTGGTTGGTTGCTTGAGGTTTCTTGTTTTTCTTTTCTTTGTTTTTTTTTTTTATTTTAAGATGTGTGGCTATCCTGCTTCTCACTCATTCCACACAGAAGTAAAACACAGAAAAGTTTATATGCATATATATATGATCATACATGTAATGAATATATATTTTTATATATGTGTGTATATATATGTATATATATATGTGTGTGTGTGTGTATATATATGTCAGCTAGATACTCTGTGAGATATACAAAGCCTGTGAGGCCTAATTCAATAGCTTTTGTGATGTGGAATAACCCCTAATACACAACAACCAACCTGATGAAAACCTGCCATTTTATATGGCTCTGCTTAAAGGCCTTCAGATGAAGAGATGTTAACTCTAGGAATCCTCAAACTTTCTTCTTTATTTATTGGAACAAATCCCAAAGTTTATGCAAACTCATTAGGAAACTTTGTTCCAATATATCTGAATGGGCAAGTATATTAGACTTCCTCAGTTTTACTCACTGTTACTGACCTCTGAAATGCTGATCAAGAGACAGTCATACCACTAAGGAGATAATTTTGTTGAAGAATGCTAAATTTAATAAACAGACATCTCTAGCTTTGAAACTGGAAATCTGAAGGAATCAATTTCACAGAAGTCACAGAAAAGAGAGAAACTGACTTCATGTTGAAATCACTGAAGCCTAGCATTCATCAGGAACTGCAATTTGCTGTCATGTAGCAAATTTCACTAGAAGATTGTTTATGGATTGAGAAGGTAAAGGTGGAGGGGGGGAGGGGGCTTGGGGAGATATACACTGCTTCCTCAAAACCATACGAGAAAAGAAACAAACAAAACTGGAAAGCTTCCAGGCAAAAAATATTAGGAAGAGAACTAGGCCTTTATTAAGTAAAGTTTGAATAATTACTCACTGTGAGAAGAGGGAAATACTTATTCACCTTCTCACAGTGAGCTGATCAGTATAAAAACCTTTTTATTATACAAACCACAGAAATTTTAAAAGGACAAAGTGGAAGCTCATGCCACGTCATCAAATAATAAGTACAAATGATTCATTAACTCTAATTTAAAATCTGAAGCATTTTTAAAATTCTCCTTTCGGATTTGCTACATTAGAGTGGAAGAACAGAATCAACTGTAAGCTCTCCCTTTGGCTGCTTACCTAGGGAAGATGCTACAGCCTTGAGACTGAGAGCCAGCCACCACTTACATAGCTCTGTACAACACAGATATCAATACCCTTCCCCAAACTCACAGACACCACAGTGATATCAGAAATGAAGACATTTAATCAGAAGTGCTCATTTCTGACACGAGAACTCTCAAAAAGTTTATTTTCTTTTTCAGATGCTTGGAAAGTGGCTGGGGCTGCTGTAAGCTGGACCTTTTGCAGCACCAAATCCTGTAGGTGGTGAAAGCAGCTCCGAAGTCACAGTTTCTTGGATTTCTTGGATGATTTAGAGACACAGTTTATAAGCTTTGTCATTTCTGGCAGAGGAAAAACACAAGTCAAACCAGGGAAAGTACTCCTTTCTATATTTTAACATGGTTATGTATTGCAGACTAAAGATAGTTTCTAGTTTTGAAATTTTTCAAGATGCCTTCTAAATTTGACTTACCTGGTCTCTGTTATGTAGGACACAACTATCAAACACAATACTTTTTTGTTGTTGTTGGTTTTTTTGCCCATGGTTAAAAGGAAAGTAATTATGTAAGAAGAAAAGAAATTTGAGCTAAAAAAATATTACTTGAAAAGAACAGCATTTTTAGTAGTAAGGTTTGTGAGTGTTCTAGTTCAACTCCTTTCCTAAGAAATCAGTGACCAAACATGTCAGTTATTTCAGTGAGACTGAATCAGGTTGTTTCTGCAGACGGGCAATAAATTATTATGGCATGTCACATGAGGTTTTGACACATGCAGCAGCACCTAATTTCAAGAAAAGTTCCAGCAAACTGATGGAGCATACACCAGAATACAACTAAAGGTGGCTGAATTTAGCTCTTTAACCATACTACTTGTGGATTTTCTTAGACGTTCTCATTGCTACTTTCCCTTTAAAATGTAGTTTTGCACATTGCACTGTGTAGTGTTAAAAGTGTTATGTTTATTTCCTCATTTTTCTATAAATAGCGTGTCTCATACTGTGCTTTGTTCTTTCTGGATATTTCTGTATTACAGTTTATTTACTTCCTATGTCCTCTTAATTTGCATCTTTAAAAGTTTTCAAAAAGAAAGCTTTTGCCAGTGAAAGGGGAAAAAATACTTCTCTCTTCCGCAAGACATGATTTTTTCATTACTTCTACTTTTCCTGTTTGTCTGAAAGGAGAAATAATAAGTGACATATCAAAGCATCTTCCCTACAATGATGTGCATATGAGACAACATTTTAAGTTACTATTGATCTGCAAATAACAATTCCTGAGAAAACCAGATTTAGTCAGTTCCTTTCTAAAAATAAACCAGGCTTTAAATAGAGTCCAACAAAGGTAGTAATATCGGACTCAATTATCTAGCTGAGTTTTTTTCACAGCAGTTTGAAACATTGAAATACCATCTTTGTTCACTATGATACTTGATTGTTAGGGTTTTTTTTTTTAATATAATATCTACTTTATGTTCAGATGTATTTTTCAGCTTAAGTGGTGAACTACATCCTCGTTAGTACTTGGTTTTTTAATTGTTGTCTTGTGAATTCTAACATAGCCATGGAAGGACTATGTTTGAGCAAGCTTTTGATTCACATATGAACAGTTAAAACATATGAGTACAGACACAATACAATGCAAACACAATGTCAAAGGAACTAGAATACCAACATATCTAGGTGGCTTGTAGAGTATTTCTGGACTTCTGTGAGGAGTATCTCAGGTTATGGAGACATATGAATTTTAAAGGAATCACTATAATAAGAGTTGTCTTCAAGAAGATATTTTCCCTTTTTTTTTTTTAAGACAGCAGCTTTAAATTCTACCTTTGTTTAACTTAGTTTAATGCAAATATAAACAGTGGTTAGGGGGATGTGGAAAATGCGGTTTCAGTTACATCATACTGAGGTCATGATATTAATAGAGTTCCCAGCTTAGACCAGTTTGTTTTTATTTACAGCTGGAGACATGGAGATCTGATATACCAAGAGAGGACTTCACCTCTCTTTATGAAATCTGAATGAGACATATTTTCAATACAGGAGCACGATTGGTATACTGGTTAGTTACAGCCGGCAGGGAAATGCAGTTTTATTCCCAACTTAAACATGTATGTAAGTGGAATAATGTACTGTCAACATGTCAGTGAAAAAGATAAGAGAGTTATGTCGTTAGCCTTCCATATACAAAATGTCACTGTACTTTTTAGGAGACGTAGCACTGAGGGACTATGTATACACAAAAGGAAACCTGGAACAGATCATGCACCTTGGATCCATTACCTCATAGTAGCTGTGCGCCATTATGTACATTACAGATGGTTGCTGTCTCTAGTTAAACAGTAGGTATATTTAAAAACGGATCGTGCTGGCCTTCAGAGGTTGTCCTAAGAGAGGTCTCCCCTCCACTTTGCAGGAAAGGGTCCCTCAGCCAGCAGCTCAACTTTTGAGGGACTTCTAGTGGTGTTTAGGTAAACGGCTTCATGGCTGCCTATTTTATTACTGTCTGATATTAGACCACTATTGTTTATTGCAGGTGGCCGCCCGGCAGGTGGGAAGTTAAGGAACTGTGTGCCTGTGTGTTAGGGCAACGGTTTCCCCTTGTTAGCCGAGGCATCCCGTGTGCGAGTGTGTGCGGGTGCTGCGTGGCAGTTAATACAGCACTTATTGCTTCCAGGAACCTCAACAGCAAAATGTTTCCTGCACTTTGACATCGATGGAAAACAAATTTATTATTTCCATTTTGGTGTTTTTGTGTTTGTTATAGAAGAAGCAGTAATCCTGTATTATTTCAGAACTATCTATTCTCTCGGTTTCAGCACGGACAAAAATATTACAGCACTAAAAATAAATATTTTATATTTTAAAATAGATTTAAATATTAATTTGATGAATATTCAATACTTATTTATTTGCATAACTAAACCATAGACAATGGATTCAAACAAGATAAGCTGTTAGCTTGTGTAAACAGAAACTTTTCAAATCATTTTTTCTCTCTTTTTGCTTGGTGTGCTTTATTTAACCAGCAGAATTTTTTTTCTTGAAAAGATCTGAGTTTTAATAAGAAGCCATATCTCACTGAAAATGAGTGACAAAGCTGGCATTCCCACAAATGACTGCCAATATATTATTTTTGTTTATGTGATCTTTCCAAAATAACCCAGCTCCCCTTTTTCTGTCACTGTGCATATATTCTTCAGCAAAGTGCTTCAGAATGCTGCAAAATTTAAGTGGTTTTAGGACTCCTGATGATGCCAAAAGTCAAACAAGAACGCAAAAAGTGTCCTTAGCATATAATTTAATTAAGGAATATCCTGAATAAATATACATGAAGCAGAGCTAAAATCTATCCTATTAATAAAGGAGAAGATGTCAAAATGTACATCAATGGAGTTTATAACCTCCTGAAAGCAGATAGCCTGTCTTTTTTTTTTTAATTTGGAAAGAACTTAATACATTTTCCTCACTACCAAAGGGTAAACAATAGTGTGCACAGAAAGAAAGGCAGGTAATATGTCAGCTCTTGCAGCATGTACATCACCTAGTGGACATGCTTTGCATACTAAAGAGTGGGATCTATCCTGCTAATGCATATTTTCTGCTCCCATTATCAAGTGTTCGTCCTGGCGCATGTTTTCCTCACACGTGGAGCTGCAAAGCGCACCCAGCAACTTGCAGCTCACCTGGCCCAGCCCTTGCCAAGCCCCAGAGAGGGGGCACCATTTCTGCAACACAGCATTTCTTACATCTTTGCTGCTTTTCTGTGCAGGGATCAAAGCAGGATTTAGCCTGCACTCCCAGCTCAACCGAAAACGATTTTCTGAAGAAAGTGTGTGCAACATTGGTGTAATCCTGCAGCAGACTCCGTCCCGCTGCAAGCCCCTGCACTGCACAACCTACAAAATGTGTGCAAACAGACCGAGGGGAAAATGAAGCGTGGCCCACATAAATATGTAAATTTATTTGCAAATTAGAGGGAAAACTGGAAAGATATGGTTAAAGCAAACGTTTGTGTGTTAAAGCTATCAGTGATCCAGCTTAGCATTCTGTCTGACTGTTTAGTTTTACACTAATATTTACTGTGTCACTCCATCCAAATGAGAGCTTCTCAAGTGAATGCTGTGGTAGCTACCTACAGCCCTGATCTGGATGCCAAGGCTCAATCCAGCTTCAGCAGAAGCAAACAGCGAGATCCTGGTGCACTTCACGGATTTTGAAAGCAAGCTTTTGGAAGTGGAAGACACGTTTATAGAGGAACAGCCCTGGAAAAACAAGGATGGACCCAAAGTCTGCAGTTTGACTGGAAAAGTGTTTGAAGAGCATGAGCTCTGGATGGGAACATGTGACAATATGTAACACTCTGAGCTGCAAGGCAGTGACAATTAAGAGGGACATACTTGTCTCTATTTTTAAACAGCAATGAGGTGAGTTGATATTTAAGTTCTCTTCCAAGAATTTCAGTGCAGATGACTGCCCATAGTATAATTATTCACAGTAAAGACTGAGCCATGTTTCAGCTCTGAACATTTGATCGGTCTCTGTACAATCAAAATATAGTCAGATTTGGACAGCCTAGCAGGATATTTCTGACTTCCATGTGCAACTATACTTTTACCAGCCTTTCTCTCACACAATGTCACACAGTGATACACAGTGTAAATCCTTCATATGTCAAATCAGACATGGCATCTACAGTCTGCAGAAAAAATCTGCAGGGTGTAAAGTTACCAAGTATTTGTGAGGTCTACTGTGAGGCTGCATTTTTTTTCCTTCCTGAAACATGAATTCATCTTCCAAAGAATATGTTTATTTTTCCTTTTTCACACAAAAACCACATCTACTTTCTCCGGGAAATAAACAGAGAAAATAAAAAGGTATGGATAAGGGAAGTTTGCAATAAGGCAGGCTTCAATCATCAGCTTTGCAATATAATGATAAGACTTGATGGTTACAATCTTTTATTATTTAGGAATCATGTCAATTCTCCTAGCATGTCTAAGAAAAATATAGTTACCATGAAGTAGTTACGATTTAACGCTCTCTACTACACTCCATTATCTGAGAAGGTTTTGTCCTTACTGGGAACAGTGAGAAATGTCATATAAGATGAGCCAGGGCTGGGAGTTTAATACGTGATTTCTGTATTTTTCTCATTATGAAATGAGAAAGTCTATAAACTGCATAGATATTAAATTGCTAATAGTTCGATTAGATTTTCCATAGTTTCTAAATCTAAGCTGATGCTTGTCCACTAATTTGAACAGTAATGCCTAGAAAGTTGATTGATCTTCTGGAGTGAATGTACACATTAAAGAGGAAGCATTGTAGGGTTTTTTTTAAACCTGTAAACTGAGAATTAGGAGTCAGTGTTCAGCCCCTGACACTTCATCAAAACACGGTCTGAGACCACTGGCAAACCCTGTCTTTATTTTTCACCTTACCCATAGAACAACTGGAATGAAAGTATCACGCCACAAAGATTTTCAAACAAAAGTTTCTAAATCTGCTGAAGACAAAAGAAGCCTTCTAAAATTTGCTATCTTTAGATTATTTTTAAATATTTGAAGATACTTTTTAAAAGATTCTCCCATAATTTTGGCCTTGAAATAGACCTCTGTAAAACAGTTTTTAAATTAGAAATCAATGCCAGACTTGTGGCTGCTCACCATCTTTGCAAATTGAAATCACAGGAGACCAAAACATGTCCTGATTTAAGATCTGTGGAGCTGAATTTACTCCAACGTAAATTTAACCATGTATTACAAGATACTGACCAGTTCATTAAAACTCCATATCCTGAAATGTCTGCAGAAAAGGTAGCTTTATCCAGATAATAAAAGATATTTAAGACATATTTTCAAAATCAACCAAAATTTCAAAATATTTAAAATTTTTAAAATTTCAAAGCCAGTAACAGAGGCAAATATTGTTGTAAATATGCATATAAATATACATAAAAATGCTTCCCCCCTTTTGGAAATATGTATGCCTGTATAATAAACACACAGAATGCTACTTTGCATCCAGTAAGTCTATTTATGTGTTTAAAATGAAGTATTTGTAAATTTGCAAGATCAGGCCTATAGTGTATGTGTGTGTGCGTACATGTGTGTACGTGAATGTACAGGAATAAAGAAGGCAGCTCGATTAGGAGTTCTATTCCATGCTCACTCATTTACTTAACATCTGACATTGGAAAAATAAGTTAAATGTCCCAGCATTTCTGACAGTTCCAATCCATTATCTGTAATCTGAAAAAAACATGCACTTTTATACTCTGAAGCAAATGTAAGAAGTTTTCTTTCTTTCTTTTTTTTTTNGCCTTCTTTATATAGTGACAACATGATAGCAGAGATACCAGTTTGCTGTAGATTGTGTGACTGACAATAATATTCTCTGCAACACGTAGAAGGGAATAACTGATGAATCGGAAAATATATGGATGCCTACCGAAATGATTATGTAATGAAACACAAAGTCAAACAGTGGCATGCTTCTATTAATTGTAGATGATAGTAATTAATTTTCACTGCAGTTGTGATCATGTCGCTGCTTTCAGAAGAATCCAGAATCCCCTTCCAGGAAAGTGTGAAATTGCATCTGGGTTCTTCAAGCCATGAAAGACTATAAATTTCTTTTAAAATAAGAGAGGGAGGCCTTCCTTGATACTGTACTTTAGAAAGAGGAAAAAACAAAGGGAAAAAGAAAATGATAATTGTTTTCTCTAAGGCTATTATCTAATGCAAAAGCAAACAGTCTGACTGGAAATCAGCTAACAGAAGGGGATTAGAGAGTAGATCTGAGAGTGGCTTGATTTCTAGCACTGCTGTCTCTTCACACAGTGATGAGACACAGGCAGAGCAGCCAGGAGCTCTCCAGATGGCTAGAGAAAGTGTTTGTCTTGGGTTACTGCAGGGCAGTCTGGACTCTTAAAGCCGGGGAGGCATCATTAGGGAGCAAGTTAGATGTCCACCCAGTAAAAGCGAACGAAAGAAAGAAAGAGTAGGCAGGCTGCCCGAGAGGGACCACGCTCGCCTATTGTTAACATATACTTGACCCCCACTAACCTCTTCACGACACAGATGTCTCCTACCTCTATCACCTCCCACTGCTTTAAGCCCTCCCCCCCTGCACCTGGGTAGCGGGGCCGGCCCGGCTGCCGGCAGTATGCTGCCTGCCTCGCGCGCTGCCTGCTAGCGGGAGCCGGGCGCAGCGGAGCGGCGGCGGCGGCGGCGCAGCCTCGGNATCTCGACTTGGAGACTTTGCTTTATTTTTGGTTCTTGTCCTTTCCCGTGGAACCAGTAGTCTCTCTCGCGCTGATCCTCCTTTAAAAAAAAAAAAAAAAAAAAAAAGCGAGAGGGGGGGGGGGGGGGGG